>WACJ01000538.1:1800000-2171769 GCA_008973525.1 Stenopsyche tienmushanensis
AGAATTGACAGTCAAAGGCTGCATTGTCTCGAAGACATAATTAAAGGGACGACCTCAATTTGAAGCTTCAACCCTATATGACCATCATATCGCATCGCCACGCCTGTCAATCATCAAATGGACGATGACACAAGTATATTTTTATAAATATATTAGAGCAAAGAGTTCGATGCACTGCGATCTAACTGGACAAGTTTTGAAAGGTCAATGTTGAGAGCATTTAATTTTTTGCCAATGATTGAAACAGGATTAGCCAGCACAATAAAATCGCAATCAAAGATGCATCCTGCGATTATTGGAACTGCAGAAACACGATGGAATTGAATTTGGCATGCGAAATGGCATAACGAGATTAAAAGACCGACGGCGAAGAATGGTTGTCACCATTCCATACAAATTTGGTCAGGCGAGTAAAATGCATTAGAAGTGGCTCAGAACATTGCCGTTATTTGATCTTTAAAAATTGATTCAAACGATCTAAAACGAAGGCATGAATTTAGGAATAGATATATAATTATATATGGACGCATTTACTCATCATATTATTGTTTAAATTTCATTAAAGCGTTGGTGAAGATGTAAATGAACATTCATGTCAAAATGAAACTCGGACAGTCATTGAAACATTTATGAAAATAAATTTGAAAATGAACAGGAATTATTAAAATGTAATATGATGTAAATTCTTAATCATTTTAAATTCAATTGTCGTGTGAAAAATTATGGACATTGTTATTGAATATGAAGTCAGATGGCATAATCATATCGATTCGATAATAACTGTACAATGTGGATTGTTATGCCATATATAGGTACGATTGACCCACAGTACTAAAAGTGGAAGGATCGTCATACCTGGGTTAACAGCGAGTTGTCACGTTCTTCCGGTCTTTGTTCTGTTCGGCGTGCTGGTTGAGTTGCGTTCTGAACAGGAGCAGGCGCAGGGGGTCGAAGTCCTGGTCGAGGTGGTAAACCCCGGGGCGGGTTCAATCTATCGCCGTAGACCGGTTGGTATTCGGGCACTGTTGGGGGTGCCCAAAAGCTGTTTCTATTGTTGAGATTTTCGTTCATGTATCTCGAGAGGTAGTGACTAGATTTGCTTTCGTTGTTGTTGTATTCGCTGAACGGTCTCTGAGGCTTGATTGGAGAATCGCCGTCGATGCAGGTGGAAGTCCTGGATGCTGTCGAATTTCCTCGGTGTAGGCAGTGTCTTTGAGGGGCGTAATCGTATTTTTCTTCAGTATAGATCTTCTGCGATGGACTTCTTGCAAGCTTAGCCGCTCTTCCATTGGCTAGTCTGTTTTCTTTGTGATGGTAGACATCTGGGGAGCTACCTCTTCTAGCTGAATTGGTGCGATCTGGTAGTCTAGGTGCACGATTATGCTGAGGAATTTCTTCAGTTCTTAAAACGTTAGTTCTTCTACCAATATCCCACACTGATCTTCTATAGTCTATGTTTGCTTCCTCGGGGCGCGGAGCTGAACGTCCCGATGGCAGCGAAGCAGGTCCAGTGGGATTCGGCACATAAAAAGTGGCATGCGAACAAAACACGTCCTGGACGGATAGCGCTCTTCTCCGACGCAGACCCGCTTGTAATCTTCCAAGTCCACCGCGTAAGGATCTCTGCAACTCCTGGACGCTCGAGCCTCCAGCACGCACTGAAGATGATTTCAACACTTTAACCCTATTGCGAAACGACAATTTCCCAGTGCAGTCCTGCGTCCGCTCTTCATTTTCGGCTTCTTCTGCATTGTCGGATAACAGTGAATACTTGGAGCGAGACTCTGCCGGAATTGGGGAGTCACGGTCTGTCGAATCGAGGGGCGATCCTTCGCGACCCGCAGATCCTGCCCTCAAACGCGAACATCGCCGTCGCAATCTTCGCCAGCCTTGCGATATGTTGTGACTCCACATGCCTTCTTCTGCAAATAAAAGCAATAATTCTGTCAAAATCTACTAAATGTACATCCAAAAAAAATGACATAACCAGCATAAGCTATTGTCTCTCGAAGCAAACGACGTTTTAATGCACAATTAAAATACATCATGGTAATAATGGCTAACCTTGAACCGGCTATGGCATGAACAATCACCACACATAGTACATTCATTAGGGTTATTCTCAAAGACACGTGAACAGAATTTAAAACGCGACGAACCCCAATACAAAAAGACATAGGCTTCAAACAACCATAATAGATGAGCTCGAAAGATATTCATCAACTTTTACAAAAAAAATATATATTAGGGTGTCCCATAAGTTTCTTTCGTTTTCATATTAAGAAAAAAAAAGCAACAATTTGTACTACATCAAAATTTATTGAATAATATATGATCCATTCTGTTCTATTACCTTTCTCCATCTCTCCGGAAGCCCCATAATGCCTTCTTGCCAAAATTTCCTAGGTTTGTTAGCAAAATATTGATCAAGCTACATTTTTATATCATTTTTTGAATTAAACTATTTTTTGGATGTAGGCCAGGTTTAGCTACAGTTAAAGCTTCTGTACCATTGGTCCAAGACCGTCTACGTTGGATATTCTCATAGAGTATCCGACTTTCATCTCCAGTGACAAGTCTATTCAAAAAAGGTTGGCTATTATGTCGTTGGAGAAGAAGATCGCATGTTGAAATACGCTGAAGTTTATTTGAGTCAGTCAGTTCATGAGGTAGCCACACACAGAGCCGTAACTAGGGTATGATGCGCCCGTGGCAAGTATCTAACTTAACACCCCCCCCCCCCATCCCGAAAATTGTCCGTATGAAAACGTATGTTCAATCGGTCCGCTTTTCGGACCGCTAATATAATGAACGAAAGAGAGTCCATCAATGTTGGTTCATTTGAAGTAAAATAGTCGAGTAAAATAAAAATCATGCACAACTCTCGATTGGGTCAGTATTCTATGTTTTGCGCCCCAAGCCCAGTTAGCGCCCGTGGCGGGTACCTGCTTTGCCACGCCCTAGTTACGGCCCTGGCCACACTTCTGAGCGATTGATGTAGCCCAATTTTGTCAGATGATTATGGACGGACGCCCGTGGAATTTCTAACTTGTTAGGCTATTTCGCGAGCAGTATATCGCTGGTTTTCTTCAACCATGGCTATGATTAGATCTGTGTTCATTTGCGAAAGACACTTATGGGACAACCTAATATATTGAATGGTATGATCGACCCTACTATTCGAGACCCGCCACTGCGCGCATAGGTCGATTTCGTCGAAATCTTCCGGGCTCGGTTGAAATCGCAAGAAATTAATAAATGTTCAATCGACGATCACAGGCGGAAACCGCTGAACAAGGAAATCGCCCGGGGCGTTCGAATTTGTAGGCGTCGTCTCGACGGTCTGATCTTACGCTTCGGAAATATGATAATTTGTATTCAAACAATGAGAATATAGCGCCGATAAAAATGCAGCGTTACGAAAAAATCCTCAGATAACGGATCTGAAAAATTGAGTGCTTAAAATAGCAATTAGGCTAGACACACGACGAGATTTAATTTCTTTGTTGTTCTTCTATTGCATTAATTATTTTTTTAATATAAATCCATCCAATGATGTAACGCTTCCATCGTTCAACGGATTGGAAGTGTAATTACATTTTTAAACAAATTTAAGACAAATTGAATGCGGAACGTTTAGTTGATGCGGGCGACGGCATATATTAGCGCATTATAGGCAGTTAGTATTGATTACCTTTTTTGGTTCGGCAATCAGCATCGCTGGTGTACCCCCATGTGTCTTGGGGAGGTACTGGACCCTTGGTAGGCGACGGCGCTGCGAAACTATGCCTCAGGGGCGCCATTCGCAAGAGACGCGGTCCAGCTGCGGCACCCATCTTGATTATATCACTGCCAGAACCCGATCAAAGCACTCAATCACTATCAATCACCACCGTGAACACACAATTTTAACCATAATCAAGTTAGTAAATTTGCTTTAGAATTATTCGACTGTTTTATCTCCTGTTAAGGTGTAAAAATAAAAAAAATAGAAGGTTATTATTAAGACATTTCCTATTCGATGTGGACCGTTATCAGTTGGGAGATTTACAAGTGTCCGAAACGAATTATACGGAGGTCTGGCGTGGGATGTCTTCTTCCATTCCTGATGCTGCTATTTAAGACGATGGCTTTTGAAATGAGAGAATCGGCGTGGGTGGCTTCTATCGTCAGAAGACTACAGGTTGCTCGAAACATCGGTTGTGCAATTAAACAGCCCAACACAAACGGATGAAGATGCCTTATATGAACACTAGACGGTTTGAAGCTCAAACGCTCGTTTTCTATCCCAAGAATGCGTTTATTGATCTTTTTTTTAACAATCAACAATGCTGATCGATATCAAAGCTCCCCACAAAGAGTCGGATAGAAGCGCAACGAAGATTTCTTATCGGGATGCATTTAAATGCATGTTGAATGTCATCAACGCATCATTATCTTGCTTGAACACGCTTGAACCCGAATTGCATGTTGTATAATACTTTTTTTAAATACGCAAACATTGTCATTGTAACCTTGCATACATTTTATATCAATGTTCAAAAGGGAAAACCTATTTAAAAAATCATCGGATGCAAACCGCAGTCGATGACATAACAATAGCGTCACTTTGTGATTGTCCTAAGGCAATTAAATATTTTTACAAAGATCGAAAACAAAGCCACAAATTAATTATTAAAGCCGATTTTACCACATTCGAATACAAAAATATTTATATTAAATAAACCATAAAAATACAACATTTGTATCTAAAACATGTTAATTGCATACCGAGCGCATCCCAAAGGGAAATAGATGCAGTTTTTATATACATAAAATAAATCTACAGGGCTAATCTACGATCAGTATACAATTTAATCAGATTGTATACAATCATGACAGCTGTGTACGCAAATCGATGGGGTTGAATTCGAATACATAGCAGATGTCCAAAATTAATTCGAGGGGGACGAATTTTATCTCGCCTCATCAATCATCATTTTGGATCAAACCAAACTAGAATCGTCGCGTTTGTTGATACTGTATGAAAATGTTCATCCTGCTAATAATTGAAGACGTCCGCTCATTAAATCTGGATTCATTTTCCTCGATTTTTTGCTGTTGTTGCTAACAACATCAGACCACGTCCATCTAACGGGAGGAAACTGTGCATTATATACAAATCAGCGATTGTCGCCATTAAATCGCTATATGTTTTCCATTAAGTGTATTAACCTATTTGTTTAAAACGAATATTGACATAAAATCCATCTTATTGGGGTTATTGAATCGAATACTGTTGTTTTGCGAAGGTATTTCAGCCTTATTTGGATGTGTCATTAACAAGATCATTGCAATGGATGGAAAGCCTTCTTCGGATGTTATTGGATAAAGTATTATCAGAATGGCCTCTAAATAAATATATATATTTGAAATGTCAATGAATCACGAAGCATTGGAGATTATTGACATATGTAAGCGAGGAAACAATAAGGGTGATGCATAAGTTTTTAGCACTTTCGCGCGCATTATTTATACTAGATGGCAGATTTGCACCTTTAGGTAGGGAATCCAATGAGTGGCCGAAATCTGAAAGCTCGGAAACAATGGCATAACTACTAATTGGCGAGCCAAGGAGACGCCTAGGGGAAGTAACTGTCTAATCTATGCATACACATATACAGTACATATATATTTTTTAAATTGTTATATTAGCCTTTCCCTTCCGGTGATGTATTTACTACACCTCGACTTTAATAATGGGAATATCGACATGAAATATAATAGATACGTGGCTCAAAATTTTTGTATTCCTCCGTAATATAATAACGAATCACATCAAAGTATTATAGTATATAGGTATTCATCTGCAGCGACGTAAATAAATAATTTGTCTGGAAATATGGAATTTAGCGAGTTTTAGTCCGTGTCTCGGCAGAAAAGAATTTTATCAGTCACGTTGATGGTGTTATACGAAAATGAGGGCTCACGCGGTCCGTTGTGTCCGAATTTCAGTTATTCATAAAGAGCATTCTTACACGTTGAACTTGGAGACGGGCAGAAACAAAGTGTCTTGCACGTTGAATTTGGAGAAAAAACAGAGACGGAGAGATTGTCTTGCGTATATCAAACAGAGCCGTAACTAGGGTATGAAGCGCCCGTGGCAAGTATCTAACTTAACGCGCGCCCCCCCCCCCCCCGGAAATCTAATTTATTTTTTAAAGTTAACTAATACAATTATAAATTCAATTTATTAAATAATATTATTATGTATGGTTTAAAATAATATACAAAGATAGTCCCAAAAGTACCAAACTTAACGTATAAATGGAGGTTGCTGTTGTGAAAAAATAATATAATAGAAAGTGTCTAGACGCTACGTTGCTTCCGTGATCTAACTGATCATGGAAAATGCCGCAAAAAGCCCTAAAAGAGGACGGAGTGACCATTTGAGTGAGTATGCTCAATCGGTCCGTTTTTCGGACCGTTGATATGACGAACGAGCGGCTCCCGATCGGATGCCATAGCTGAGCATAACGATAATGAAGAAAAGAGGGATTAGACAACTTAGTATATATTATTAATACGGACAGAATCAATCAGTGTTGGTTCATGTAAAGTAGAATGGTTAAGTAAAATAAAAATGCCATGCGCAACCCTCCACCGGCTCGATATTCTACATTTTGCGCCCCAAGCCCAGTTGCTCCCGTGCTTTGCCACGCCCTTGTTACGACCCTGATATCAAACGATTGTATATTAACCCAAATGTATCGACTAATAATGATATGTGAATGATATAATGAATCGATTTCAAGTGTAATGTTTACGTTCGTCATAATTGACCGAATATTGTATGCTATTTACAGTGTTTATTTATTTATGTACAAGCTTCATACGCGCTGCGACGGTCCTGATAGATAAGTGGATTTGTACGGATGATAAGTGACTTATGTACATACAAATAAAGCATCTAAGCTATTTATGATTTTAAATCAGCTCACTACATTAGATGCTTTTCTGGCGTTGGTTATAAATCGATATCAAAGTCTACAATATTTTTAAACAAAATAAGCAATTTGTGAGTTATGGCATTTTATGTAAATATAGATTTTTTACGCGCAACATTGAAAGAGTGCCCGCGTCATGCGGCAAACGCGCGCAATGCGCCCCCGCACTTAATGTGTTAACATATTCTAAACATAACGCACGTAAGATGCATGATAAAGCCATATCTATATTGTTGTGGCAAAAATTAGTTCAAAATATAAATTCAAATATTAATCAATAATTTCGTATTGCAATGCCTAAATCCATTTATATCAATAGAATTCGAATGATGATTTTAATTGAATATGATTTTAAAATGCCTTTCAATGGAATTGTTAAGAATTTATGCATCACCCTAATGAATAACGTGAAAGCGTCCTAGAAAACGTTCATCACGATGGCCTGTTTATTTATTAAAATTCTGTATCCAAAATTCAGGATCCATATTTTATGACGATCAATCATAGAATGTAGAATTTTATTAAAGCCATTAATCTGATTAACCATCAAAAATTTTACATGTTTTATTAATAAGCAATCATTTGATTGTGCAGGAAATCCATCCACATTGTGCCAGTATTGGATTGGATTACATTTTAATTGGATTTCGACAGTTCAGAGCATGATTAATATTCTGCTCGTTAAAAATTATTTGCCATAAATTCGAGAACAATCAAGGGCAGTGGGAAAAATTCGACCCATATGCGATGCAATACGTAATTATTCGAGAAATACCGTTTTCGAGCTAATTTTATGTACGCAATCGTTCGAATGTCGAGCTTCGATCTTGTGTTCCATTGCGGATGAAAAAAATCGACAATAGTATCAAAACAATGGGCCGGTAATCAATGGGTTGTATGCATGTAAAAAAATCAAATTATTGTTCCGAGCAACCATATTTACATTATTCATGCAGCATTACAACGGAGCAAATTAATAGGCACTCATCACGAATTATTTAGAACTGTACGATTTTAGATTATCGACTGGATTTCAGCTCGAGTTCGTGATTAATCCCATGGGGTGGTTGGCAATGGACCTCGACGAATCTGGACCCGGAACCATGGGAGCAAACCAATCGGATACATCTCACTTTTTGTTGATATTTATGCTCTTAAAAGTCACGATTTCTTAGATTGGCATTTAAAAACAATGCCTAATCTCGATTTTCAAGGTTCATCATGCTCCCAATAAAAAATATATCCAATGCATTAATATCACTTCTTTGTTTGGGCGCCGAAAGAAAATCATTTGCGGCGGAAAGAAAATCTGGGGAAATCACTGCGTCGCATTTTCACCGATTTACATACAAAAAACGCACGGGATCATAGATTTACGATTTTTTTAAAAATGATAAAAACGATCAAACATTGCACTGTTTAAACGTGATTTTTAAAAATTTGAAATTTTCCGCATTTAACACTATAATTGACGTATTTACGTTCGTATTGAAGGCCGTTCGTATAGTACGGTTCGTTATAGGGAGACGTGCGCCAGTGGCGCGCGTGGCGCACGACTGTTGACTACAAACTGATGTGCTACTACTCAAAACGGCCACCCGGTGTTTAATGGGTGTGTGTGCATGCGACCACATGTGGCACGTCTTCGTAACCATACTGTGTTTTAATACACTGTGTCATAGCAAATACGCTATCGGTCCTGGGATACAAGAACTGACGTCTTACATATCGGGTTGTGGAATAAATTGATGTAAGGTATTCTATGACAGTCACACAAAAAATGAATTTTGACGGCCTGGCACATGTGCTCCCAAATCATGGACCATAATCCCTTGGGTCTTGAAACTTTTTGGCTACTACGAAAAGTTAAATCGCTTTATTCCATTCCATTGTTTATCCAATATATAAAAATGTTTGTTTGTTCATACTTAATGCACTGCCATACCGTTCAACCGATTACAATGAAACTTTGTCAACTTATTATTTACACTTGCAGGAATAACATAAGCATAGTAAAAATATTGTATATATCCAATATGTTATGCGAAACGTTTAGCGTATGCACTATGTTGTGCGCATATCGATCTGGTAGTTACTAAGGCAAATAAACCACTACAACCGTCGATTTGTTATGTATTTGTCAAGTGTTCGGTCTTCGGTGGACTAAAGCGTGGGGCGGCAACACACAAGCGTCATCATTTTAATTCACAACTGGATATATTCGTTTGGCGGCAATTCTGATAATTAGTGCCATCATGGTCTGAAAATATATCAGGGAAGAAATAACTATCGATGAAAATTTAAAATAAAATTTACAGAACATTAACACTCTGCAGTCCGGGTAGTCCTCGCTAAGCTTCGCCTAAATTTCGAGTATTTCACACTGAAAAAAGTCCGTTGATTTGAATTATGTGAACAGGCATTGCAGTTTTCGGTGCGAGCACCAACAAAGCACAGAAACACACAGCGTATGCGTGCATGCTTCTCACATGGATAGCTGTATATAGGCTGCTCAAGCTCAAATCATTTATTATCAGACGCTACACACCACACAGAAAAATAGTGTGTTTCCAAAAGCACTTCTTTAGCACAGCATAAGCATAATCTTTGGGTCGGGAAAAAATATAGGAAAGCTGCCCAACAAAAAGAACAAAGTGAAAAACGAAAATTAGGGGACTTAAGAGATCGAATGCACAGTCTGCATCATGTGTTTAAAGATATCGAATATTCTAATTAACTCTAATGAAAAAATGTTGAAAATAGTGCTAACAGCATGCTGACGCTACTGATAGACCAAATAAATTTGATTTGAAAAATATTTTTGATATTAGACATTAGAAGTTAGAATATGTTGTGATGTAGAATTTGAGCGGGATTTATGTAGTATGAAGAAGGATTAATGAATGCAGGAACCGCGCATGCGTCATCTAGGCGGAGTTTAAATATCAGATTGCTCTCACCCTAAAATGGGATATTTCGACACCCCTAAGCTGTGCTCGGGAACAACGGAATAACCTTCTTAAAAATTGTTCATTCGAACGGGACATATGGACAGCTTATCCCGTTGATGAGGAATCCCGCATATGCTGCGAATGATACAAAAAGAGCATTCTCGCACGTTGATTGTCGAGATTGTGAATCGAAGACACAGACGGAAAGAGTGCATTGCGAATACGAATACTTGAGTTAACTGAAAAAGCTATTTTAGTATTGAAATATACCTAAATATCGTTAAATAGAAATAGTTCGTTGTAAAACTATTAACATCCAAACGATTTTTTTCTATAGAAGATATTACAAATACGATGCGTTGTGATTATTTCCTTCCCTTGATGGCTATTTAATTTTATACTATGTCCCTCCAAGATTCTATAATACATCCTTTTGTATATCCTCATTTTGAAGGACTCAATTCTATTATATTATGTACTTGAGGCTCCATAAAATAAAACAGACAAGACATCGGGTTAGGCTTTGTATCACACATAAAGATATTTAAATAGCTTACGATCTATCAGTAGAACTCAAAAAATATCATGTTTCATACTTGTACTTATAAGATAGGGATCGTTGAGGATTTCGAATCGAAATGAAAGAGTCGATAGTCATACGTTTGCTTACTGACCAACTTAAAATAATCTCACATCTAAAGTCTTCATTAGCTAAAGATGTATAATAACTTCATCCTGAATTGAGGATTCGATGT
Organism: Stenopsyche tienmushanensis; assembly: GCA_008973525.1. NCBI lineage: Eukaryota > Metazoa > Arthropoda > Insecta > Trichoptera > Stenopsychidae > Stenopsyche > Stenopsyche tienmushanensis. The sequence goes on from WACJ01000538.1 coordinate 1,810,693, forward strand.
TTCATAACTGAAAATTGAAGATCTACAATATATCCAGAAAGTAAGTGTACTAATTTTTTTTAGAAAAAGTGTATTTGTAAAAAAATACAGGATATTGTTGAAACATTTGTTAACTAGTTTTCAACATAATCATCATCTCATTCAATGCATCTGATGAGCCGTGGTACAAGCATCTTTATGCCCTCCTCAAAGAACTCCTTCTCCCACTTCAGAACCTCTTTCTGCGCCTGCTCGCGATTGAAATTTTAATTCCACCCATGTGTTCTTTCAGGGAAGGAAAAAGATGATAATCTGAAGGCGCCAATCAGGGGAATATGGGAGGTGGTTCAAAATATCCCAACCAAAATAGACCGTTATTGTCATAGTACACTTACTTTCAGGATATGCCTCGCATATGATGGATGAAATGTAAATGGGATGACAAGACGACAGACATCAGACAGCGACTGACTGGATTGGGGGTTCATTAATATTCGAACCCATTTCCTACGCAGCTGAATGGTCTGTTCCGGGTTACACCGGACCCACACAAAGAGTGTCTTCCACTGATCCTTTAGCCCCATGAGAAACGCGCGGAGCGTCCAAGTGGTCACCCTTTTGTTCCACGCCCTCCAGAGGAGGCGAGAATTTCGCGGGAAAAACCAGCTTCAGACCATGTGCACCCGAAGGTGCGATGGAAGAGAATAAACTAAGGTTAAGCTAAATTAATGGGATTTACTTCCGCGGGTTCACTGCCACCATGAGTTTAACCTGATGTTAAGGATAGTGGTGAGCTTTTGACATAGTCTCCACCAACTACTGTAATCGGCTGTTCCACACACCCCTTTATGGGTAAGCAGCACAAGTTGACCTGCGCACCCAACTCATGTTAGCTGCGCTACCCCAGCAGTGTTTGATGATCAAACCGAAGAGGCTGCTTTCGCACACCTCTACTTCACATCATTACCCCGGAGGTTCAACCGTTACCCACGGGCGTAGTGTTGACTCTCCCCACCCCTGGAGTTGTTTTCCCTTTTAGCATTCTAATATTTGTTTTTCGTTTTTACTTCGGTGGATAAACTACACTTTAAATGCAAAGATCATCATTCGTTTCAGAATAATATAAGAAACCAATTTGATCCATTATTTGTAGATCGTTTTTCAATTCTCCAGGGATAGTATCGTTATCATAAGATTACTCATTGCTGACTAAACATACAGACGCTAGTGATATGAATCCTTCAAGCAAACTCGATACACACGTCAAAATTGAGTCACATCCTGATTTACAAATATGTATTTAGGCCTATCGTCATAAGAATATGAATTCATATTATGGTCTGAGGTTCAATTAGATGTTCTCCTGATGCATGGCAATCATCAAAAATCGTGCCAGACGACTGTCAGAAGCATCAGGCTGTAAATTTAATCCAAAGCATCTTAAAGTGATCTTTGAAAATCCGACTTTCTTGGCAAAATTTTGGAACGGCATATATTTTTGGACCACTTGAGATAAACGGCCACCGTGGCGCCAACTGGAGCGCGCCACTCATCCGGCTCCAAAATGGAATCGAATCTTAATTTCATAATGAGATCGAATTTCATCCGTCTGGATCCGGATTCGATTCAAGTGGATACGAAAATATTACCAATCAATACTGAAACCGATCGCTTCAAATGCGGCAGTCGTTAAACTCAATCACTGCATTATACGGGGGACGCAAAATCGAGGTTCCCATCGTTCTGCATTTATCTCATGAGGCGTGTTTAATTGTCTTTGGAATGAGATAATCATGAAAAGCATCCTGAAACAATTACTGCCAGCGTCGTTATTTATCATTTCCTCGATGGAAATTATTGAAGATTGATGTAATTGCTTTATAAGACGATCGGATGTGCAGATTGCTGCCAATAAGTGATGATATCCAAGCAACTAGCAAAATGCATTTCTTCGGAGAAAGGCTCAGTCGTATATGAACACATCATACCGAGATATTATCTGAAGTAAAACTCGCATAAATGCAGGTAGGGCAAGTTGGCTTAAACGTCACGAAAGATGAAACTCCAAGCAGCAGTTGGTCTGATAGAGAAAGAAAATCGTTTATAGTATTGTAGCGTGGGCGATTTACCATCCCCACTTAGTAGTGCTGTTAATCTGAGCAGATTTAATTCGCCAGATTAACATAGACATCTTTTGTCCCTTTTCAGGTGCAATTTGTTATTTTAACAACGCCATCTCTTGTGGCCCTACGGAGACATTGCACCTGCATACCGACCGATCGCTTCTTGTGCGTGCACCGTTGCGCTTGAGTAGAGTCTTTCTATTCGGCGCCCGTCTATTCTCATCCATTCGTCCAGCAATATCATTGCCCGTGTGGGGGGGGGGGAGCCGCTCAGGGACTCTGCCTCACACTGCCGTTGCAGTATCTTCGTCTCCATTACCTACATGATAAAGACGCTACGCACATACAAATCTACTATATTAGTATATGCGTAGTATCAAGCAACTCATTGGCCAGCCACTAGACTAACTTGCCTATTTTATTATATATTACACAAAAATAGTCTTATATTTTAGCTATCGGTTTGCGTTAAGAAATTTCCCTAATCAAATGGGATTATTCCCACACGTATTATGTGGCAGTTTCTCATTACCAGAGCCGTAACGAGAATATGAAGCACCCTGAATATATACTGTATATTTTAAAATAATATACAAAGATAGTTCCAAAAGTACCCGATCGAACGTATAGATGGCGGCTATTGTTTTAAAACCTATAAATCTTAAGTTTTAAGATGCTACGTTGATTGATATTTGTTTGACAGCCATCAATAATGAACGAAGCACCTATGTAAGTTACCCTCTGAGGGGAGGCCTTCTATGATCTGTACGCGATCGTACAGAAAATGCTGTAAAAAGTCATAAAAGAGGACTGAGTGGCCACAAGATCTGTGTGTTCAACCGGTCCGCTTTTCAGACCGCTGACATAATGCTCACATTTTATTGCGGGCTTATGCCGGCTGGGTCAGCCCAATATTTAAGCCACAACGAAGAAAAAAGATTTAGACAATTTAGTATATATTATAAAAACGAACAGAGTCAAGCAGTGTTGATTCATGTAAAGTAGAATAACCAACTAAATAAAAACCATGCGTATCTTCCAGTTGCGGTCACCTGCTTTGCCAGAGTAGTTTTTTGTCTAGAGTAGTTTTTCACTATCTCCTAAAGAAATCATATCATCACTAATTCTTATTTTTATTCAATAAATAAATGCGCCGCGCATTGAAAGGATTAACACGCTGCTTATTCAGGATGTTGAATAAAATAAATAATGTTTTGGATATATAAAAATAATTTTGACCTATGCAAAAAGATGGCGATAACATTTGATCTTGCCGATCCTTTCATAAATCCATGGGAGAAGCCCGACTTAACCTTTAAAGGAAAGAGGTTGTGTTAAGATTTATCGATTGAGAAACAAACACCTTACAATCACAACATCATCACAGACTTTATATTACATTCTAGTAAATTGCATTAATATAAGTTATCATTCTAATGGTTTTTTTATGATCATGAGCATTGGATTGCATAATTCGTTTCCGCTGAGTTGGTTTTATAGTTACTTAGAGAATTGACCTCTAAAATGTTAACCTTCCATCGGGAAAATATAAATCGAAGTGAAAGTCATCTTTGGATTGCTGATTATGAGATTGAAGGATTGTTAACGTTAGGTAATGAAGTAATTTAATTTTCTGCTTGATGCTCAATGTTATTAGATCTCTATGATTGCGAATTTAATCTATTCATTATTCGAATTTCATTGACAAAAAGACATTATTTAAATTATTTCATCTATGCAAAGCTATTAGGGTGATGCATAAGTTATCAGCTTTCACTTCTGTATTTTGATTACCATTCCATATTTTCATTGTTTCAAAGCTTAAAAATGTCAGCTTGAATTGAAAAATAAACCCATAGGAAGCTTGCTAAATTAATAAAAATCGATCTATCAACAGGTTCCAGCTCAAATTTCGGAATGAAATAACACTGGTGACAAAAAATGGATGTATTACGACAGTCCAGAAAAAAGTCATGGGTATACACTGGTCAAGAGACGACATCCATTCCAAAGGTTGTTCATGAAAAAAAAAAGTATTTTTATGTCTTGGTGGCATTCAAAAATAATAATTTACAATGAGCTATTTTTTTTAGAACTAAGACCATATTCTGGACATAATTAACTATAGTCACATGCTAGTTTTGCACATGGATCGAGAATTTTTTTTAGGGGGTTAGGGGAGTCTTTTGCTGTTTCACACTAAGGTCCTATATCCTAAGTGTCAGATTTGTCAAAATAGATTTTTTTACGACTTATCGAATGATTTGTATGACATGTAATACATTGTTGTAAAGCGTATAATCTAGACGACTTTTTAATACTAAACTAAGTTCAAAACAATTGTTAGTTTTTTATTTAAAAAATTTAGAAGTTGACATTTCTCATTCGTTTGCACATTTTATGTGGACTTTTGAAGCTCAGAAGTAATTTTCTTTAAACCTATTTTTTATTAAAAAAAATCTATTTTGACAACCCTAACGCTTGTGACATAGGGTCTATTTGTGAAACATAGCAAAAAAAACCCCTCACTCCCAAAAAAATATTGTTGGTGCCTGTATACATTATATCTAGGGTTAATATTTAACTATTGTGATTTTAATATTTTTCAATAAAACTTTTTTAATAAAAAGGCTGAGAAATTATACCTAAGCCTAATATTAAACACATGTATTTATTTGATGAAAATAATAAAAATAATCCATATCTAAAATTATTATTATAGCACCATCTATGATTATCCGATTAAACTTACAAAATTGTAATATTTTTAAATACAAATTTGATTAAATTCTACTTTTTTTATAAAAAATATTTTTATATATTTTTTTTAATTCCTTGATAAAAATTATGCGATTGATATTATAGTCGGCAAGTTATCTAACAAGTGCCTCAACACCTTCATCTGAAAGCATGAAGCGTGCGTGCGATATTAGCCGAGTATGTGGTTAGATCGAGTATGTGGACGTCATTTGGGTAAGCCGAAACAGGAGCCCTTATTAAGCTAAGAATTGCTATTTCTTTATTTGGGTGCTTGGATTAATGATATCATTTATATTTTAAATGTATATGGGAATAGGCGGGCGTCGAATAGAAAGACTCTCTTCTCTAAATAACAATTTATTACACATGAGAGATCTGATTGCAGGAGGATGACCTCCCGCAGCCAAGGCTAATCGACGACTCCCCCGACTCCCGACTCCCGCCTCCTGTGCGTCACTACCTAACTGGCAACGGTGCACACGTAAGAAGCGATCTCCGTAGGGTCACAAGAGATGGCGCTGTTAAAATAACACATTCCACCTGAAGAGAGACGGAAGATGTCGCTGTTAATCAGGCGAATTAAATCTGTTCAGATTAACAGCGCTACTGCGTGGGGATGGTAAATCGCCCACGCTGCACATCAATTTAAAACTGCACATTTTTATTAATTTTCAATGCATCCAATTCTATTTTTGCGCGGGTTTTAATAGAATACGATCAAAAAAAATTACAGATTGCTTTCGATTGAAAATATCTACTAAAATAGCAATATTCACGAGGGTTACATAAAACTTTTGATTGCCCAAGTGCTACCCACACACTTTATTAACGATTGTTAATCGTTTCTATCGCATATTTAAATTTATGCATGTTGTATATTTGCATTTTCCATTGCCGAAATTTTATTAATCAACACATCAATGTTGCCGCCATCACAATATAAAAACGGTATGAATGATTTGTGATTATCTTGTCACATTTATGTGAACCGGTTTAAGTGCAGTTGAAATATTACATCCTATGTTTAGGATAATGCTCATTAAACGACTGTCATATATCAGTATTTTTTAAAAGTTATTATCATATCACTTGTTTTTTAAGATATATTTTACGATGTTAAATAGCTAGCTATTGGTTCTGTTATGAATTCAACTCTCCAGGAAATCCTTTCCAGAAAATAAAAGTAGTTATAAAAAGAATATTAAAAATTACCGATCATTTAGTTAGCATCAGGTAGAAACAGGTATCAATAAATTGAATATCATTTTCTATATATTCGGATGTAAAAGACACATTTTTTAGCTTTTTTGCAATAAGCCTTTGCAAATTTATAGTGACATTGCTCCAACTGATAAATCATGTAGGGATGATTTTGACGTTTCATAAATGATGATTTCAGCGTTGAAGACGACATCAAAAAAAAAGAAGAATTGAAGGCTTTACTCGATGAAGATTCGAGTCAAACGCAAGAGAAGCTTACAGAATCATCAGGAGTGGCTCAACAAGCAGTTTCTGTAATATTGAAATCCATGGGTGCCTTATGAACTGAAACCGAGACGTTGAAAGACAATTTTTCACTTGCGAGTAGCTGATTCAATGATAACAAGGAAAGGGTTTTTTACATCAGATTGTGACTGGGGATGATAAATGGTTATGGTTCTTAGGTGATGCTGTGTGCTACACCCTGATAATTCCATTACAAACAATCGGTATAGGCTACAATTGATTATGTAGCATGAGCGATTTACCATCCCACGTAGTAGCCCTGTTAACAGCAAAATCTTCCATCTCTCTTCAGGTGCAATGTGCTATTTCAACAGCGCCATTTCTTGCGGCCCTGCGGAGACATTGCACCTGCATACCGACCGATCGCTTCTTGCGCGTGCACCGTTGCCAGTTGGGTAGTGACGAGCAAGAGGCGGGAGTCGGGAGAGTCGTCGTTTAGCCTTGGCTGCGGGAGGTTGTCCCTCCTACAGCCAGATCTCTCGTGTGGAATAAATAGTTATTTTGAGAAGAGAGTCTTTCTATTCGATGCCCGTCTATTCCCATACTTTCATCCAGCAACATCACGGCCCGATATAAGAACGGACCCGTGTGCTAGCACGGCCATCCCGACTAGTACGTGGAGGCGCCCGGGGACTCTGCCCCCGGAAGCGCACCCGCCTTAACGTTACAATTCGTTAAAGCCGTAAAAAAATACTTGGAAGCACTCAAGCAGGATATTTTACCCCCTGTATTCTGCAGGCATTGTTCCTTATGTTTACTGGTTGTTCCTATAAATGCAGCACGATTTGGCAGACTTCTTTCGCAAAAATCGAAAATTGGCTGTGTAGCGTGGGTGATTTAATATCCTAATGTAATAGGTTGGGTAGTGACGCACAGGAGGCGGGAGTCGAGGAGTCGGCGGTTGACCTTGGCTGCAAGAAGACGTCCTTTCCGCAGCGAGATCCCTCAGCTCCAAACCTGGATCGCCTTAATCTGTTGAGGAGCGAGCAAATTTAAAATCGATGAAGTCGTTGATGTCATAATCGCTTTACGCCGATTACTTTCTGTCAGCTCCTAATCGGCGTAAAACATTCTTCAATTCGAGGCAGAGTCAATTGTAAATAAACATTTGATAACATACAAGATCGCGTCATTTCTTTACATAAACAATGCACAAAAAATCGATTAATTTGCTCCTCCTTTAGAAGGAAATGATAATTGAACAAAGACTCATTCAACACGCAGAGAAGAACGGCAAGCAGTTAAATAAACAAACACTCTCGATAACACACAATATTCGGTCGTTTCTTTGCGTAAACAAATAACACACTTGAAATCGAAATCATTATAAGTCGATAAATTTGGGCTTAACGATCTATACAATCATGCGATGCATATGAAGAAGCTCTCCGTCTCAGTCTCCCGAACTGCGCTAAGTTCTCTCTGTCTCTGTCTGTCTCCGAGCTTCAATGTGCAAGAGTGCTCTTTCTGGGGCATAAGAATTAGGACGTACATGTATGTCGAAGCTCCCTGACAGCTTAAAAGACGAGACATTTTTTTGAGATGAAATTTGAAAATTGTCTGAGAGTGACAAGCGATGGACAATACTTTGATCAACCTGTTAACTCATTTTGTTCAGAAATAAATGCATTTTTAGTACAAAAAAACGGACCGTACTATTTAAGTATTGTTTGTATATTTTTTTTATTAATTTGCGGACTCCAGTTTAAGAACCTACAAACTGCAATATTGGAATTTTTTTAATAATATGTTTCAGGAGAAGTATTAATATATTTGAAACGCTATGGAACTACTGCTTGATAATAATTATTCGTTTATATTTAGATGTTTTTTTTTTAATTATTTAGATTGCCAATCTAATTTAATGTTATTACATATCGACGGCCATAGATGTCGATATTTTAATTAAAATCCATTTATTGAATGTTCGAACCTTTGAATTGAACGCGCTTCGTTCGCCGCCGCTAGATGGCAGTCAAAAATACGTTGAGGTTTTTTGCTCGCGGAACAGGTTGTTGTCTGGAGCGGCGCAGGTGTTAAGCGACCAGTTTACTTGCGACCATCGCGCGGTTCGGTCCGGGCCGGTTCTTCCCCGACTCCGTCGGCGCTTGTTTACAGGAGTTCTTGACACTTGTTGGACTCTCGTCGGGAAGGCAGCTAGGTCCTCTTCCGAGGCGTGGAGCTCGCCTTCGAGTTACCGGGGGTTGGTTGTCTTCCTGGATGAGTTTCGAGTGTTTCTCTAAAAAGTTTTAAAAGTGCTCCCGTTTGAACATCGGAGTGTTGGTTGAAACATTGCTTGACCTCGACCATTCGCGGTATTTACCCCCATGTGATGTTATGGTATTCGAGCATCTTGTGCAGTGTTTAAGGGGGGTAATCCACGCTTCTTGATTGTTGAAAACTACCCCTCTGTTTTTGAGCAACGTCCATCAAACTAAAGGTAAGCAAAATGTATATCCTCCAATAAGATTGATTGATCTCACATTTAAAAAATATATATATAATTCAAATCATCATTTCCACATCCATAATGCATGTATTTATATCGATTTATATATAACAAGTAAAATAATTGTATTCTTCTTGAGTCGTCTGCATGCTTATTTTCCTTATCATTTTCCAACGACCATAACGTCCAATTGTGGCTATTGTTCCACGAAGAAATATCGGTTTATTTATGGCACATCTTATAGAAAATCGACCCGGAGTCAGTCCCAGGACTTATAAGGACATGCTGCTGTTGTTCAAATAAAATAAAACTGGACATGTAAGATAAATCAGCATCAAATAAGATTACAATTGGATACGAACAACTCTCCGCTTGAATTTATGATCGAACATAACGACATTATTTATTATCATCCCTAATATGACCATCGATCGATGACTAATCAATAATGACTTTGTTATTTATGACATTTCAAATTTAAATCGACATAATGGGCGTATATTTAATTGCATTGCGGTTTTATGAGTGGCGAATTTTCGCCCTCTTTCGGCCCTCGATATGCGCGGTTTCCTATTGCGATTACGCGGTGTGTATACAGTAAACGACCTAATTTTTCAATTGAAGGGATGTTATGTCGATGGATTCATATCCCTTGAACTACGTAATAATTTTAAAAAATCAGCCTACTGGATTTATAAATACACATTTGGGTGTTATAAATCAAATATTTATTATGAAATGCGACATTATTTTAGGGTGAATTTAAATTTTCGCAAACATTTTTTTGCATAGGGATTATAGTTGTCAGACGAGCTTAAAAGCTCACAAAGTGTACACCCTCATGTCAAAGCTTCAGGAAATGAAAAAGCAGGCCATCTAGAATACTTTGAGAGGGCCGACGAGCTTCAGGACATTCCACTTTGCTCCTATGAAAATTCAGAAGGACCACGTCCTTTGCGATATAAATCGCAAAAACCTTTTCGCAGCGGGCTTCATACTCGTAATCTGATTGCGACTGTTTGAAGCATCCTTTAAATACTGCAATAATTAGGATTCCCGTCCATCCTTTAAAAGCTCAAGGAGCTCCGTATATGAACGCCATAAAAAAAATCATACTTACCGCTATATTCTGCAGAATTGTTTAATGCGAATCACGAAAATAAGATTATTGTTATTAACATCGCAGTTTGGCACGATGAAATTATTAGGCATATGGCAACAGCCAGTATTTATGGAGAAACTCTTCCAATGCTAAAAAACCAAATAATAAATTATTACATGCTTTAATGCTATCGCAAACGACTGTACTTAAATTTGATTAATTCTTCTTCTCGAACGTATGAGAAAAATCCAACATTGAATAGAGATTTATTACCAATAGATCTTTGATCCATGAAAAGCATCTGCCTGGTTGATATAAGCAAATGCGTTCCTGTTTGGTATAAAGAGGGATTGTTACCTAAAATCGAACATAATTATTGTTGCCATAAAATGAAATCCGATTGAATTCCTTGTTATATTTTCATCCAACATTTATAGCGCCTTTATAAATTATTACAATGCGACAATAATACTTTACAACTTGACATCATTTATTCATGTCTCGCCATTTAACATCAGTTATATTTAACTGTCTTTCTGATGCTTTAACGATATTTTGATCAAATTGAAATACCATCGATAAAATTAATTTAATTTTTCACATACACATTTGAATTTCAATCGCGAATATAGAAAACATGGTAGAATCTTCCTCTCAAATTTAAAATGTGTTTGAAGATAGTTCATGCGGCATTCAAATATAATTTTTATATAGAACGATAAACTGATGAATGTTGTCCTGATACACGCACCACAGATTGAAAACCACTGGTTTATTTTTTAAATATATAGATGCAGTAAACGTTTTTGTAGATACCACTGAAATTTCGTTTCAATCTATTGGATTGCTTAAGAATTACACTTAATTTTTTTTTGTGCGGTAGATGCGTTCTGCGGAAAATCGCACAAAAAAAAAGCTATGACTTACATACAAAAAGCGAAGATGCGTTCCATGGTGCATTTCAAAAATCGCATAACTTTGAAACATCTATACAGAATAAATCCAAAATCGCATAAAAAAAGTTTTCTTTTTCCAACAAAATAATTCTTAATTAGCAAAGATGTCACTATTTGACATAAATCTGGTAGGAATAATAGAAGGTTACATAGAGAAGATTCGTACCTAGTTTGAAGTTAATTAATTAATTAAAACTTGAGATATGATGTCAACCGCGTTGAAAAGAGTAGTTTCGAGAAAAACGCGTTAAAAGATTTCATTATGGTAGGACCGGCCAAGTACCCGCGCTAAAATGGCCATAATTCCGTAATTAGTCGGAATTTTGGAAATTCCTATGGAGAATGTATTTTTAAAAGTCAAAACATTGGAAAAATGCAAAAAAACGAAATCAATTTTTTCAAAAATCTAAACCACAATAAAGGACGCGATTGTAATTCATCGATAGCAGATGCAATATGATTTACACAGTCCCAATTTATAACTTTTTGCAAATTTCAATTAGTGTCGATGATTTATTTCCTATTTTATCCAAAATATCACGATACGTACTCTAAGAAATTAAAAAAAAGTATATGCTTTAAAAAAACCGCATAACTTCGAAATCGCGCATAAAAAAAGTCGCACAAAATTTTACATATATTTCAACATTGCGAGTAAAAAATGTATGCTTACATAAAATACCCATTACGTTTAAAACCATCAATATTTTGTTCAAGATAGTATTATTACAAGAGTTTATTTAGCACCCGAAAATAATATTTTTTTGCTGATTTCTTCTTGAAAGGGATTTGAATAGGGCTACACATGTTTATGAAGCATTTAAATAATCCGCAACCTTTATTTGTACTCTGCTGCCTTATAATGTATGACCCACATATGATTATTGAGGCAAGGGTTGCGTTATTTTCGAAAAAAAATCTTATTTTGTAGTTTATAAATGCACATTGAGTATTCAATGCTCGTTTTCATCAGCCTTAAGGCTTTAAATTTTATCCTTGGCATTAAAAAAGGTATTCTATTTAAGCTAACTAATAACATCACAAACATGTTAAAGATGTTGTTATTCGCATATTAAAATAATAGATCCAAGTTCAAAGATAATTCTCAATTTCTTGATATCATTAACGACATCATCCATGATATCTCTTTGAATGCTGTAACAATAATTCTAGAATAGTTGACTACTGTATATTGTTTCATTTGACACCATGACAAGATTGTTTCTATTGTATCAAATTATTGCTTGTCATGCAATGATAAAATACAGAATTCTAGTCAATTGGTATGGAAAATGATGCATGAGTTTTAAGTCTGTGTATAATAAATGGTATACGCAGGAAAATGATTGATCAAAACTTCCCTCTAGGATCAGATTATATTAAGTATATCCTTCGGACTACTATTTTTTCCCTATGAAAAATATGATACAGGATACAAACAATATATCCTGGATTGTGTATTGTATATCCACGTGTCATGTATGGTGTCACACGTGATTTTATAAAAACGAATTATCTCATCCCCTGTGCTAAATCGTCGACGCCTTTTTGTTCGTCCCGTAAAAGGAATTCATCTCGGGCTAAAGCCAGAATGTGGGTCATACATTTTTCCATCAAACATCAAGCAAATTTTCGCGAAAATATGTTTTTGAGGCAACGGTGGAGAACATCCTATTATCGCTAATTGGATCCTTATTCACTTTTATACATCCTCGCTAGTTTCCATGGTTTCATTTTCATTTTGGCGAACGCCTGCGATTATAGAGCGCCCCGCGAAAATATGCTACACGACAACCCTTAAAAGGGGGTTCGTTAAAACATTTTGCGCGAGCGGCAGCATCACAAAATCAAATTGTATCGTTAGCATGAACAACTCGTCGGCATCCCATGGATGAAATCGTGTCGGGGTGTGTCAGTACATCAATCAGACCCTTATCAATTTTCGGCAATATCGGGATGAAAATGCTATTTAGGAGTGCTTCGAAAATGCGTGGCTATAAATGTGAATGGGAATCGTGAGGTCATGGACGATGCGATGACCTCTTCGTGCCCAATTTATCTTCGGCATATGTTGCTCCTTGCGAGGATTGAAAGGTTGCTGTACCACTTTTGATATTGCCATGGTAGTTGAAGGCTCCAAGGACGACTTGATTATGACTGATGGAGACCACCGCAGGATAAAAGCATCTCCGTCTTACTTCCTATATAATATAGTTAGTAAGTGAAGATTCAAATCCGCACCATGAAAAAATGAGAGATTGCTAAATATATTTCTCATGGATCAAGTTTATTCCAACTCAGTGAATCTTATCAGATAATTGTCCAAAGTTTATCTGACGATGAGCGAAGTCACATACAGAATGTTTAGCACATAGGATCGACACTTTTTTTGAGGATTCAGAGGGTCTTTTACTACGCTTTCACACTGAATTTAGTTTTTATTAAATATATCAACAAAAAAATGTACAAATTGGCCACCTCTGCTTCGAATGTACGCATTTTTCTTATTTCAACTGCAATTGTCTCAAGTAGCATTTCCTCTTTTATGTTTGCAAAGGCGTCGATTATTCTTTCAATTAGGGTTTTTGTGGGCACTACTGTCATGTAAACTAATTATTTTGCACGTCCCTAGACAGAGAAATCCAGTGGTGTCAGGTCTAGGAGACTGTACGAGCCACGGAATAGGGCCGCCAAAAGAATTAATTTACATAACAGAGGTGTCTCTTCAAGTTTAACGACTTATTGAATGATTTGTATAACATGTAGCATATCGTTGGAAAGGTTGGAAAAATTTGGGAAGTGATTTTATTTGAACCAATTACATAAAATAATGATTTAGTTGGATCAAAAATATATTGCATAAAATAAAAACAATAATTTTGTCCTATTACGATCACAGGTTAGAAAGTTATGATAATTTAACCTGTTAAGCGGGGAAGTTCCTTTTCAATAACGTATATATACATTAAGACGTATATATACGTCCAGCCCACCTGGCGTGAGTTATTATTATTAATACTTTTAACGATGCTTAGAATTTATGAAAAAAACAATGAAACATATATATTTTTTTACTTATTTAGATACAAAAACATATAGAGAAGTTAACAAATACAAAACAATAAACAAAAGCACAAACTCAACTACCTCACAATCTGAACACCAGAATGTAGATTTTTTCCCTTTTTTGTAAGAAACTTGACATTTCTTGGCTTTATTTCTCTTTCGTTTGTTCTTTAAAAATGCCTATCAACTAAGCGTGAGGGTTTTTGTGTAATGCTGTTTTTTATGGCATAGATTGGCTTTTTACTATGTTGTATAAACTGAGCATCAATACGTCTTTTTTGTCTTTTTATTCCTTTTAGTCCATTTTAAAGCTATACGTTTGCCTTTGAATCTTATCTTATGCTACTAGTCACCGTTTACTAAGTACACGTCCACCCCAACACAATCGCAAAGTGCAACCAATTTGCTAACTATCTTAAATTCACACATTCGTTAAACAAAAAAAGTCTCGTCTGCTTTAGGACTCAACATATATTTCGAGGACGTATATATACGTCATACCCAATTTCGATGCAGTTACATTGGACGTATATATACGTCATGCCCACTTAACAGGTCAATGGTGAAATTTTGGGTATTTTTTCAAAATGTTGTATATTGTGTTAAACATGTAGCTCGCTTGTTGTTAAGGATATTTTTACATCAAAATACTGTAAATTAATTCGTGATATATTATTTCAAATAATCAATTAAACTATGATCTTGAACAGATCCTTGTTGTTTTATGGTCACTCGCTGTTCCAAATTCTTGACGGACACTCTGTTTAATATTAAACAGCTATTTTTCCGTCATAGAATACTATTATTAGCTGTCCTATTAGCATCAATCAAGGGAAGCTATGTTAAATACATTTTTGAATCCAGTATTTTTATTTCTGCTTATAAAATGCAATAAATTTACAACGATTGAATTTGAATGTCAGCACTAATTAATATGTCATAAATAATACGTTCAAAACGAGATTTAAAATGTTATATCCTAGACTGCCATTCTGTTTTAATAGATAAATATCATCATTGACAGATACACGTGCTCATTATGTTTGAACATTAACGATATTGACATAATCAGCAATATACAATCGATAAATCTTCAAATTTGAAAAAAATAATTGAGCTTTAATAATTTCAAATTATATTTGCATAATAGTTTTAAATGACGTTAACGATTCGAATTCATTATGTGCATTAAAACTGTACAGCAGTTATAACCATTATTTGTGTGTCAATCTTGCTATTGTTACGAATGCAGAATAACCGTTCTTATATCATGTTTAATTTAGGTTCAATTTTATGAAATTATTCATTCACTCGTGCGCAAGGATAAAAAGAAAAGGGTCGAGATTGTAACTCATTTAGGAAAAGGCTCACGCCATCAGAGTCTCGCAGTTGGGATCACTCTACGTCACAATATCTATCTGATGATATCCTATACGCACCAATATGAATGACTCATCAAGGATAAAACCTAATTAATATAACGGCTTCTTTTCGCCGGCAACTATTTATGATTCAACCTAATATGATAAAATCGCTTAAACTCATATTTATATTAGAATACATCAACAATACGTTCGGAAAATCGCACAAAAAAAGTTCTGACTTACAAATAAAAAGTGACGATGCGTTCCATGGGTTTTAAAAACCGCATAACTTTGAAACAGCCATAAAAAATGTATCCAAAATCGCATAAAAATAAGGCAATTAAAAAATAACATTTTAAGGACGTTATCATTTAAATTCATCGTAAAATTTTAAAGATGTCTGACGTCTGGCATCTCAAATGTCAGACACCCACTAGGGAAATACTAATTATTTTAATTATAAACTATCATCGCTGTATGATAAATTTCGTTACGATCTTCGATATGACTTAAAATCGCTCTCTTCTTCGGAAGAAATAGTCTCAAAAAAATCACGAAATGACGACTGTTCAAAAAAAATTCAATAAAATAATATGATTGACACAGTCCCAAATTATATTTTATTTCCAATTTTATTTTAGTATTTTTGTTTAATTTCCTATTGTATCCAAAATATCTCGATACGTACTCTTTATGGAATTAAAAAAAAGAAATAAATGCTTTAAAAACCGCATAACTTCGAAATCGCACAAAAAAAAGTTGCACAAAAAGAGGTTTGAGTGTAAATGTATCTGCAATTAATATCATCAATAAAATTAGCTGTAACTATCTTAATCCCTAGGAAAAGCTTATTTTATGCATTTTTTGCGAAGATGATGCTGTTTTTGTGTAATATATAATAAAATAGGCATGCACGTAGCATATCTATGATGCATGCCATAGACATAGTTATACTACAAACGATTTTCTCTCACTTTCCGATCAACTACCGGTTTGAGTTCACTTTTCTTGGCGTTCGAGTCAATATATAATATATAATCCCTATAGAAGTTTTATTTTGAATTTTGTAAATATCTTTTTTTAAATTATTTTTTCTTAACTCTTAAATTACACCAAATTTGGCTCGGTATTCTTTGCTTGGGTTCCATTTCTTAAGTCGGCAGTAAAAGTGTTAAACGTTAAGTAATTTTAGTGGCCTGTTAGATAAACAAACTGGAGCGTCTCTTTTGTGTCACTTACACAGATCCGGATATGCAAATGTCTTATTTGTCTTCTTCATGACTCGACCCACTGGTTTAAGCAGTTGAGATGTCATTGATAGTAGCATGCGCCAAATGAGTGGTGTCGCAGGGAGTCGACCCATATGCTGTTGCCATATGGCGTCCGAAGCACTCCAGCTCGCTGTTTTCACGCCTCCCGTTATCTTGGACAGATCATAATTTTCCCAAAGCGTCTGCTGGACGTCCACTTTGCTAGGTGGTTTGGTGTATCGAAGTTGTCCGATGAGACAAGGCCGATCTATTGTGTAGATGGTACCTGGAGGATGTTAAATGTACTCCAGCAGTGGCCAGTTGCAGTGCGGCTGAGTTGAACGGCCTCCCGGCGCGGCCATAACGGCAAACCTTGCTCGCCTCTCGTCTTCTCTTCCTCACCAGCGCCGAAGCCTCCTGCTCGTCTCTAATCCAAATCGGCGGTGCACTTGTACATCGATTCTTCGATAAGTGCTTCGATGCCCCATCGTGATGGGCGCTAATCTTCGCGCCGAAGATCCACAGTCGCCCGATGAGCTTAACGATATGAGCACGAGCAAATAATGAAGGCTCGGATTGCACCGCAAATGCATTTATATGGTGTCTATTTATAGAATGGATGACTTATAACTGCAACGTGCATGGGATGATCTCCTCCGTACGGCGCGCTCAATAGGTCACTCTCCCCTTTTTGATGCCAATTGTCATCCATCCTTTTCTTTGGCATATCTACATATTTTATTACACGCATAATGTCTTCTATTCATCTAATTAATCATCATCGAAAATGTAATTCTATAGCATTCTTTGTGCATAGTGTAATTAAGTCAATAACCTAATGTCTTGATGCTTCTGCAGATGAGCATTTTTTTTGGATCCGACCAAATATGCACTGATTAATTATGAGATCATTCATCGTCGTTATAACTGACTTCTAATCCACATTTTTGATACGAGCTGATGCTTGAATATATCTCAATATTCTTGTTCATATTTAAACCTTTGAGAGAGCGTACCAATATGCGCCAACATAGTGTAGCTATACAATATTTTTACTATGCATGTGTTATTCCCGCTAGTATAAACAGTAAGTTTACAAAATTTTATCGCAATTGAATGAACGGTATAGCAGCGCATTAAATACGGACAAACAAACATTAATGTTTATATACTAGACTATGCCTATGTTACTCGCGCAATCCTTAGCAATAAGTGAATGAAGTTTTATCGCAATTGGATGAACGATATGGCAGCGCATTACATACGAACAAACAGATACTAATTTTTATATATTAAAAGATGACTGAAATTCAAAAATAGATAAATAAAACACTAAAAAATTCAAATATTATTTTGAAAATATGCCCGAAGTAACATTAACATTAAACATTAGTGTTTCGTCATTTAGTCTGGATATCTGATTTAGGAAGTCAGACAACTTGCTGCTGAAAATGCACGCTCAGCCTCCACACTCGTTAGAAATATCGTCATCAAATATTTAAATTTGCCCCCATTTTCGTATAACGCCATCAATGTGACTGATAAAATTATTTTCTGCTGAGACACGGACTAAAACTAGCAAAATTACCGATTTCCCGACAAATTATTTATTTCCGTCGCTGCAGATGAATATCTATATACTATAATACTTTGATGTGATTCGTAATTGTATTACGGAGGAATACACAAATTCTGAATCCCGCATCTATTATATTACATATCGATATTTCCATTATAAGAGTCGAGGTGTAGTAAATACATCACCGGAAGGGAAAGGTTAATATGACAATTTGATATGTTCTATATGTATTTTTATTTTATCGCGTGGTTTTGCTAAATATGGTTGAACTGTTTGTACAATATCATCGAGTGTTTACTTGACCACCACAATATTAAATGCGTGGTTTGAAAGATTATTGCGAATTCAATAGTCTTCAGCCTGGGATAACTTGTTGTGGTCAATGGTCATTGTTTAATTTGAAGTCCATGAGCAGACCTTGATACATGAAATAAAAAATTGATGGTATTTTCGTATGTCATTTCGTCATGCAATCAGAATGTTTGATTGGCATCGTATTTTTGGATACAAGTACATAATTCTGTTCTCCTATGATAATACCCCCAAGGGAATGCAATGTTTGATTAAGATTTCTTATGTATCTAAATGAAATGGCGATGTTAATATTAATTCAATTAAATTGATGTGCCAAGCGTTTACTGTTAATCCCACAATATCAATGGCGGGAAATACTTCAAATATCTTTGAGATTACATCGCAGCTTGTTCTTGAATAAAAAGACGTAATATATAGATCAATAGACGCTTCAAAAAAGAAAAAAAACTCAAATTACTGACTCTAATTGAGGAAACGGCCATCAACACCGCGTTGCCGTTATGCAGCAATAGAAATTTACGTACTCACATAATACGCCCGACCTTTGATCATTTATTGGCTGACGATGAGGAATCAACACAAAGAAGCCACCAAAAAGAAATCTAATCAAGGTGTCGTACAAATTACAGTCGTACAATTTGCATAATTGGCGTTAGATAAACGACGCCAGTGCGAAATTAAGCCATCGAATTAATTTTTATCTGCACTAAAACTTGACCCCAGAGACGACGGCCTCCGCCATCTGCTAACCAGGCCGTTTCGAATGAATGTGTTTAGTGATTCTTGGACGTTGAAAAAATGTGTCGGTGTCATCTGGAATCACATGCGCTAGAGATGAATTATGATATGAGAGTCTGTGGGCTTTTTTTCTGGTTCGATTCGCGGAAATTCGCGCTTCAAAGATGTGGCGAACGCGTTCGTAATTGCCGCCAAAGCAATTAAACGTGATGTATCGCTTGGTATGTCTGTGAGTCCATGCAAACGCTACTTTATACACGATGATACAGGCTAACTGTTCATATTGACTTGAATTATTCCACGTCTTCAATGAGCAGCGACATGTGCTTCATTGACCAGATTTTCTGACCAGCGAGAGCTTTAGTCCTTAGATTGTTAGGATACGATCTATCGTCGATTGTGAAGCTAACGAGGACTTCAAATGACGACCGCTATTGACTCAATGTAAATGATTTGTTTGGACTGGATATTGTCCAATGAACCACCAGCATTGGTCAATTTCAGAGCCGTAACGAGGGTATGAAGCACCCGTGGCAAGTATCTAACTTAACCTAACCCGCGCGCTACCATGATGTGTATTTGATACACAATATGAAATTTCGAAAAACTCTGAGGCCCTTACCTCGAAAGGAAGTTTGAGTACTTTTATAAAATATATAAATCTATTAATATTATGCAAATTTAATTAGTTCTTTCTTAGAAACACAAAAGAATAAAAAAAAATTAAGATGATACTCTGTAAATGGATTTGGGACGATCAACAATATCCAATATTTGGAATGTATGAAAATAATAGGTTGCTCTATAACTGAATAAGCAATTCAAAGATCAACATTCATGACAAATAAGAGCTTTTGTGTTTTTGGTGGGTTCCAAAAGGAGTAGTTTATTACCAGCTATCGAAAGCATGTGTTACTGTAGCCTACGGGATAAATAAGGACCAAAAATGCGATATGTGGTAGATCTTATGTTAGTTGTTGTTGCTCGACTTGATTTCACTGAATTTACCACAGAACCTTCATTCGGTCAAGAAATGTATTTATGATAATCTGATGCTGTAAAAGTATGATTAAAAGTGAGGAGAGTAGTGATGAAGAAGTAGTAAGCTTTGCAAGAAAGGCTACAGATAAAATTTCATCAATGCTGGGCACAAAGCGAAGAATACTAGATCAAGAGTTGCACATGTTTTTTTTTAAATATTACTTGATCATTCTCTTTTACATGAATCAACACTGATGGACTCTGTCCGTTTTTATAATACCACCCGATCAGTCTTCTTCGAACAACTTCGTTTTGTAATGAGAGTTCATAATCGTTTTGAAGACATGATCAGGTATGGCGTCCGATCGCGAGGCGCTCATTCCTCATATCAGCGGTCCGAAAAGCGGACCAGTTGAACAGACAGATATTATGGCCTTTGCTCTCGATTGAAACATTATCGCGACGCTTGGGGAGCGCACTCTGACTCTGGCTCGCAGTTTTCTTTAACAAGATCATGCGCGCGCATCTAAATTTGTATCCATCAGACAACCGATACTATGCGCAAATTAAATTTAAATGTTCAATCGGCGATATCCATGGATGTATCGTTTTCTATATCCGATATGATATTCGACATGAACAATCGGTCCTATTGTACAGAATAAAGGTCGCAGGGTCTCTTTTATTTTGTCACTTGATGCTTTGTGCCATCACATGTGTCGTTCTAATGCCGGTTCCTTTTTGGCTCCTATTTTTTCTTTCGTCCTCCTCCGCGAGCATTAGGACGTGTCGCCAGCTGATGTTAGTTCCTCATTTTCGACATGTCGCCTTTTTATTACATCCTGTCACGACGTGCCATTGACACGTGTTTTTTTATCCGACACTTAGGAAAATACACGTCAAAGTCGCCATATATGTAGTGTCACTTCACGTAAACTATAACGATTCGCACGATTCCGGGAGATGGCGGGATCTCCACCCGGTTTTCGCCCTTTCGGATCGGCGATAATCGCATTGCGAAAAAATGATATAATCGCTTTCTGTTTGCGCGACTGTACGTCACTTTCAATTTATTACATAAAAAGAAAAACATTTTGTTTGCTTTATTTTTTCTTTTGAGTCGGCGTATAGATTTTTCTTTCCGTAAGATTGCGATATTTTTAATATATACTTTTTTATGAGGAGTTGAGATCAAAGCCACTTTTTATGTAAGGACCTAAGATAAGGCTCTTCATGGGAGCAAGATGAGAATACTTGAGACCTATTTTTTAATATTTTTACTTTATTCATTAGTGAATTAAGATCCGAGATTATCCACAATCGGGGAGATCTTATAGAAAGCTAAGATTTAAAATTTAAAAGGTCAAGAGCTCTCATTCAAGACTTTCAGAGCGTTCAAAATGGATTCATCATCGATAATGCTTCCCCAAATTCTATACATTTCTCTCATACACATTAATAATTTACACGCATATTTTTACATGTTTTTTAAACTTAATTCTAGAAATGTATGAAAGGCTATGATACACATGTTGTATCATCGGCCATTATCATGTAAATAAAATTTAAAGAAATATATAAATTTAAATTGTTTTGCTTCAATTTTAATATCAAAACGTTGATGAATAATCGCGCATATATGTATCAGACTTGAGTGATGACATAAGTGAATCGGAAACATAAACTCTCTTCTCTAGATAACTCTTTATTCAACACGAATAAGAGAGAGATCTGGCTGCGGGAAGGACGTCCTTCCACAGCGAAGGCTAACCGACGACTCCTCACGACTCCTCCCGACTCCCGCCACCCGCGTGTTACCACCCAAACGGTAATGGTGTATTGCAAGCGCAATGTACCCGCAGCGTCACAGCTGTTACATAAAAAGAGACGGAAGATGTCACTGACTCTTGCTACATTTCATCACATTGATTTGAAGTTATGCGGTTTTTAAAAATAACGGAACGTATCTATCACGAAATCACGAAAACCATCAAATATGAAGTCTTCTTAGAAGAATAATAAATAATAGCAGAAAGTCACATAAATCAATTATATGTTTAAAACTCAACCCCATGCGACCCAACAATATCGACAGTGTTGAGGTTCATTTATTTATATACACGCTTTATTCACGCTGCACGATCCTGTGAGAAAAATGGATTGTTATGGACGATAAATGGTGGACATACGAATATAGCATCTATGTCTAAATCAATTTATAATTAACTCACCAATCAAAGGGTTAAAAGAGCGTTATGCATTTATCTACTTTTTATTTTTCCCCCATTTGATATTCCAACAACTCTTTATATTTCATCCTTTCACCCTAATTCGCTTATCTGCCGAAATCAAGTGCTTCATTTGCTTGTATACTGCTTCAAAAATCGCTCCCACAGGACGCCCGTTATGAGAGTCAACTTCTCTGCTCTCAACATTTAAGCTCTGAAAACTGCCGTAATGCGTATTATCTTATCTTTGTATAATCTTTGTGAATGTTTGTAAAATCTTTGAATAAAATTCTTAATTGTTGTCGGAACAAAAACCGAAACTGAACTGATTGGAAAATTACGGTTTTTTCGGTTCAGTATAAAGTATTTTGTTTCTCTTATTTCTTCTTATACATAAGCTTTTTTTTTAATCTGGCCAGAAATGAAAACCGCAATATAAAATAACGGTTCGAAGCCCGCGCTAGTACACGTGTCCGTTCTTCTATCGGACCGTGATGTAGACTAGATAAATGGATGGGAATAGACAGGCGTCGAATAAAAAGACTCTCTTCTCTAAATAACTATTTATTCCACACGCGAGAGAGAGAGAGACAACAGTGCACGCGCAAGAAGCGATCGGTCGGTATACAAGTGCAATGTCTCCGTAGGGACACAAGAGATGGCGCTGTTAAAATAACACATTGCACCTGAAGAGAGATGGAAGATGTAAATCCCATCTATAATTTTCTTTTGATCAAATGCTCCTTATAATCTTTATTAAAGTGTACTTAATTTTTGGCATGTCTTTAATTCATTTTTAAGTGCTTTCCGATATCAAATGAAAGTAAAAGTATTGAAATTGAATATTTCATGTCGTAAGTCGATCAAAGTTTTTCTCTTTGTCTTTTCTTGAATAAGCTTGTATAGTATCATGTTCGACACAAATAAGTCTACGTCAATGTATTCAAATGCTTAATGATGCCTTAAAGAAGTTCCACAATGTTAATTCGGTGGGAGGATCAGAGCTTTCAATCATAAAATCGAGTATCATACCCGATTAGGATGTACCCTCTCATGATTAACAAGGCCTAACCGAATGTTAGACCTTTATCCGATCCAACCTCCGCCACAATGACGTCCAGAAAGAAAGAGTGAAGAATTAAGCTTACATAATAAATATACATGGCACATATTCATTCTTCAAGCGTCAATGACCCGCCAAGTGCCCGAAGACTAGTCTGCACGAAGATCACGGGCTCCATCTAACCTGTCGTTTACCGAAAAAAAGACAGTTAGGATATATATTGTAGGCAAGTGCTCAAGACGAGCATACAAATCTTTTTTTTTAAACGCAATACGCACAGGCTTCGGTAGTCGTCGCCCGAAGATGTTAAAATAATGACTTCCACGCGACGCCATGGGGTCGTAGAAATGGATGTCACAAAAAGTCATTCTTTACGACTCGGGGAGTTCATTTAAATTTAAAAATACCGAACCCCTCACAAATTTCGTCGTAAGTATCGATTCACCTAAGCTGCTTATGGGCCTGGGCGATTAAGTTTCACTATCATAATGGATGCTTCGAGGAGGAGGAGGAGGAGGAGGAAAAAAAACAACTTTCCACATTTAACACGACCAGAGCACGGACATAATGCGGTGGTTTTTCGTGTGGCCCGTCGTCGTGTGTGATTTTTTTGCCGTGGACCAATCTTTGGATAATAGATCATATCCTATCTGGCCGTGTGTCGACCTTGTGTAGTATTATGCTTTTTTTGTTCTTCAGACATACTTTTCAATCGATCTCGATGGACGGTCCGATCTGTCGGAGATATGGTAAACTGTGATCGGCGATCATTTTTTATTTCAGCGTGTTTAATAGTCGTTCGATCCGGTTAATAGAATTCGTGATCTTCTGATATGAATTCATTCGATTATGATTTATGGCGTTGACCTGCTGGCCCTTTTGATGTGTTTCTATTAACCCTCTGCGGTCTTAAAAATGAAACTGTTTGCAACGTATATGAAAAAAAAACATATTTTGTAATCGTTATATATAAAAATTAAGCTCTGTTTGTGGGCTATACAATCTTATATCATTCATCCGATTGCGATGAAACTTTGAGGAATTGTTGTGCACACTTCCGTGAACATTTATGAATTAGAACAAGTATTGCTTTTGTATGCAATTCGTTATTAGAGACATTTCACGGATGCACCATGTTGGCGCATATTGATCTGGTAAAGTAAAGTTGGGCCGTAGTGACGGGGAGAGGAGGGATGCGCGCGCAATGCGACGGTTGAACTTCGCTCATGGGAGAGATGGAGACAAGACGACAGACAACAGACAGCGACTGATTGGTTTGGGGGCTCATTAAAATGGAACCCATTTCCTGCGCTGGTGTATGTTCACTCACAAAGAGTGTCTTCCACGGATCCCACGAGAAACGCTAAAAGAGAAACGCGGAAAAACCAGCAGGTTCACTATCACCACGAGTCCAACCTCAGTTCGAAGGAGGCTGCAGTAGATGGCGGACTGCAAAGGCTACCCTTTCCCCATGGTACTCGTATCGGTTCGGTCATTCTTAGTACCTATCCACGGAGACGAGTCGCCGTTCGATCAGCCTAAAACCGTTCTCCTCTGCTTGCCTAGGTTGTTGAGGATAGTGATAAACCTTTGACACAATCTCTACCAACTACTGTAATCTGCTGTTCCACATACCCCTTTATGGGTATGCAGCACAGGGTGACCTGCGCACCCAACTCATGTTAGCTGAGCTATCCCAGCAGCGTTTGATGAGCAACCCGATGAGGCTACTCTTGCGCAACGAAAGAGATAGAGACAGTCGGTCTTCAAGGCGAGAGTGAGGACGCGCATGTTTTTTGGATTCTAGCCCTTCAGCCTGCGCTACACGTGACTTGAAGCAATAAATCACATAACCTACACTGCAGCGTTTCTTTTCAAATAATTACTAACCGCATGTGGCATTACAACGCATGCTGGGCACTCGCTAGTTATTAATAAAGATGTATGGATATTTACTTCGGTTACAAGTTTTTTATCAATCAAATCAATTCTTCGATAAAAAATTATAATGGAATACATGTTCGTGGAATTTGAGCTCCTACTGATTTTTGACTGAAAACAGAAAAATGTATAATTGGACTGTATGCATCATTATTGGTAACATCTTCTCATAATGAATTACTGCTGGCCCTGGATCTTTACCATTGGACATGGCATTTACAGGAAGCCAAATTTCAAATGCCAATCTGATATCCCTTGTAATTTCTAAAGTATAGACTAAATATTATTAAGGGACGTTTCTAACTTATTGAACCCAAAAGTGATCAGTTTTTTTTTTTTAAATATGCAAAATGTATTAAATATAGAATGTGTGATGACTAGGTGATCTTTATTGAATTTAAAAATATTTTATGTTTGATAAATTATGATAATGGGAGTAGGAGAACCCTCGTATGTCGGTGCGTGAACGATGACATTCTTCACTATGGAAGTCCTAAGTCTTGAACAGGTTAATTGTAGCAAAAAAATTAAACATATTTTTACTTTACATAATATTTTTATAGCTTAGACTACAATTAGAAAAAAATATTGGAAAATTAAAAAACAGTGAGCCATCAAAAAAAAATTGCGTTTTTACAAACATTTTTTGTAGTTTTTTGTTCATTAAATAAACATTTTTAAATATTTTTGGATCATTGTAGTCTATACGTTAAAGACGTTCATTATAAACATGTCTGCCAAATTTCATAATGAAATATTATCTAAAGCGTGTGGGAGCACTTCCGTGAACTTGGAAAAAGTAGTTTCGAGTAAACGCGTTTAAAGTTTCTCCTCTCCTCAGCTACGTGAAGCTCGTTTGAAATTTGAAATAAGCATGTTGCTTATTATAGCGTTGATTTTTGTGGATATTTCATACAAGTTGTTATATCGGACGCTTCCACGACGTGCGAGCATCATCCAACTCATCCCATTCCGTGCTAGGCATTTTAATCGAACATTCAATACACCAGGAACAATATTATAGGACCCATTACTATCTAAAAATCTAGAATTAAATTCTGATTTTTACAATGATGAGCAACCAAATTCATATAAAAATGGGATGACAGAACCAAGATAGCCAAATAAATAAAAAATAACCGAATATTGTGTGCTATCGATAGTGTTTATTTATTTATGTACAAGCTTCATACACGCTGCGTGATCCTGATGGATAAGTGGATTTGTACGGATGATAATTGGCGGACGTTCGAATATAGCATCTATGTTTATGATGATTTTAAATTAGCTCATTACTCAAATCAGCAGCAGTTTTCATCTCCATTTGGAAAAAATGTTAGATATTTAATTACATTAATATTTTATAATAATACAACATTTTTAAAATATTTTCTTCAATATCATGGACCATGATTTCTATGAGAAATTATGCTAATCTACCTCAAAATCGGTCCATATCTTTTTAATGACAAGTTCAAAAATTAAGCTTTGAATATGTTTATGGAAGAAAATTGTTGTTTGTCGTAAGCTCGTCTTCATCCGATTTTATTAACATGATTCGGAAAATTTACGACTTAGCATACGCCGTAAAATAGTCCTGTATCGAACGGGTTTAGTCTCAGATATCAATTATTTTTATATCGGGCTTTTGCTAAGCCCTCGATATAGGGCTATCGTATTTCATGTCGAAGAATCTGATCACATTTTATGTCATCGATAGGCACACGCGTCTGTTTACGCGTGTCAGGGGGTTGAAATTAAACTTTTTCCCGGACGGGGGATGATAAATGAAACTTGTCGTTTGAATACGAAACGAGCGCTCCATTCTTTGTGTGTAATAGTCATTATTAATTGTATCTATTTCGGGTTCGTTCTTATAATTTCCGGTCCGAGCGAACCGGTCGTGGACTCGCACGCACGCACGCGGGATAATGAGGAGTGGTAGACTAGGAGGAAACGGTCGTCATTAATCCGGGAGACTCGCCACCTCCGCGTCAGGTCGACCATGTCCTCCGAGAGTGGGATCAGATCACTTCTTCCCCTTGTCAGACTTTTACTTTTGAACAATTGTTTGGTCTGCATGTGACTTGCATGGCAATTCCAACATTTTAATATGAGATGCCCACTGATAGGAACGAAGCATGCAAAGGCGACCCTGGTGCTAGCTGCCGCACCAAACTAGGATTCTCAAACTTTAAACTCCTTTTTTTATTTTAAAACCAATAAGTTCTTCTTCCTTTTTCTTATATAACAAAAGTTGATCATCCTATGAGTAACGTATAAGGCGTAGTACAGAAGCAATTCTGATGGACACTATAGCACCATGTATATCTTTTTGAGGAACCATTGACATACTGGTAAGATAAAAATTTTAATTCATATATTGATTTTTGCGTTGATAAAAGACATTTTGGTAGTAAAAAATATTCGAGACTTTCATGCAAAAATTTGATTTAATGGATTGCTTTTTTCCATTTGTTAGCGAAAATGATTAGTTAGTTTGTGTAATATATAATAAAATAGGCGCTTATCGTATTTATGATAAATACGACCGAAACGGAGATACTTCAGAGACATTCGTCGTTATTAACGTAATAACCTAGTTAATAGGACCTAGTATAATCATTTTTTTTTGATAAACTGAACTCTCTTCTAAATTATATTTTCAAGTGAATAGAAAACGAGTTCGGATAGTAACCGGTCGTTAGTTTAAAGAAGCTAACACTATAAATAAATGTAAGTGCAATTAATATCGTCAATAGAATTTAGTTAGCTGTAAATATTCCTAAAAAAATGATTTAATTAGACAGTCGTTTAGTTGGTCCAAATTGATATGAATCGAATGGTCTCAATTAAATTTAATCCTCTTCATTTAGAGACACTTCAATCATAAAAACGCCAAATTGGAGTGTCATGGCTTTACCGTTTTATGATTTTGTATACTCTTAATGCCAACGGCGATATATCGCCGCGTATTGATGACCGTATCGTGAGAGAACATAGCCTCAAAATAATTTTATGTTATATGAACACTTGTGTTTAATAAATAAGTACGCTTTGTACGCTATATGTTCTGTATCGAACTATGACAAAAAGATCGATTCATGAGATGTATGTCTGTATGCTTATCATCTGTACAAATACAGTTATCTATCAGGACCGTCGCAACATGTATGAAGCTTGTACATTCGATAATTTTTTCAAGTAAATATAGACCTGCAGAATCCCCACGTAGTAGCGCTGTTAATCTGAGCAGATTTAATTCGCCAGATTAACAGCAACATCTTCCGTCTCTTTTTAAGTGCAATGTGTTATTTTAACAGCGCCATCTCTTGTGGCGCTGCGGAGACATTGCGCCTGCATACCGACCGATCGCTTCTTGCGCGTGCACCGTTGCCGGTTGGGTAGTGACGCACAGGTGGCGGGAATCGGGAGAGTCGTCAGTTAGCCTTGGCTGCGGGAAGTAATCCCTCCTGCAGCCAGATCTCTGTATAGTGGCCAATTAATGATCAATTTATGGAAATGCGCTTTCATTGCCATCTTGTTAGTATCATAGCTTGGGTGATTTTAAAGATTAAGATTTTTTTCTTGGAAGGTATTGAAAATAAGACTTTCTAGAATGTAATGGCTATCTAATTTATTTAAAAAATGTTGAGAATCTTTGTAATGTCGATTGACACGCGCCGCGTTCGTACGTATGAGTTAAGAGATTCAATTCAATGACGACGCATGACCGACAGGGTCAGGGTTGATACCACCATTTAAAATTCGGTTATTAGAAATCCAATCGAAAATTAAATTATTAGCTCTTCAATCAAATAAAAAAATTATTATAATCGACGTTTATTTGATTAGCATACAATTATGATGCCAATTTGAAACATGATATCAAGCCATTTGTATACGGATCCTTGACTTTTCGCGGTGCAAATCGGTATTTTTGATAATGTTTCTATCGCAGCTATCGATGATTATGGATATTATTTTATGGTCTGAATGTATTTGATATGTGGAGTACCAACCCTATGCTGGTCAGTCTTCAAAGTTTCGAATTGAATACAAATTGGCGGTCCGACCAGGGACATTCCTGAGTGCCACCAGGATGTGTTGCCGCCTTCATCAGGACACTGATCCCACATTTAACGGCCGCATATGTGCAATCTCCTTTGTTTTGAAATAAAGCATTTCAAAGGTCCTTTCAAGAACAAAACAGTTAAGGTCCCTTCGTCCCGAAGAAATTAGCATCGACGACAATCCACCGACTTCCTGATGACCACATTTTCGGCAACTTCAAGCCTGATCTGTATTCAAAGCTCGTCCCATCGGACGCATTCCTATTTATGGGTCATCTTTAGATTCAAACATCATATCGCATGTAAAGCTCAAATATACAACTCCTCGTCGAAGCGTCGGCATGAATTTTAAAAATATTCCATATCAATTATTCCTAAGCTTGTTATTTTCAATATCGTTGACTTCTCATGAGATATATTTGATCACAAAGGGATCGCCGTGAATTTCGGGTCTTCCACGGGATAACATACAAGGGGAACATATTAGATTTTGGGATCCCTCACAATGAGACCTTCGTAAATGATACACACAGACGTTAAGAAAATCCGTCATGGATGACAAAGGAACAAACCGGGACGCCAGATTTTTTCCCCGTATCCTTTTAACGAGGCTAGAATATTATTAAACATTTCCCGGAAGAAAATGTTTCGAGAAATATTATGTAAACACCCGATGAAAAATTTCATCCTGCGAGGAGCGAAGCATTTGTATTCACCGGCGACGGTATAATAGTGCGTGTCAAAAATATGAACTTGACAATGAAGACTTGATGAAAGGCGATGAATAATCATTCTTCGGTGTCATCATCAGCATATGGTGCACGTCGTGGGCGTGGATTTTGAAAAGAAGCTTATAAAAGAAGCTAAGTCTACTTCCAAGAACGCTGAGAGACAATGGCTCAAATGAGCTGCGTGTATAAAAACGATTTATAAACAGGCGTTGTGTAACTGTTAAAATTTCACTTAAATTAACAGGCTTCAAAGCACCATTTTGAAGACCAAAGCACTTAAAAAATATATTTTGTATTATACGAATCGTATTTTAGCTACACCCAATAGCGTATTGATTCTTCAACATCGATGATCTAGTAAATAATCAATGCCCAATAAGTTAACTTATTTTTTTTCACGATAAAATAGTCACAATCCATTGATATTTTCCATTTGTTAGCTAAACGATTCAGCTGTGTTTGTGTAATAAATAATAAAATAAGCAAACTACGCAGTAGAGGCGATGCAGCGCATGCGCATAGCGTATCTATAAACGTGCATGTGTGTTTTCGTAATATTCAATCTAGTTTATCCTACCGCTTCAATTCAAGTTTCACTTCAAAAAATGATATGCTGCATGATTTCATCAGATTTTTGGGTGCTACTAATACTCAGAGCCAAAAATACTCGACCTAACATATGAATATAAATCATAGAAAATGCCACACAAAGCCCTGAAAGAGGAACGGAGTGGCCACAAAGTTTGTATGTCTAATCGGTCCGCTTTTCGGACCGCCGATATGACGAACGAGCGCCTCGCGATCGGATGCCACACCTGAACATGTCTACAGAACGATTACAAACTCTCATTATGAAACGAAATTGTCTGAAGAAGACTGTCCGGTTGGGTTGTTTAAATTTAACCTATAAAAGAACCTCGGCTACCGGCTTCGCATTTCTGTCCAAGGGCTCTTCCCTCTATTTACTGATAATGATTTTTTAACCGTGGTGAATGAAAGCGATAACTGTGAATCCCTTTGAGTAGTGATCTAATTTCAAATCATCATAAACTTAGATGCTATATTTGTACGTCCGCCATTTATCATTATATAAATCCACTTATCTGTCAAAACCGTCGCAGCGTGTATGAAGCTTGTACGTAAATAAATAAACACTGTCGATGACACACAATATTCGGTAATTTCTTTGTGTAAACATTTCACTTGAAATCGATTAATTATATCATTCACATATTATTATTAGTCGATACATTTGGGTTAACGATCTATACAATCGTACGATGAACGCAAGATATTCTCTCCATCTCTCTCTCCCATTATGTACGTATTGATACGATAGTAATAATAAATATCCTTTTGAAATACTTTTTATAGGATCATTGCAGACCACTTTGATATTGCGTTCATAGTATGAATGCGCTTTAACCCTTTGCGATCCTTAAATATTTTAAACATTTTTAAGATAAAACGTTTTTTTTTTAATTTTTAAGTTATTATTTAATATAACACTATTTTTTTATTAAATTTGTTTATTTTACTAATATATTATACAGAGGCATTGTATTTGATAGTTTATATTTGGATAATGTATGGTATCTCTCAAAATATTGGCCTAAAAGGAGACCAGGATATCTAGCAGGAAGGCGAAACATTATTAAGGATCATAAAAACCAATATTCCTTTCCAAATACTGTCCTAAACGCGATACGTAAAATAAAATCACATGATGTTAAATCTGAGTGGGGAAAAAATGTTGAAACAAAATGTCGAGCCAGACTCGACATAGGACCGCAAAGAGTTAAAGTGTGGTCGCTAACCACACTTCCTATAAATTTAAGTCCCAGATATTTAAACTATTATTTTCAATACTTGTAATAAATCCATCCGAATCCATTCATTTCGTGGCGATGGTCATCTTCACAATACAGCATCTCCAGCGGAGCAGCTTCATCAGCATATTTTCGTCGAATTCGATGTTTTACATTAATCTAAAAGCCATCGGATGCACATATTAAAATGCAATTATTTACGGGCTACTAATTTATTGATATGAGCGAGTTCAGAGGTCGCATATGTGATCTGTCAACGCGTTCTGTTTCAAAAGAGCAAACCGCCTATGCACGTCGCTTTGAATGAATTTTATTGCCACCATAAAAAACGGGTAGAAACATAAAATGATGGCCTTTTTATTATTCGGGATGCTTCATAAATATTTGTCGAAGATAATCGAGTTGATTGAACCGTTTAAAGACGCTCGATTGAGCCGCGAATACATTAAAATTAATGGAATAGTTGAAATGTGCACCATTGCTGGTTATTGTGTTGTAGGAAGTTGAGTCGTTAAACTTCGTGCGAAATTCTAGTGCTTCGATTCTTCTGCAGATAATCGATCTCCGAGACAACGACCTCTTCGACTCGATTAGATGCATCTCTAATCAATCATTTCGGAGATGGATCAT
Organism: Stenopsyche tienmushanensis; assembly: GCA_008973525.1. Lineage (NCBI taxonomy): Eukaryota > Metazoa > Arthropoda > Insecta > Trichoptera > Stenopsychidae > Stenopsyche > Stenopsyche tienmushanensis. Next base: position 1,843,356 of record WACJ01000538.1, read on the forward strand.
TTGCTTTGGAATCATCCATTATTTTATAGAGCAAATCATATTCTTATTTGTGTGTTGTGTAATATATAATAAAATAGGCTTACTAATGGTGTAGTTACTTTATGCTACGTATATACACACATACACACAGTAAAGACGTTGCGACACATGCGTGTGTCTATGTATGCGTGTATGCGAGGTAGAGATTAGAAACGATTCTCCATATTTTTCCGACCAACTTTCAACTTTTTAACTCAAGTTTCATTTTTCGTCTCATTCAGCTCAGTTTTCAAAGACCGGAATAGATTATGATCTGAAGTGTCTGGAGAATTCCAGAAGTGTAATATATATAAAAACTCAAAATCTATATCAACACAAAGTCAATTGCACCGCAAATATCCCATCAAATGCAGAGGAAGATCTTACATAGTTTAAAAATTAGACCTTGTGTTTCATTCGGCGAAAACCATTAAATTTTTAGCACGCTGTTCTTTGATATCTGAGGATAGTTCATGTGGCGTTCAAATGCCTATCCTATTCACTTTAACCTGTATAGTAGGATGATCGCATATTTGCGATCGAATTCCATTGATTCAGAAAGAGCACTCTTGTACGTTGAACTGAGAAAGAGACAGAGATGGATAAAACGTCTTGCGGTTCAGTAACTGTGCATTAAAGATAGAGAAAGAAAGCTTCCTGCGTACATCGCATGATTTTATGCTATCGATAGTGTGTATTTACTTAACTCATTCATCGCTGCGTCCACCAGGTATACGCGTCTCCGAAATCCGAAGTCCGAGTCTCTAAAAACTATCCAAATATCTTTCGAGATCGATCTCGAAACTTGTATTCCTACCCTAGTAGGGATTACAATTATTCGTCATTATCAGCTATTCGAATATCGAATAGTAAAATTGGTCACTATTCGAATATATTCGGATATCCGAATAGTTATTAAAGTATGAAAATAACAAACATTACCATTGAAAACGAACGTATTTTTATCATTTATTGAAACTTGAAAATTCATATTTTTAATATAACAGAGCATTAAATGTTTGTTGTTTGTTCTTAATTTAGTTTTAGTTTGTCCTGCCTTTGAAAATGTTCGTTCAGTAGCTGTTTACGTTGGTTTTATTGTTAGAAGTGTATTAAACAACACGTCCAACTTTTCTGTCCTTCTATATTGATCTAAATATTTGAAATCTTTATTCAGTTTATTTGTATTGTCATATTTCTTCGTTTTCGTGAAAAACAACATTGAATTTTGCATTTCATGATGCAATTTTGAAATTGAAAGAGAATGAGGTGTTATTTCCACACCATATAAGATATTCATAGCACCAAAGCTCGGGGAAGACAAAAAACAATATCCCTAAGTATTGGTTTCACTCAGGTAGCTAATACCCTAGTATTCGTGTGATCTTTCGTCGATTTGGTAAAATATTATATTAACACTTTGACGTACACAGCCGTCAAATCCCGTCATGCATCAGCAGATAATACTTGCTTATTGCGCCAGGTAAGTCTATGTATACCGTTTTCGTGGACACTTCAAATCTTATCTCACATCGACGAAACTCATCAAAACGAAAACAACCTTAAGCGGGTCAAAAACTCTCAAACTTCTCTGAGAATAGAAATGAGGCAGATAAAGCTACTGTCAACGACCAATGTCATTGATTCAAAAAAATATTATTGTGTATTTTAGCGATGGTTTAATTCCAATTTTACGTTCATAAATTGCGAAAATCGTTATTCCAGACGTGTGTGAACCGGGAAAAAATAATTACGAATACTATTCGGATATTTTCTCAAATATCCGAATATGGAATAGCCTTAAAACAGCCGAATATATCCGGATATCGAATATCCGAATATCCGGATTGGAATCCCTATACCTTAGTCTGTTGTACACTTGCTTATCTTCACTTTGTTTTTTGTTAATCGAATTTGGGCTCCGTGAGAAACAACACCGATTCACGTTGGGCGAAGAGAGTGTTAAATATAATCTTCATACGCGTGGATTTTTACGCATGATACATGGCGGACAAGCAAATATAGCATCTGAGACAATGAAGATTTTAAATTAGCTTACTACTGCAATATAGACCATTAACCTCTAAAGGAGTACTATCCCAGGGCCTGGGATCTCCCCCCTCCACTTATTTGAAAGAGCACTCTTGTACATTGAGCTCGGAGACAGAGACGGAGAGCTTATCTTCTATTTCCTTCTAAAGCAGGAGCAAATGAATCGATTTTTTATTTATCGTTTATATAAAGAAATTACGTGGTCTTGTATGCTATCAACAGTGTTTATTTACAATTGACTCTGCCTCGAATTGAAGATTTTCTTACGCTGATAGGAGCTGACAGAAAGTAATCGGTTTAAAGCGATTATAGCATCAACGTAATTTCAGCAGATCGTTATTAAATTTTGGATGACATCCTGATGTGAAGGCATCCTTATTTCAATTCATCTTTAACATGGCACGTTGGTCAAATTTATTATATAATCTCTGATGAGATCTTCGTCAGACTTGATGCTTGACATTTAACCCTTATCATCTAAATAAAATATTGCGCAAATATGAGTCTAATAATTGAAAAAGGGATGCTTGTTATTATTAATATTAATATTGCGGTCAAATAAAATGGAATACGAACGTAAGCGATATTTGATTGTCGACGCAGAATCTCGCCGTATGAATCAATCTTGGCGTCCTTTTGCGGCCATGATATGCATTATATCATAATGATTTATAATCGCGTTATTACATAGTATATTTTTCAACATTCTGCCCACTTTGTCGTAATTTAGGAAATCCTGTTCGGTACAAAATGTGGGCTTGGACCATTTTTTTTACGCGGGTGTCCGATGTTTGCTTGATTTATTTAGTGTCTCTTCCGTATCATCTTACTTGGATTTTGCTCCTTTTTTTCGACGCCGAAACCGGTCCTGTAACTTTATGGGCGATTTTAGAAACAAAGATTTGTTTTATGATGCCGTTTTTTCCCCGCCGTGGATCCTATTAATATTTTCACACTGACTTAAGCAGCCGGGTTTGGGAAAAAATATATGCAAATTTTCTAGGCATTAAGTAGATGTTTTATGAATGTTTTGCTTTTAACGACAAAATACTAGATAATATAGCAGTTAAGAGGTTTTATTTTGATGAAAGACAATAACCATATACATTGATATTGCTCAATACTATTTTTATTGACATTTAAAAGACTTCTTATGGGCTAGCGCCATTGGTCACAACTAACATGTACTGCACTAAATTTTTCAAAATGATCCAAATCAATTGATCTTTATTTTTTATAACCTTCTACCTAGACTATTAAAGAGCATAAACATATTACATATCCCACCAGAAAAAATGCTTTCAACCACATTTCATTATAGCTGTCAAACCACTGATAACGCCGCATCGCGAGCTTTGGTTAAACATCTGCTTATCACATTGTTTACAAGTCGTAAAAAGTCATTCCTGTTATATCTTAAAGATAAAATTTACAAACTCAGATAAATTTAGCTGCGTTATATATGTATTACAACAAATGTTTATATAGTCATTATTTAAATAATTTCACAGACAGCATTAATGTATGATAATAACGACCCAAAAACTAACAGCAACTTCCATTAAAGTAGTCTAAAATGTTAAAGCTCAAACTAACACATTCCCGCCGGGTTACCCATAGCATTGTCTTTCGCCTGACGTGGGGTGTATTATAAATATATATTATATACACAGTAACCGTCTGATCTATGTATACATATATACAGTACATATATGTTTTTCAAATTGTTATATTAAACTTTCCCTACCGGTGATGTATTTACTACACCTCGACTCTAATAATAGGAATATCGATATGAAATATAATAGATACAGGGCTCAGAATTTTTGTATTCCTCCGTAATATAATTACGAATCACATCTAAGTATTATAGTTTATAAGTATTCATCTGCAGCGACGGAAATAAATAATTTGTCGGGATATCGGAAATTTTGCGAGTTTTAGTCCGTATCTTAACAAAAAGGAATTTTATCAATAACATTGATGGTGTTATATGAAAATGGGGGCTCACGTGGTCATCAATTCTAACTAGTATTTAAATATCTGATGACGATACCTCCAACGAGCTTGGAGGTTGAGCGTGCATTTTCAGCAGCAAGTTGCCTGGCTTCCAAAAACAGATCCAGACTAAATGACGAAACACTCGATGCTTTAATATTATTACGGGCATATTTTCAAAATAATATTTGAATTTTTATCTTTTCTTAAATAAATATTTTTTTTCGCCTTCAAGGTATTTTTTATATTTAACAAATGGACTTATTAGTAATTTTTGATCAAATTTATCAATGTAATTTCTTAAACTATTGAAAATTCGCATTTGTTACCAGATATTGAAGTATTTATCGCGTTAGACCTTTTTTAAAACCCAATGAATCGCATCACCCGCGTCTATCGATAGTACTCGAAAGACGCACATATGCGTAACCCGACTGGAATGTGTTAACTGAAATTTTAAATACTTACCTTTTTGGGTTTTGTGCTTCACAATCTAACAAATAAATATTCCTATTCAATGTAAAAGTATCCCAATGATTTGAGTTTTGAACTTGACACCTTCGGGAACTAGAAAGCAAATCTGGAAACTTAACCGAGTGAAAGCGTCTCCTCTTCAATACTTGAGAAAGTGATTCGACTTTAGAATCTACGATTGGTTTCTCTCATTCTGAAAACCTAGGAATAAATATCCTGGACCGATGCTACTGTCATCATCATAATGTATTTAAATAAAAGCACACCTACTATGTAATCTCTTAAAATAAAACATTTATACACTTAAACCTTTTTTGTACGGTAGATGCGTTCCGCGGAAAATCGCACAAAAAAGCTATGGCTTATTTGTGCGCTGATTTTAAAAACCGCATAACTTCGAAACAACTACATAAAATATATCCAAAATCGCATAAAAAAAATAAAAAAAAGAATAGGAAAACAATAAGGCAATTAAAAAATCGCTATCTTCTTCGGAAGAAATAGTATATCCCAATTATATTTTTTTTCCAAATTTCGGTTAGTGTTGATGATTTTTTTCCTATTTTGTCAAAAATATCTCGATACGTACTCTTTATGAAATTAAAAAAAAAACTTTAAAAAAAACGTATAACTTTAAAATCGCACAAAAAAACTTATGAGTGTATTTTTTAATTTTGATTGTAGAACATAGTTTTTCCTTTCCGTGGACGGATGGTAAATTGAAATCGATGCATTTCTGTCATCATATACTGGAATATTACTCAAACTTAATGAATTTTGGGACGTATTTGTTTATATTAAAACCAGGGCTCACTGGAGACTCCATTGGTTATATTTGGCTCAAGGGGTTAATACATCTTTATTTATGACCAGTTGATTTAAATAAATAATGCATACGAAGTGGTGTGCCATTCCGAGGAAGACCATCGCACAAAATATACGTAAACATTTTTGTCTGTTATTTATGAACGGAAAATCTTCGGATGATTTTCCAAATCTTATGATAATAAAAATCAGGCCGGGAATTTTATCATGCATTTCCATACATCATCCGGGGGATGATTTCGGCTTTGGCATTTTTACGTGTCGCATGCAAATCTCTTCGCCGGCATCAAATACATCCGGATCCGAATCACAGACGGCAAATCCGGAAGCGTCGTAAATAATTCGAAAATTTATTAGGATTACACTTTTTTATCGCCATGAAATATGTTCATTCAAATTTTTTTTGGAGTATTTCGGGAGACAAATTTAGGCCCTGGCCGCATTGTCGGTTGCAAGGAAACATTTGTCATACTTTCGTGCGGAAAAATCCGTCTATTTCGTGAAATTATGGCTCCGACTCCCGGAGAGGCAGTTATACTATTTCATCTTAAAATATGTCATTCACAACGACGTCTTGCGGCTATCTTTATAGTGCCCCGCCGAATTATTGCATTCTATGACAATAATGACAAACAAAATGTTCCATGCTTTTATTCATTCAACACTCGATCCACGGTCTTGGCCTTAGCTACTGTTCCTGAATCCCTCACAATATAACAATGGTGAAATCATTAAGACCAGTTAGGTTTGCTGATATGAGAGTTTTACTTGTGGATAAAGAAATCACAGAAGATGATTCAATTAGGATGGTAATGATCCCGGTGTTAACAGTGGTGTAAACATTTTTGACCCATGGCCTCACTTAACACGTTATCGGCAGACGAACTAATTATACCTTTTTGTCCGATATGCTGGGAAGGGTATTATCGTCTATATAGTTTTGTGGTTATTATCTTATTAAAATATTAGGGTGTCCCATAAGTTTCTTTCGTTTTTATATCATTTTATGAATTGAATTTTTTACCACGTAAATAATTTTTCAATGAAAGAAATAAATCATAATCTGAAGAGGCAATGTCCGGAGAGTATGGAGGATGAGGTAAAACATCCCAGTCAAATGATATTAATTTATTTCTGACGATCAAAGACACATGAGGCCTGGCGTTATCGTGATGAAAAACAACGCCTCGTCTGTTCGCTAATTCTGGCCGTTTTCTGGCAATTTCATCCTTCAGATTGTCTACTTGGAAACAATATTCTGTTGAATTGATCGTTTCACCTTGCTGAAGTAGCTCATAATAAACTACCCCCTTCCAGTCCCACCAAATGCATAGCAAAACTTTTTTTGGATGTAGGCCAGGTTTAGCTATAATTAAAGCTTCTGTACCCTTGGTCCAAGACCGTTTACGTTGGATATTCTCTTAGAGTATCCAACTTTTATCTCCAGTGACAAGTCTCTTCAAAAAAGGTTGCCTTTTATGTCGTTGGAGAAGAAGATCGCATGTTGAAATACAATTTACTGTATCACTAGCACTAAAACCTTGTTAAAAACAATGTAGCATCTCATGTCTTAAATGTTTTCTTAGATTTTCCATCGTTCAATAATAAAAAAGGGCTTCGTAAAAGTTTAAGTCAACGAAGCACAAGCACACTATTTGATAGCTAAAGCCTGACTGAATCCAATGATATTAACATTGAACTTAGAACATCACAGGTTCTTGCATGAAAATGTCTTTGTGCACATTTACGAAAGAAACTTATGGGACAACCTATTACATTACAAAAAAACTAACCAAAACTTGTTTTGTTTTTGAGTTTTTGCGACTCTTAAATAAATATCCTTTATTAAACTGTATGGCAGGATGATCGCGTATTTGCGAGCGAATTCCAGTGATCCAGAAAGAGCACTCTTGTACGTTGAGCTCAGAGAGAGACAAAGATGGATAAAATGTCTTGCAGTTCGGTAAATATGCATGGGAGACAAAGACGGAAAGCTTCCTGCGTACATCATCGACCAAATTCATCGACACCGATTCGCGTTGGGCGACGAGAGTGTTAAGTATAAGCTTCATACGCACTGGTACGGTCCTGATAGATAAGTGGATTTATACGGATGATAAGTAGCGAACATCCCGGATCCCGGGATCCCGGACAGTTTTAGGTACTTAAGAATTCCGGGATTAGAAAACGCAATCCCGAAAATTTCGGGATTGAAATTTTTATCTAACAGAAATCGTACACCTCACCAACACGATGAAGGCTACTAAATCGAGACATTCCCGATGAAATCTGGACGCTTGGAAACAGTGGCGTAAATACTAATAGGCGAACTTAGGCGACGCCTAGGGGCAGTGACTGTCTAATCTATGTATACATGTATGTTTTTCAAATTTTTATAGTAACCTTTCCCTACCGGTGATGTATTTACTACACCTCGACTCTAATAATGAGAATATCGATATGAAATATAATAGATACGGGATTCAGATTTTTTGTATTCCTCCGTAATATAACTACGAATCACATCAAAGTATTATAGTATATAAGTATTCATCTGCAGCGATGGAAATAAATAATTTGTCGGGAAATCGGGAATTTTGCGAGTTTTAGTCCGAGTCTCAGCTCAGGGATTTCAGGATTGTCTAATGAAATCCCGGGATCGAAATTTTGGCTCGGGATTAGATTAGGATTAGAGTTTGTATGTTCTTTCTTTAAAATATACACCTTCATAGTGTTTCCAGATTTTTACATAATAATTTAATTTTTTTTAATAATAAAAATTACAGCCATATTTATAAACACTATATCCTTTGGACACTAATAAATTACAATATTTTGGACGTTGCAATATTTCAATCAAATTCCAATGCTACACCATTAGCCATATCTACCGAAGACCTAGCCACCTTATATCGAAAGTAGACGATGTTTATTTATCAATAACTAACCTAAATTACTTGTAGACAAAAAAACAGCTTTGTAGATTTTATATTAATGGCTGTATCAGCTTTAGAAAATTATTATTAATGTCTGCAACGTTGAAAGCTCGGTTGACTGCAATTTTCATAATTTACATCATATAAAGACAGACTGAAATTAATATGGATGCCAAATTTCGGTTGATGCCCATACTATTCCCCTGTGGAAAAAAATACCATATGATTATATTCTGATTTTGAAGAATAAGTATTGGTGATGCATCTAGATTTCTTCACATTATTCATCAACTTCGTTGATTATTTATCCATTTCTCGTTTACGCGGTTTTTTTTTTGTGGAAACGCAAGATTACACGGTAATAAAATAACAGTAAACGAATGAAAATCCCGTTGGATGTCGATTTTTTATGGCGAATCACTGCAACGCACGTGACATATGTTGCATATGTTATGTCATTCCCCAAATGCAATGCGATTTTACGTATGTACTTATCGAATTTAATCGAGTCACATGCTGACATCATCCGAATTCACTCACCAAACATCGTCCATTTAAATCTCAACGACCGTTCAGAAGCTAACTTCGAAAAAAATGTTCTTCCTCGAACGCAGAAATAAATTTCTCTGATATAGCGCTATAAAATAACCATAAGATTTTATAACTTTGAGTTTTATGAGCCTTGAGATTTTTCGCATGTGAGTCATCGGCTTACTGTAATCCTGATGCGCTTATCCTGAAACTTTTTTAAAGGTCTATATGTTTGATTTAAATACAAATTGACTACTGTTCGAATGAGCTAGTTTTTGAATGAGCGAGTTTTCTTCTTTCTGAAAAAGAAAATACTGAGTAAAAATCATTTTATTATTAACCCCTTAAAGAGATAAGACACAATGTTGTGTCCGAATTCCAGTGACTCAGAAAGAGCATTCGTACACGTTGAGTTTGGAAAGAAACTGAGTAAATGGGAGATGCATCGCTATTCCTTCTGTTTACGCTCCTACTATCAAATTTAAGTCTTGTGAGAAATAACAGCGATTCACGCTAGGCGACGAGAGTGTTAAACAGAGTCGTAACTAGGGTATGAAGCGCCCGTGGCAAGTATTTAACTTAACGCCCCCCATCACCCCCGGAATCCAATTTATTTTCTAAAATTAACTAATACTATTATAAATGAAATATATTAAATTATAATGTTGGATTTAAAATAATTTATAAAGGTACTCCCAAAAGAACTCGACATAAACACTACGTTGCTTCCGTGATCGTACATACATCATAGAAAATGCCGCAAACAGTCCTAAAAGAGGACGGAGTGGCCATAAGATTTGTATGCTCAATCGGTCCGCTTTTCGGATCGCTGATATAACGAATGAGTGGCTCGCGATAGGAGAATAGTTGAGTAAAATAAAAATCATGCGCAACTCTCGATCGGGTCGGTATTCTGCGTTTTGCGCCCCAAGCCCAGTTGCGCCCGTGGTGGGCGCCTGCATTGCCACACCCTAGTTACGGCCCTGGTGTTAAATATAAGCTACATACGCGCTGCTGCGGTCCTGACAGATAAGTGGATTTACACTACTCAAAGGGTCAATAATAATGATTTCCTGACTCAATCATAGATTTTTAAAAAATCCGACAAGCGAAGAAAAATTCAAATGAATCTGAAATGACAAGTCATGTGACGACCTGACCAGATGACAAATCAATAAAATTATTATAAAATAGAATCTGAAGGATATTAAAAAATCGATTTAATATTCTATAAGGACGGAAGAAATCAGAAAATGTGTGGGCGAAATGGATGAGATCAGCTCATAATAGAGCCGAATAGAGGCAAGCCAGAAAGTCTTTGTGGATTTCATCTATTCAAGATTTGCCTGTTGACTTTCAATGCGTACTTCATAAATAAAGATTCTCAAACTGTTCATAAAAATAAAAATAAATTTCATCTTATTACGAGGATCATCAAGAATGTAAGGTTATGCCGGGGGGAATCCTAACAGCCCGCGTGTTTGTCGGCCATTTTGTTCAGTCACAGTAAATTCTTCCGATGAAGAGGTCGTCAATACCGTCAAGAGTCGACAACTACTTGTACCAAAAAAATTGAAGAACAAGTGCGAAATGACTGCCGTGTGATGCTTAACGACCTTCATGAATAAGTTCCTGATATTTCTCGAAGTCTTCTTGGTGATATTGTATCAGAAAAACTTGCTTACAAGAAGTTGTGTACCCAATGAGTGCCCAGAATGCTCGCAACGAAGTACCGTCAAAATCGCGTGACCGCCGCGTATGTATTCTTGGATCGTTTTACACAGGAATGAGAAGCTTTTCTGGACTCTATCGAGACGGGGAATAAAATGTGGATGTATCACTACACCTTAGAATCAAAAAGAGCTCCTAAATAAATGTTTTAACCTTACTTTCCGGATCTCATTAGGATGATGCATTAGTTCTTCTCATTTTTTAATTATATTTAGATCTATGACTCTAGCCTTTTGCTTTTAAGGTATTTTCGAATACGTTCTTCGTTTGTGCTGAAATGAATAAATTCGCTGGATTAGACAAAACCATCTATGTTCTAAGACTTTTATTCGAATTGATTAAAAGTCCACTTTATCAATTTACTGTGACAGTTTCTCCATGTTCCAATGGCTGATAATCGATGAATGCTTTCGAATCTCACCAAACACACAAAGCACTTTCTTTCTGGTTTATCGTAGTGCACTAATCGTCAACGATATTTTTTGCATCTTTGATTAGAAAGGTTCAGGTATTTAGCATAATCGTTAGTTTCGATTACCAGTTGTTCCACCTGTGATGCATTTTTGTGATCTCGGGCAAAGCCGGCAGAAGGAAGGGGTTACATTAATTCTGTCTGTATGATACGTTCATCTGCTTATTCGTTCGATATTGAAGGTAGTATAACCTCTGAGTTTTATTTGGAACGCTCACCCAGCTGGATCCTGGATGAATGTATCGAAGGGTGCTTTCGCGACTATCTCAATATGGAAGTGTGGAGGGGTTTGTAAAGACTGAGCAGTTTTCTTCGGAAGATCCTAGAAAACTGCTCTAGAGGACCTTGTTGATTTTACTAGACGCTTAAATACATTTCGGATTTGCTCCTACACCAACTGAGTTTAACCCTCTCAGTTTGACGATTTCAAAGCGATATAGAAGGCAACTTTTCGTTTGCCTACCTTCAAAGTTTGAGGTTCCTCTTATCCTTGTTCTGACTCTAAATCTTCCTGGTTCTGAACCGGTAAGGTCTCTTATATTGTATACTATTGCGTGGAGTTAAATATGTACAAGAAAAAAAGTGATAGCGAGCTATTGTATTCATACATTGCTTAAGGTTTTAAATCGGTGTAAACACTCAAACCTCTTTTTGTGCGATTTCGAAGTTATGCGGTTTTTTAAAACATTTTTTTAATTTATATAAAGAGTACGTATCGAGATATTTTGTATCGAAAACCCCAACGAAAATTATCATATAGTGATGACAGTTTGTAATCAAAATAATTAGTATTTCTCTAGTATATGTCTGGCATTTGAGAAGTCAGATGTCAGAAATCCTTAAAATTTTACCAATGATGTTTGACGTCCTTTAAATGTCACCAAAATGTTATTTTTTAATTGCCTGAATATTTTCTTGTTTTTATATAAACTTTTTTTATGCGATTTTGGATATATTTAAAATAGCTGTTTCAAAGTTATGCGGTTTGTAAAATCCATGGAACGCATCTTTACTTTTTCTATGTAAGTCTTAGCTTTTTTTGTGCGATTTTCCGCGGAACGCACCGCACAAAAAAAAGTTTAAGTGTACTTGTTTAGTATTTTGCGAATGGCTTTGAATTTTGGATTCTAATATATAAAAATGTCTCAAATCGGAATGCATATTTTCATTGTGTACAAAAAATCTGCTATTGGTTTTTATTACATTTTTATACCGTTTAGCAAATTATTTTCATGCAAAATGGGCTTTATTATATTTAATTTGTATTATTGGTGGTTCTTACGCAATCATGAATTCAAAAGACGATTTAATTGATATATTGATTGAATAAGCCGACGGAAATATGCAAATTTGCTCGTACAGCTCTCTTATGCCCGACTCCATGGTTCGATCACGGCCACTCGAATGCATTGAATGAATCGGTTTTTTGCCATCTATTCAGCGACGCAATGAAATAATATTTTCCTTCGGATCGGAATGCAAACTTCAAGCTTCATATTTTACTTGAGAGTGTTTGTTTAAAAAATTATAAGTGCCCAAACAGAGCATTGTGCGCTCAAAGAACGGTGGCGAAGAATACCGTTGGCTCGGGCGCACAATATGAGAGCTTTGTAAATATCCGACATACTGATTTTTTTCGCACAAAGACTCAGATATAATATTTTGACGACGTTTATTTTTTTGATTTCAGAATGCAATAGTCGCCGTTAGAAGGATGTACTAACGAACAGTACTAGACGTTCATTTAGTATGCAGTGGGTATGCGGGGCGGGTCGCGTGCTCGCATGCCGCGTGCTCCTGTTGGACGAGCGCGAACAACTCCACGATGTTCAGGTTAGTGTTCTTCGAAAATCGATTTTGAATTATTCAAAAGAGCCCGAGGAATGTTAATACTTTGTTGCCGGACTCTATAATGCCTTATTTGGACGGTAAATAAATCGACATGTTGCAAGGAAGGAGTAGATGCTGTGAGAACGGCCAGAAACCGCCTAGCTATGATAAGTGATTCAGCTGATTAGTACTTTTAAATCATGATAAATGGGGTTATTTTTTGCCATCAATAATAAATTCGCATGTAACCTGATCTAAATCATACAAATTCTAGCTAAAAGTTAACTAAGAGATGAAGACTTGTTTGTGTAATATATAATAAAATAGGCTTGCCATTGATCTAATAATTGATTTATACTACATATAAACACACACACAATAGGACATAACTTGTTTATATACGTGTATGTGACTCTTTTTCTTTCCAACCCAATACCGTTTGGTGTTTCACTTTTCGTGACGCTCAAGCAAATTTGTTCTACCATTCATATAGAATTACAACTTCAAAACTCACTTATATGTGGAAAGCAATAAAAACGATCGTATAAATCAAATTCATTTTGTTGCGGCTGTCAAACCGCTGTTAACGACATTTTTTTGCTTAAAATGCTTAAAAAATATTTTATAAAATGGTGATTTATCATCGTTTTATTTATTGTCCGATTTGTTCATCAAAAACTATCCTTTAAATTTTTCTTGCCATAATATTTTTTAGAAAAATGTTCTTCATTTTTATTAAAAATACAAAGTTCATCATTCAGACATTTTACATAGAAGCTGTAGTTTATCATATAAATTGGTTACTGTTGGTAGCTCCTGCAATATTCATATCTATATAATATAAAGTAAAGTTAGTAACACTTGATCTGGCCAACAATGAGATATTGTTTTCCGTATAGAAATATATAAATTAAGTCTTTACTTAAGCTCCTTTCGTTAGAGAACGACTTTATATAATAATTATTATCATTTAAAATGATGCAAAATTAAAAATAATCTGAAGGGCCTCGACGAGAAGCAATGAGGCGTCCGTCCTCAGTAGCAATGGGGCCTCGCAGCCTCGAGATGAACTCGCAGCATATGCGACGGAAATTCGTATTTAACCGAAAAAAGGGAATCATCAAAATAGAGGGAACAAATTAAAACATTGTTGAACTTTAATAATGACGATGCAGAGACTTCCTAATAATGAGAACGTAGCGCGAAATTAACACATGGCGGAAAATGAGGTTTGCCGCCAACAATTAATAGGACCAGTCCGCAAGAACAGACAGTTTGTTCGTTCTGCAACCCTTAGGAACGGTTGCAAAGTCTGAACAGCATAAAAAACAGCCCGCTTTAACGACCAAAAAATTATTCCCACGCATTTAACCATCGGATTTTTTGAAAAGGCGATCCAACTGCGAGACTTCAATGACGAACCATTTTTGCGTCCCATATGCTATTTCATTACGTTATTCTTATACCATGTTACACTATTAAAACAGCTTATAATTTATCAAGCTAATAAAGAACAACTGAAGCTATTGTCTTCCAAAGTGTGAATCCATCAAGTCATCCTAATCAATTATTAATGACTTTTGAATACTATTAAATGAACTAAATCTGTATAAACTCAAAACAAATATTTTCTATAAATACTAATTTATTGATTGACTTCAAACTACCATTTCCTAAGTAGTAGATGATTTTACAAATCATAATTCTATCGATTTCACATTTACTATTTTATAATCAGCCTGTCTATTTTCCACATATTGAGCCGATCAAAATGATATATTTGTATGAAATCAATATGATTTTCAATTGAATTTCACAACCATTCGAAGGTGCATGTCCATTAATCACTATTAGCTGTACAAAACCGAAACGACTCTCTTTCAACAAGAATGAATTAATTGGCGAGCGTTCCACTTTTTTGTGATGTACCATGCCAATCATCATCATAAGCATCATCATCAGCCCTCATCATAAAGCTTCCGTAACTGGCTTCTATTCATCTCTATCTTGAGCCAATCTCATTCATTGCACATCATTTTCCGATTCCTTCGACGATTCATCATTATCTAATGCTCGGTGTTTCTTAAAGTTTTTTGGAAATTATTATGAGTATTATTCTCTAAAATATCTATCATCTGCTGATTGATTTTGGCTGGATTTTTTGGAATACCGCAATAAAGAATGAATGCGAATTTGAAGAACAATGCCTTCCTATTCGAGTGTATGATTTATATCTCAGCAACGAACCGAACATCCATTACGTCATTAGTCAATTACTGTTATTGCCGCAAACAAATACTTTATACAAATATATAATCTGAAATAGCGTTGTTTCCTGTAATGGAAATCACGATTTCGATATTATCTCTCTGGATAACGATCTCTTTTTCTGTCGATTTCTTACGATGTCTGTGATTGATCTCGCCTGAAATTTGTACGAAAAACCATCTCGTTGAACGACCTATCTATTATGTGATCGTTTTTTTTTTCTTCGGCTTTATGATGATTGTATATACATAATCGCTGGTTTTAGCTGTGAGCTTAATGTGCAAAATATTAGGATGAATAATTAATGTGTCGGAGCATTGATTGTGCCGAAACCAGAAGTTCGACGAATTTGCATTATTGTACAATTTCGTTAACTATGTTCAATTTTATGGTGTTTTTAATACATATCGTGTTTTTGGAATTTCGGAGAGACGTACAAATTATTTTTATCTCCGTTGAATCGATTTTTTGACAGATTGTCATCTGAGAAACGACTACACGCTCCCGGTGGATGTGTTACATCTGTAAGACATGACCAGTTTTACTAGTTTATTTTATTAATTATCTTGTAAACTGGCAACAGTTTTCGCTTTCAACATTGGCGAAGAATTTGCATCGTTTTACTTTTGGTCGCTTGTCATTTTTTATCTTGATGTTTCCATTCAGATTTTTCCAATATCAATTTGTTTTTATTTGTTTGGGTGCGTGACCTCACTGGACGCACTTTAGAGAGCGCATGCCATCTCATTATGACTGCCATTTCTTTTCCATAGTGATATTTTTACTATAAAGTGAAAGATTTGTTTGAAAAAATACACTTCTTTAAGCCCTTAAAGAAGTAAGATACAGGCGTATCTTTTGTAATGTTGAGGCGGGGGCGCTCTCGGGGGGGGGGCAGAGTCCCCAGGCGGCTCCCCACCCCCACGTGCTCCTCGCACTAGCGCACGGGTCCGTTCTTCTATTGGGCTGTGATGTTGCTGGACGAATGGATGGGAATATACGGGCGTCGAATAGAAAGACTCTCTTCTCTAAATAACTATTTATTCCACACGAGAGAGAGAGATAAAGAGAGAGAGATCTGGCTGCAGGAAGGACGACCTCCCGCAGCCAAGGCTAACCGACTATCCTCCCAACTCCCGCCACCTGCGCGTCACTACCCAACCGGCAACGGTGCACGTGCAAGAAGCGATCGGTCGGTATGCAGATGTAATGTCTCCGCAGGGCCTCAAGAGATGGCGCTGCTAAAATAGCACATTGCACCTGAAGAGAGATGGAAGATGTCGCTGTTAACAGCGCTACTACGTGGGGATGGTAAATCGCCCACGCTACGTTTCACATATAAGTCCAATGTCTTTAAAACAATATGCTACATGTGATACAAATCATTCAATAAATTGTAAAAAAAATATTTTGACAACCCTGACATTTAGGACTTAGGGCCTATGTGTGAAACGTACCAAAGTACCCCCTAAACCGCTAAAAAAAATTCAGTCCATGTGCAAAACATCCTGTATGATAAACGAACCTTTACAGTGGGAAAATAGTATTTGTATAATACTCTTTATATAATAAGAGTTAATGATCCATAATCGGTATTATGTCGAGGTGGTAATATTGGTGAAATGATGCTATTGCGTTATTACGAAGACAATAGTATCTTCGAAGATAAATCCTTTTATTTGTTTGCATCTTTGATTAAACATGTTTCATCCATTTTCAGTTGGACTACATTTTAAACTCGTCAAAATCGCCCGTTCTATCATAAGGTTAGCTATTAGACTCTATGCCGAGTTCGTCGTTATTCTGACACCAGTGTAGTGTGTTCATCCTTTTCACGAATCCCCGGGCGGTTGCTGGTCCGCTGCCTAGGTAATGCTGAAGGATTAGGATCAAAAGCATGCGCGCGCTCACTCTCGCCTAGAAGACAGACTATTTCCCTCTCTCTCTCTCTCTCATGAGTAGAGCTCAACTGCTGCATTGCGCGCGCATCTATTTTTTCCCTTTTCCCACAACCCACGCTTCATTAGCTTAAAGATCCTTATATAATATCGATGAACTATATTTTTATAATTTATACACACACACAAAATTGCTGTTAATCATTGCACATTAATAGCAACCTTTTTACACCTTTCTGCGCGTGTGTAAAATCGCAATACTTTTATCACGGAAGGATATGATTTTCCCGCTGATATCATCTTCAGTCTTACAGCTGAATTTTCTATCTGTCTAAGTAACAATAATGAAGATCTTGAACTAGCATGAGACTTTCTATTAGAAAGCGTAGGTATGGGATGGGGGATGCCAGGGGTTCTATAGCCCAGGAGCCTCTGTTTTCTACGTTACAATGGTGTCAGAACTGCAGAAAATAGCACTAATCATCCAGCGAAATACGTCTTCGATATTTAATAGTGATTTTGCACCTAGGTTCTTATTATAATGATTTAATGTGTAAAAAATAGAAAGCTCATATATAAAACAATGAGTGTTTTCTGCTTAACTTAGAAGTTGGAACTAATAGAAGGCTGATTAATGAGGTGGTATAAAAGGCACCAATATCCGGAATCTGACTTGAAACACCAGTGGTGACTGGGCCGAAAACAAATTGCACTTTTGACATTATTCAACGTACATTTCTTATATACATGTCGCCTTTTGATGTATGTCACACTGTGAAAGACTTTCGAAAAGTGTCATATTTTGTCATCGTCTCTTTCAACGATGAATCGCAGATTGTGTAGGAGTGAAATGGTTGCTATTAGAAATTCGCGATTTGCACTCGGTCTTTGGACATCTCGGCTAACCCGCGGGTCGTTCACTGTTATTAGTCATCGACTTCATCACTGTTGTGATTAACCTCTTCAGCGACGACATCTGCTTGATCAAACACCTCTTTGAATTCGCACAGCAGCTCCGTAACGGCGCGCTTCATTATCCAGCGCGATTCAATCGCATCCATATGCTCGCATGGCTTTCTGTTCAGAGTATCCAGAAAAAATATTCCCACGTCGGGACTGATTAAGCAGACAATAATAATTACACGTATTTATAACTGTAGTCGTTTATATTGTCCGTTATATGGGGTGAGCAGCTTCGACGTTTAATTACGACTATGGCTTTCTCAAAGGCTGTGTGTTGGGAAATTGCAAGGCGGCGCTGTTATCTTGGCAGCCCAGTTCGGTGACAATCTTGACACGTAAACCGAACTGGGAAATTTCATTAAAAGAACGATTTACTTGTCGGTGCGGTGTTGACAGTTCATTTGATGTTAATCTAAGCCATCCTTTGTATTGGGAGCAACTCCTTAATGGTGAAATTTTATTTTTATGGTATCGCCACTCGGATCCCACAACAATAGTCCTTTAGCGTGCAGTTTAATTCTAAATCATTGCGTTGAAATACCCCTTTGTTCCTTGGATATAAATATTCGCAGAGATGCTGATATAGGCTTAAGATTATCATATCAACAACCTAATATAAAATAAATGTACGATTACCAAGGGAGAATTTTCTAGGGGAAGAATTTTCCATTTAGAATGGCGATTTTCCATTGCCTTTTTCAATAAAAAAAAACAGGAAAAACTATATAAATGAGTAACAAAATTATGATCATTTTTATTATGGTTGCAAATTCAATCACTTAATGGAAATCAAGTTAAACCTGGGTCGAGTTGATCTATCGGAAAAATTAATAGGTCTAATCTCCCAACACCCATTGTAAAATTACAAAAATAAAAAGAACAGGTTTGCAGTGCAAGCTTGTCAGTTTTCTTTTAAAGGAAATATTAGGAGGAGTACATAGAGAATGACTCGCGCCAAAAGATCCCACTTCTGACACCAGTGTAACGTGGCACGCCCCTAACCAAATACTACGAAGATAACTGGGCCCGGGTATTCCGCCAGGGGCGTCCCACGTTATAGGCAATAATGGATTGTGTTTAATAGTAAATTCTAGATTTTATTTCAAAAAAGATATATAAATATATAAAAATATATATAAAACTGGCTTTTGATATTTGTGCCAATTATTCGCTTATCAAATCCATTCAAATAATCTTCTGTCGGAAAGAAGTCTATAATTCAAGAGAAAATTAAAAAACGATTTAGCTGCTTATCATGAAGGAAAGCATTTATATTTTAAAAATCCAATATAAATTAATGCAGCTGACTACTCACTGCTTCAAATTATTAGTGGACATCTTTCTTCGCGGTTAATCCGTTTCGCCATTTGCTATAAATGAGACTTCATTACACCATTTCCATTGGTCCTAAGTTTGCGCTCTCCAATCAACGAAGGCCATTTGTCTATCTGATTATTTCAGCGTAGATGAAATCTTCTGACGGGTATGCTATCACTTGGTCCCGAATCTAAAACACACATGGTACATTCACGTTTCGTCGAGCATATCCATGGCGTTCGGATTAGACCTCAGATAGATGAAAATATTAATTTATGTATAATTAGTGAGTATCCGGCATGCGTTTCAATGCCACATGTGCTTAACTTGTTTAGCGGGGAAGTTTCTTTTCAATAACGCAACATACAGTGGGCGCGCTCATTTTCGTTAGGACGTATATATACGTCCAGCCCACCTGGCGTGAGTTCATATTATTTTTTTTAACGATGCTTAAAATTTATAAAAAAATCAATAAAACGTATATTTTTTAAATTTATTTAGATACATAAACATATAGAGAAGTTAACATATACAAAAGTACATAAAGAAAATGGAAACTTTTTTATAATTTCTCGGCTCAGCTTTTTACTATTTTGTCTGAACTGAGGCATCAATACGTCTTTTTTGTCCTTCCATTTTAAAATTATAAGTTTGCCTTTGAATCTTACCGTCACCGTTCACCGTTTACTAAATACACGTCCACTCTAAGACAATAGCGAAGTGCAACCAATTTGCTATCTATCTTAAATTCATGTTAAAACATGTATCGACAACTCATACATTTGTTAAACAACAAAAAAAGTCCCGCCTGCTTTAGGACTCAACATATATTTCGAGGACGTATATATACGTCCTAACCAATTTCGATGCAGTTTACGTTGGACGTGTAAATACGTCCCGCCCACTTAACAGGTTAACAATTATTTGAAAATAAACGGACTAAAACTTGCAAAATTCCCGATTTCCCGACAAAATATTTATTTCCGTCGCTGCAGATGAATACTTATATACTATAATACTTTGATGTGATTCGTAATTATATTACGGAAGAATACAAAAATTCTGAACCCCGTATCTATTATATTTCATTGCGATATTTTCGTTATTAGAGTCGAGGTGTAGTAAATACATCACCGGTAGGGAAAAGTTAATATCCAAATTTGATATGTACTCTATATATGTATACATAGATTAAACATTTACTGCCCTTAGGCGTCACCTAAGCTCAAGCACAATCAGTAGTTAGGTCACTGTTCCAAAGCGCTCAGATTTCAGCGTGAATTTCTCGATTTTGTAGCCTTCATCGTGCTGGCGAAGTGTACAGGGTTAGGATTCAAAAGTTTGTACGCACTCCGATTGTATCCTTCTCCCTCTCCCCGCCCCGCGGCCCCACTTTACTTCATCAGACCAATATGGTAGTACATCCGTTAAACGTCTTACAAAATAAATTCCGTACACAAATAATTGTCCTACCAATGTAAAAACCTTTTCGAAGACATGCCCAATAACGTATCAAAGCTTCATCGCAATCGGATGAACAGTTTAAGAATGTATACTTAGCAAACCCCTCGTTTCGCGACACACATTCATTTTTATACACATAGATAATTTATATAAATTTTGAAAGAATCTGCATTTGGCTGCATACACTGCTTGTGGAATTCTCGAGTTGTTGCGTACTGCACTACAGTCGCACATAAAGGACTCAGTTATGAGTCACTTGGCCATTATTCGCAAAACGAATGATACATTAGACATGGATTGAAAGCGAATATTTTCGCCTCGAAATATCCATCATGAAGTCATCGATCTGTCCGACGCAAGAGGTCAAAAGGCAGTTCGTGCTCTGCAGAATTGAACAGTATCGTTTGTTCGCCAAACGCACGGCCACATTTCATCCTGTCCTTATATTTATCATTCTATGCAAATATACGAAAGTTTTTACATTTTCCCGGATAGGTAACGGATTCGGAATATGATTGCATCCATCTTCGCGCACGAACCTGCATTCGATTCAATGCTGTAATAAATCAATCCGAGCAGACGCGGATGTACGTTTTAAAGCAGCTTAAACTTGAACTACGTAATCGAAATCGTCCATCATAATATCTGAAAATGACGGTTTGTTTTGAAAACTTCGAATTGAGATAGATTGGATTCGGCGATGCTATTTATTATACGGGAACGATGTCATTTTCGTAGCAGGCGGACGAGAAGTGTATCAAATTTTAATTTGAATCCGTAGCAAGAAATGTGCATGATTGATTACTGTAATATCGAAGACGATTGCCTCTTTTTCTTGCGAGTTGCTTCTTATTACATAAAAAATATATAGTAAATACTTCGTATTATTATACACAATAATTCATCACTTTAAAACTTTGTAACAAACGTATACAAAGTATAATAAATCATTCAGAACAGGAGACATAAATTATTAAATCACCCAGAAACCTTCTTATTATCTAAAGTTAGTTCTTAAAAAAAAGATCCGGAGATCGTAACAAAGGGTAGTCTGATAAATATGGGGATGTAATAAAACTTCTCAGACTGGACTTCACTGTCTATTCACAATAATTGATACCAATTAATCTACTCAACTGCTGTCGTCAATGTTTGACCTGGTTGTAACACTTCATAATGAATAATTGCTTTAATGTAGTGCCAAATAAAAGTCTTTTTAAAAAGTAGGTGTTTGAATACTTAATCAAATATTGACGGAAAAAAACTCCAATATTACTTTTTGCTTGGAATGTTTTTTTTTAACTGTGTGCGGAATTCAAAATCTTTTTTACTTACATTTTTCTCTCAAGCTTAACTATCAGGCGAGAAAGGAGGCGCTGCAAGATAGAAAAAAGGCAAATCTTCTAAAAATAGAGCTCCAACTGCGAGACTTTATTGACCCGTGGCTCAAGCTTCATTTCACCAGACCAATATGCGCCAACATGGTGCATCCGTTAAACGTATCGCATAACAATACTTGCATTGATTCTATAACGTTAACAAAGATGCGCACAAAAACTCTTTAAAATTTTATCGCAATCGGATGAACGATATGGCAGCGCATAAAATATGAACAAACAAACATTGATTTTTATATATAAGATTGCCCATTAATTCTATTTGTTTCAAAATTTCTTCGCAAATTTAAGCGCCTGAAATTGATCCACCATGCGTAATGTATTGAACATCGACATGATATTTGAGATCAGCCATTTATGTCCACTCCGATGGTAATATTCTTTTAAATCAGACATTAGATCCAAACATAAAAATGCTGGGAAACGACATTAGATGCCGTATAATATTACGACACGCTACTATGAAATTTGATCCTTGTGTGTATTTGTTTAAAATTCTATATATTTATCTTGAAAGATCATTTTTATTGTATCTCATTGGCTTAAAATGTGTTATCAAAGGCAATTTAACTCGGGGCTGAAATCGTAAGGCAGCAAATTATTTGAGAAACATTGATTCAGTTGGGAACTTTCGGCCCCGGGAGCAATTTTTGAATGATTGCTATTCCGTATGGTATTAATAATACAAAGCTGATGTTGCTTTAAATTTTCAAGGAAAATTTTAATTTCCAACGAATTTTCCGTTGTCCATTCCAGACCCAGCATCCTTAAAATAATGTATAACTTTGGACTATTTGTATGAGAAAATTTATTAGTTCATTTTTCAAGGAGATCCAATTAAAATAGTTTACATTATAATATCATAAACGATTTTTTTATGCATGTACTGAGCAGATTCTCGCTGTTTTATAGCCACTCACTGCTCCAAATTATTGCTGAAGTTTGTTTGAAAAAAAGCGTAATATTTTACAATCAGATCAACAAAAGGAGAACTTTTTGCCATTATTTTTGTACTTTAGATTGATGATCAAATTTTTTGTTATAAAATTGTTTTTAAATGACAAAAAAATTTAACAATAAAATGAAGTAAATAAATAGTTAAAAATAAAATCTTGATATAAATCTGGTAGGAGCGATAGAAGGTTATATATAAAATATTCATATTCAATTTGAAGTAAATTCCTTTATTAAAACGTGAGATATCATGTCAACCGGGTTAAAAAAAGTAGATTCTGATGAAAATTTTGAAAATATGTTTAAAAATTTTTTTTTCCAAAATTCTAGACTGCAAAACCTCCTTAACCCCATTAACGTTTTGATTCACTGTCAAAATTTTCATCCGTAGTGACGCGATCTTTTCGCCTTTTCGATCTTTTCGCGTCATATCCAGTATACGAAAATAGTATATCATCAAGTTCGAACAAGTCAGTTCCCGAGATGAATCATTCTTACATTAAACGTACACAACACCTGCAATCGGACATATCCGTCATTTTCTATTGAGGTTTGCTTAACTGTCACAATGCGGATATATCCGTCATACCCACTTTGCATGGACTTTGGTCTTGACGGATATATACGTCATATCTACTTAAGGTGTTAAAAACAGGGCTTCGAACCGGAAACTGAACCGAAAACTGATGAACGATAAACTCGTTTTTTGTCTGAAGTGAAAACTGGAGCTGAACTGATTTAAATACACTTGGGTCTGTTTTTATGCGATATATACGTTCCACGGTGACTCGAATATAAAAAATCGCATAAAAAAAACTTGACCTACATAGAAAACTGAGGGATAGGTTCCATAATTTTTAAAAATCGCATAACTTCAAATAAATGTACCAGAAATCGCATAAAAAAGATTTATAATAAAAACATAAAAACACAAAACAATTTCGTCAATCTTCTGTGTTGAAATCGTCTTTTTTTAAATGTTATCAGTAATTAAACTTTGCAACGATTTCTGATTTGCCTATCTCGGAAGGATCTTGTCCATTCGCCAAGTAGTCAAAAATAGTCAGTTTTTTATCAAGAGACTGGAAATTTTGCCCTATACACACTCACATTTTAACGGTTGTAATTTGCAGTAATATTAACTTTTTTTATGCGCATTCGCATAAACAAGTTTCATCCTCTATAGAAAATCGAGTGATAGGTTCTTTTATTTTTGGAATCCGCATAACTTCAAAATCGCATAAAAAAGATCCGCATAAAAACAGACCCAAGAGTATATCAGTTTTTTCGATTCGTTTTACGATAAAAATAATGGTTGATTTCCAACATCAATACTTTATATAATGTTTCAACTTCAATTCCGGCTTTTAATATTAAGTATTTATAATGTATTTAGTTTAGGATATGAGTTTTTTTCCTATATATTTGCTATGTATCCAAACTGGGATTCCCAGACTTTGTCCTCAGATTTGATTCCAAGTGGAAATAGATTCGATAATATTTGTCATGTTGAACGCTTATTACATAAGAAGGTAAAACAAATTATAAACTATGCTAAAAAGTAAGTTTTTAATACAAAGAAAAACATCTAAAAAATTTAAAAAAATTTCACTCCTTGAACCGAATAAATCATTATTTTTCCTGGAATGAATACCCTAACCGAACTTTTTTTGAACCATGATTTTTGCTCCCAATCAATATTCGCAATATTCAAATATCGATAGAAGGAATTGCGGTCTCGTGTGAAGATATTCAATTATTACTTCTTGGATTGGGCCTCACCAGATTGTCGCATTCTGTTATACGGTAGACTGTGCTTCGAATGCATCCAGCGTGGACTTCCAAAGAAGCCTCTTAGAGCCTCATGAATAAGTCATAAAAGCAGACTCGGGTTGTTATTTTTGGTGTCGTCCTCTAAGTATCAGCAAAATATTGAATTGCAAATTTGAAATATTTGCTCCTCAAATAAAAATGACGTGCGGCGATTTAACCCTTCGGTCGCCGAAAAAAGCATGGGGGTCGACCGGAGGGGTGTTCGCCGGTCCCCATCGGCAATAATAAAATATCGCAAATGAGTCCTCTTTGTTTCCCCTCGTCGGATGATGGATGTACTTCCGAATCCGTTGTTTTCCACCAGCATCGTAATTGTTTTATTTATCGCAACAAAGCAATCAGTACCGCCATTGTTGTTTGCTAAAACGGACCTAAAAACGCAAAGCATTGTCCTAAGAATGCGGAGATTCACATGTTAAATGGCGCTCTGATGCACCACTTTTTATCGAGACACTTTAATGAAGCAGAGAGGCAATTATTCTTCTGAGAACTTCTGAACCAGATCAGTGTCTAGAAGCCAGTTATGTGGCTCGTCCATGGATGATTTGCATTTTGTGATCCATCCGCGCTTTGCTTACCGATTCTCGATTAGCGCATACAAATCGCGCTTCTTCAACCTCATCAATACAAATTAAAGCAGATCGATCCCGATTCGAGAAAGAAATCTCGGTGTAATTTCACATCACGTAATTGCTGCCGGCATATGGTTACATTTTTAAATGACTGTTTTTCTGAGGAGTTTATGGAAAATTAAGACGTGTGCATTCATGGCGATATCCATGGCGAAATTAATAATTGTGCGTAAGTAACGGATGCACCATAAATATGGTTCGCGAAAATTGAAGCATTTATGTCCGCAATTTGAAGCACAGTAATCGTCTGTCGGGGATTTCGAATGATAAGAGCTATACTCAGTCAAACGCAAGAAAGAAGCTCGGCTCCCAATTAGAGACGGATTTGTGGAATCATAAAGTGGTTATCAATTGCTCGTGGTAAAAATGAGAACTGAAGCAAAACTGTGCAACTGTAGTTTGTAATTAAGTCTGTTTTATAAACCGCATCTGCGATAATCGTTCATATCGGTGACTGTGATCATTTTCGCTAAAGCATGTGTATTCTAGTTGGTTTAACATTTTGAGGAGTGAGCAAATTAAAAATCTATGAAGTCGTTGATGCCATAATCGCTTTACACCGATTTATTTCTATCAGTTCCTATCAGCGAAAGACAATCTTCAATTCGAGGCAGAGTCAATTGTAAATGAACACTTGATAGTGTATATAAGACCACTTCATTTCTTTACATAAACAATGCACAAAAAATCGATTCAAGTGCTCCTCCTTTAGAAGGAAATGATAATTGGACAAAGACTCATTCAACATGCAGCGAAGAACAGCAAGCAGTTAAATAAACAAGCACTCTCGATAACACACAATATTCGGTCGTTTCTTTGCGTAAACAAATAACACACTTGAAATCGAAATCATTATAAGTGGATAAATTTGGGCTTAACGATCTATACAATCATGCGATGCATATGAAGAAGCTATCCGTCTCAGTCTCCCGAACTGCGCTAAGTTCTCTTTGTCTCTGTCCGCCTCGGAGCTTCAATGCACAAGAGTGCTCTTTCTGAATAGTGAAGGTCAAAACGGATATTTCCGTAAGTACTCACGAAAAGATTAATATACTGAATGATGTTTTCATGGCATTTTAGTTTGAATAGTTTGAACTCTTTTTGTGCGACTTTTTTTTTGTGCGATTTCGAAGTTATGCGGTTTTTTTTTATTTCATAAATTCAAAATATTTTGAATAAAATAGGAAATAAATCATCAACACTACCCGAAATTTGGAAAAAAAAATATTCTGACTGATTTTGAACTATTGTGGCTATTTTGTGATTATTTTTTTTTTATTTAGGGACTATAGTGACATCTTTACAAATTATGAATCATATTGTTGGAAAGAGAAAATCTACACAGAACAATGATGACATTGACACTGGGTATATTATTTCTTTTGAAGAAGAAAGCGATTTTGAATCATATCGAAAATTGCAAAAAAAAGTGATCATACAGCGATGATAGTTTGTAATTAAAATAATTAGTATTTCTCTAGTGGATGTCTGGCATTTGAGATGCCAGATATCAGACATCCTTAAAATTTTACCAATGATGCAAGACGTCCTTTAAATGTTACCAAAAATTTTGTTATTTTAAAAAAAACAGTTATTTTGTTTTTTTTATGCGATTATTTATGGATATATTTTATATGGAAGTTTCAAAGTTATGTGGTTTTTAAAACACATGGAACGCATCTTCAGTTTTTTTTATGTAAGTCATGGTTTTTTTTGTGCGGAATGCATCTAACGCACAAAAAAAGGTTTGAATGTATTTCTATGTACACTTTTTATCGTCTACACAAATCCACTTATTTCTCACGACCGCGCAGCGTGAGTCAATCTTGTATATCAATAAATGAACCTTTACCTTTAGCGATGTATAATGAGACGCAAAACACTCTATTCATCTCTGTCTCCGATTCTGAATCTTCGCAATCAATGTGCAAGAATGCTCTTTTGTATCATTCGAATCTATTTGCAACATATGCGGGATTCCTCATTCATGTGCTAAGATTGGTTAAAGATAATATTGAAAACATGCTAGAAGAAGTATGTTGACTTTTGATTAAAAAAATGGATAAAAACGAACAGTCCATTGCAGAACTAAATCCATTTTACAATACATTTTTTTTTAATTTTTCAAAGTATAACATTGATTATCAAAACACTGATGAGTAAATATGAGCAATTTGAATGATTTGTCTAAATTCAATCATATTTTTTTATTTATATATTTAGCATTTTTTTTGTAGGTCGAATGCAATATATTTATATAAATTATCAGGGTCGTTAAGACGAAGGACTCCCTATTCATGTTGCTGGATATGAGTATTTCGATAACGACCGTGTTTATTATAACCCTGTGGAGTGTCGTAGTTTGGCTTCATTACTGAATGGACGTTGCAGTCTCTCTCCGCATCACTTTTCCCACAAAGGATATCCTTCCTGTAAAACTGTATTCCTGTATTTCTCCTGTAAAGCAATATTATTCCGGCTTCCTTACGCTCGGATGAACCTGCTAATTGGGACGGCTACGAAGACCAACTTCTGTCTGGAAATACGGTTTCCAATGCATTACGTACATCAGCAGGAATCTCGTCCTTCACTCCTAAGGATGCATCCATGAAATACTCATGAGCTGCCCCCGCATGGGATCCTTCCGTGGAAGCATCCTTTGAAGAAAAATCTTCTTTATGAAAGAAGATGCTTCAATCTGCGAAGATATGCGACCATAACAATGGATAAAATGTATCTTCTTATCATTAAGCAAGACATAAATCTCAACCCTGCAATATTTTTATACACAGTCTTGCCAATTATATAATTATAACTAAATACAACCACATAAAGATATTTTTAATGTGTATTCTAATGACCTAAATAAATAAATGAAACACATAGAACGTGATATAGCCGTGGTAGGGCAAATTGGCTATAAATCCACTACATCAATAGCACGTCTATTTTATTATATATTACACAAACATCTTCATATTTTATTTTGCTTCAAATATCAGGCTTTCTTGTACGATGATGAAATGACTGAAATACATTGATGTATCCCCAACTTACGAACTTAAAGCAACCTTTTCGACTCAGAATGTGCCCTTAGGATCCCTTTCGCAATTGTTTAACAAACATTTCTCATCTAAATAAAGCTCAAAGCTTACAAAGGCTGTGTGCTTTTCAGACAAGCAAACTTTGCGTTTGTTCATGGATTTATTTATAGAGAGAATTTAACATTTAATCTCCTGTTAAGCTTTAAAATGACTTAATTAGTGTGTTTAATATGAATAATCATAGGGGACTATTTTTTTAATAAAGTGGCAAAATTAATCCAAATCATACCAAATTATTATTATGCATTTCTTGATGTATTTATGCAATTTTAGCACAATAAAATGTATATTAACATTTCTAAAAAAATATTATTTTTAAGCATATTTTAAATCGATAATTAATTTAAACTTATTTGTTCTTCATTTGGGGTCGTTTTTTTTTTTGCAATTCCAGCAAAAAAAAATCCTACGAATTTATTGAGTTACGATTCATTTTAATCGACGTAAAATTCTAAATGTAAGAATTTTCCAACCCTTTATAAGTTCACCAATATTGTTAAATATATATATATTTATAATATGCTTTAAAATTTATCCCCTTGGGGATAAATAATTCCTCGAATTTGTTCTACAACCAACACTAATTGTGAAGTCTGGTTTAAATATTTATAAATTCTGTATAACGTAAAAGGGATTTTAATGGTATCGTTAATCTTATTTAAATATTAATTAGGATAGAAATATACATTATATTTTTTGCTCTTTTGCTATTAAATATACTAATTTTTGTAGTTGAAGGACTAATGGAAGAAATTTGTATTGCGTGTTAAAATACATTATGTTTACGCGTTAAATGCATATTTAGCGCAAAAAGAACATTAATTTTTGTTTGATCGTGACTCCAAATCCAATATGGATTTAAATATGATGTTTTTCGTACATGTGCAGCTTTTGCGTCCATCTCGTTCATTATTCACCCCAACGACCATTGTTCCAGAAGATTTTACAAGTGCTTTCATGCTGGCTTTCAGCAGCCACCTTTTATTTCCATTGCAACTGCTGCTGTGACAGGAATAATTATCGACCAGTGCTGATTTATGGCGTTTTTCGTCACGGATTAATCCTGCGAGGCTTCGATGCTGCTCGTAAATTTTACGACCCCTTCATCGCTTCGGGGTTCATAACCCTCCTCCTGGATGCGCTATTCATAGATCTGTATTAATTAAAATCTACACTGACGACCGCTGCTTCCGTCGCAAAAATCGCTCGGCAAATCCACATTTTTGAAGTTACGAAGGTCCTATTTCATTCCGGTGATTTTAAGACGTCGTAAAAGAGCACTAACTCGACTTTGACGTGTAGTCTGTGAGTAAATTTCGTTTCGCTATAAAACATATTTTATTTCCAACGCGCCACTAAAACTTCTATCATTTTTCATCTCAATATTTTAGCTCAGAGACGTAATTTTTATCTGAAGCTTTTCATTTATCAGAATACACACTCGCTCCAATAAAAAGTTATTTTAATCAATGTCTTGTATGGAAAAATGACCTGCTCGCAGATTGCCATCTTGTAGTTCCACCAACTTGTTTTTGAGCCATTATTTTGTTTGGGAAAAACTTCATAAAAATGAAATATGATCCTCGGTAAAATTGAGACAAATTGAGATAACAAGATGGAGCAAGGTTCTATTCAGTAGTTAATGGATTCAATCTGAATGTCTTACAAACTGGAATAATAGCGATAACAAATTATATACAAAATGGCAAATATCTTAGGCAAAATTTGTAATATTACTGATGATTTTAATTGACATAATGCTTTACAAATTATTTATTTAAAGCTGAAAAATGCTTTTCAAAATGCTTCAAAATTTCATTTGCAATTTTTCATAAAAGATATGTCTATTAAATAACGTAATTAATGAATTCGCTTAATATTGACATATATAATGACCCGATGATACAACAGGTGGATCATATTCATGATAGATCAATATGTGTATCATACTAACAAATATGCTATGGGCCAATTATCACTGCCCGATGGTACAGACCCTGTACCACGTCTTTTGTTAACACTTTGCAGTCCGGATGCTGTTGTGCTAAAATTGATCCAATTTCATTGGCGTCTACAAAAAAGTTTACTACATATGATATTTAATATTTATTTTCAACATATGGTGTATGTATCCTAACTAGGGAATCCAATCCCGGGATCCCGGATAGTTTTAAGTGCTCATGAATCCCGGGATTAGTAAACGTAATCCCGAAAAATTCTAGATTGAAATGTTTATCTAAAAGAAATCGTACACATCACCAGCGCGATGAAGGCTATTAAATCGAGACATTCCCGCCGAAATTTGAGCGCTTGGGAACAGTGGCGTAACTACTAATTGGCGAGCTTAGGCTACGCCTAGGAGCAGTAACTGTCTAATCTATGTATACATATATACAGTACATATCAAATGGCCATATTAACCTTTTCCAACCGGTGATATATTTACTACACTTCGACTTTAAAAATGGAAATATCGATATGAAATATAATAGATACGGGATTCAGAATTTTTGTATTCCTCCGTAATATAATTATGAATCACATCAAAGTATTTTAGTATATAAATATTCATCTACAGCAACGGAAATAAATAATTTGTCGGAAAATCGGGAATTTTTCGGGAATCGGTAAATTAGCCTTTGAGGGGGCTTTCGTGATCATATAGATCATATAAGGTCTCCGGTATGCATTTATCCCCGAAAATGCCGCAAAAAGCCCTAAAAGAGTGGCCACAAGATCTGTGTGTCCAACCGGTCCGCTTTTCGGACCGCCGACTTGACGAATGAGCGCTTCGCAATAGGACACTATATCCCAAAATATCTACAGAACGATTACGAACTCTCATTACAAAACGAAATTGTCTGAAAAAGTTTGATCGGATGGGTTTTTTAAATTCTGCAATCACTCGAAATATTGTTTTCTTTACACAACTGAGACATAAGAACGTATTCTATGGCGTATTTATAAAAAAAAAATTATAACATATTTCTAAATTTCCTATAATTTGCCGACAAATGACATTTACAAAAAAATTGTATGATTAAACTATTAACACATGTGTGTACTGTCATTTCTAGAAAGAAATTCATATTTATATCAAGATTTTCATCGATTCTTAAAGTCTAAAAAATTCTCTTGCTAAAAATTGCTCGTTATATAATAGCCATAGCTATTTTTTAAATTTGATTTGTCTTTGTAATTTATTCATTTCCTTAAAAATAATTGGCTATTAATTCTGCATCCAGTCGATTTGCAATTGATATAAATGGCATTTTGAACTCTGTATTCGAAATCTCTAACGATGATTATATCTAATTGAATGATGCCGTATTACAAACGTTACTCGATCCGATAATTTCTAAATAAATTAATCACAAGAATTGATGCGAACATAACTTAATTATGATTAATATACGTGCGCCATAAATAGGCGATAATTAATGAGCATAATCGATAATAATTCAATTTTTATGAGCCGAATAACGGATTTTTGGCCTCGGAATAATTTGATTCGAATGGAGGATGTTTAGTTCGAGCGATGGATGCTGATGAAGGGTATGGAGCATCGATTATTCGTGATAGCATCAACCGTGAATTTCTGAGAAATTTCTTCGTTTTTTCCCCCCAAAAAATGCATGGAAAATGTTGTGGAAATCATGGGAACAAAAGCGTGCAAGATCGACGCAATCGATCTTCACGCTGATCGTTTTGGGATGATTTTTTACAAATGCACATCGTTCTTGTAAAATTTAAGCCGCTTAAATTATTCCATGTAATATGCTGAAAGTCTACGCTTTGAACGAATGTATATATTTTTTTGGGAAATTTGAGTAATCAATGCAACGCCTCATTCAATTACGGTCTGTATCCAATCGGTTACGAAATGGAATGGCGAATCTTTCGCATTCAGTCAGGGCTCGTAGATTTCCATTTGGAGCTCCAATATTCCAGCATATTCGGGACGATAAATACCAATAAGTTTTGTTAAGCTGACTTCATGGCAATGGAGCCTCGGATACATTCTCGCCGTTTCGCCATCCGCGATATCCATTTCCATCGAATCGATGAAGATAAATAGCCAACAAACGGCGCATTCATACATCAATCGTACGTTTTGCAACGCTCAATCCAGTGCAAAAAAATTTTCGACGTCAAATATCGTAATGGAAATTAGCTCCGAGAGCACGGGGGTTGTTTATGATTAGTATGGCCCGCCGGGCGTTTCCAATTTGCGTCTGCGTAGGGGGATGTAAATAGGAAACTATTTATCGAAAACGACAGGATGCATATTAAGGAAATCCGTGACTTATGTAGCAAACAGATCCCCGATAGGGAACCTTCATAGATCAAGGATGTGTGTATTCATAAGCATGTGAGAAAATGATATCGCATGAGTCGTATAAATATCAATATTAAATTTGAAATTATTATGTATTCTTATATCCATATGAGATTTTCTAATGATAAAGCATCGTAATGCGATATCAATCAATCAATAGAATACGGATATCTTTAAACCTCCTAAATTTGATAGTACAACTTCAAGAACTAATCCACTATACTGGCACTTATTAATAAGCATAAAGCTTTTAATATTTATCAATGATCAGGAACAATCCCTCTTATTGGAGTATATCAGAAAATATAGCAATTATTTGTATGTCATCATATATATATATATATATTGCTTGTATCAATCATCATCCGCGATGTTGCAATCAATTTATTTTTTGGCCAATCAATCAATAAATATATCCACAAATAAATGGAGCTAAATCAACTCTTAGATTTTCATTAAGTTATCACATAGACGCGGGAAACGCACTTGTGCGTCATTAGCCATTATACACTACTTAGCCCTTTAAAGAGGTAAGACTAGGGAATCCAATCCCGAGCCAAAATTTGGATCCCGGGATTTCGGTTATCGATTATCGTCATCAGATATTTAAATGCTAGTTCGAGTTGATGACCGCGCGAACCCTCATTTTCATATAACACCATCAATGTGACTGATTAAATTCCTTTTGTTGCGACGCAGTAAAACTCGCAAAATTCCCGATTTCCCGACAAATTATTTATTTCCGTCGCTGCGGATGAAAACTTATATACTATAATACTTTGATGTGATTCGTAATTATATTACGGAGGAATACATGTATTCTGAATCCCGTATCTATTATATTTCATATCGATATTCCGATTATTAGAGTCGAGGTGTAGTAAATACATCATCGGTAGGAAAAGGTTACTATAACAATTTGAAAAACATACATGCACGCTATATGTTTTTCAAAATGTACATCACTGCTCCCGGGCGTCGCCTAAGTTCGCCAATTAGTAATTACGCCACTGTTTCCAAGCGTCCAGATTTCGTCGGGAATGTCTCGATTTAGTAGCCTTCATCGTGTTGGTGAGGTGTACGACTTCTGTTAGATAAAAATTTCAATCCCGGGATTTTTCGGGATTACGTTTACTAACCCCGGGATTCTTAAGTACCTAAAACTGACCGGGATCCCGGGATTGGATTCCCTAGGTAAGACACAGTGTTGTGTCCGAATTCCAGTGATTCTTTGAGATCATTCTTACACATTTAGTTTGGAGAGAAACAGAGACGGAAAGAGTATCTTGCGTACATCGTACGATTATATAGATCCTTAACCCAAATTTATCGACTAATAATGATATGTGAATGATATAACGAATCGATTTCAAGTGTATTTTTTATATTTACTTGAATAAATAACCGATTATTGTGTGTGCCATCGACAGTGTTTATTTATATACAAGCTTCATACACACTGAGACGATCTTGACAGATAAGTGGATTTGTACAGATAATAAGTGGCGGACATACAAATATAGCATCTAATTTTATAATGACTTTAAATTAGCTCACTTCTCAAAGGATTAAAACCTTTTAGAATCTATATTTCTTATGCAGTGAGATGTCTTCAACGTTTTATCTAAATATTTTTCTGATATTGAATATTAAAAGACAATAATATGCATAACCCGACTGGAATGTGTTGACTGTCTAAGAATGAAATTTCTGAGTTCTGAATTATGGATTCCTATTGATTATACGAGAGTGATTCAAATATAACCCGGAATTTAGCTGCACGAATTTATTTGCAATAAATAAAAATAAACATGGAGCATCTTATTTTTGTATGTAGTTCCTTCATTAGAAATATATTTATGCCATCGAATAGGAAGCTTCTTGATCCCGTCGCTGAAGAAAGAAGGCGAAAATGAGCATCTTCTGTTGCACAACACGTCTCATCTTCAAGTCTCATCAAAATTTTACTTGGTTTCATGCCTTCGTTAATGAAAAAACGCGTTGCGCAACAGGTAATGCTGCTTCTCGCCTTCTTTCTTTGTACAGCAAAATTCCTGCTTAGATTTGAATCACCTTCGTACATTATGATATCAATTTTGCTAATTATTTGTAAATTTAACTCTTTGCGGTCCTATGTCGAGTCTGGCTCGACATTTTGTTTCTACATTTTTTTCCCCACTCAGATTTAAAATCATGCGATTTTATTTTGCGTATCGTGTTTAGGACAGTATTTGGAAAGCAATATTGGTTTTTATGATCCTTAATAGTGTTTCGCCTACCTGCTAGAGATACAAAGGAAAGGGGCTGTTGCCCGGATAAAATCCTAAAACACAGGCAGTGACTCTTAATGCGCGGTTTCGTGAACATCTCCGATCATACTTACAATATTTTTACGTAATCATATAATATTTTTGTCCGAAGTATAATCTGTCTGCTAGGTATAATAATTTTTCAATTTCGCATATTAAATTCATTGTTGATATGATGGTTTATATTAGGGAAGCTCGAATCTGCATTAATCCGAAATTATTTCGTGATTTCGGTTTAATTATATTTAACGATCTACCCAATCAAATATGATTGCGATGGAAGCTATTAACGCACAGAGGGCAGCCACTTTGATCAGGATTGTGGCAGGTCTGACGCGGTCTGTTGGACAGTTCCGGTCCAATTGTGACTGACATTCTGCAGGTAATTCAAAGCCCCAACCACATGATTACATACATACCTACAAATAAAATATATATTTCGATTTTGAGAATTAATTCGCTTTCGAAACATACGTGAGAGACGACCGTGTGCAACTAATTACATGTCTGCAGGATGTCACGCAGCTACAATGTCTCGGAGGAATCGATGTCGTGAACGTATCAACAAATGTGCACTCCCGTTGAGCACCGTTTGGGAGACGGACTTAGTTATAAAACTATCTGAATAATAGTCATTAATTAAATGACTAATGAACTCATAGATAATTTTATCCTACTTTAAACATATGTGACTTCTCGTGATATCAAATGGCTCGCTAATTGTCGAAGGTTTCCTGTTGAACTGAAATCGAAAATGGAAATATTTTTAACATTTTCTTGATAATTTTTACCTCAAAAAAATAATTTATTTACGCGATGACCTTTAAATTTTAGCTTAGTTGGCTAGATAATATTATAGTGAGAAACATCCCAAAATTTCAGTCAGATCGATCGACAACTTTTTAAGCTACAACTGGCGAACATCTTGAAAATGCAGTTTCGATATAATCTCGTTTAAAGTTTTAATGCGATAAAATTAACAAATTTAGTCACTTACCGATCAATCAATGATTCCAGGCGCGTATAATAGATCTTCAGCTTTCTTAAAAAGTTGATTATCTTCGACTAACTGTTGTTTTCGGGCTATACGAGCTGCTTTTGTCTTAGAAAGACTTTACGGTTCTACCTCGTTAACCCGCGCTTCATCGATATTTTCAGCAAAGACTTACAGTAGGTGCCCAATAACCATATTTAATGTATTCATTATCTTCAAAATAAATCTGTAGTCTTTATTAAATATCCCAGCAGCAATGTATGCTAATATTTCAATGATTTTTACATCAGAATGCAGGTGCTTTGGAGCAAGTCGCCAAACAGCGTTTAGCATTTTGGGTATGACCACCCAAGCATCTTTGAAGTAATTCATCCCTGGATTGGTAAGAGATGCTGTTTTATCTCTTGGCCGAGAAATGGAAGTCAGATCTTCAAGCTTTGGAATATTTTTTAAAGCAATAGTTTTCTGCCATTTGCACCAGCTTTTGATTCCAGTCGGGTTCTCATGATAATGTCTTTTTTTTAAATTCCTCAAACTTCTCTACCCTTTGTTCCTTTATTAAGATATTTTGACATTTTCGCTTCGAAAATTCAACCACACACGACGAACTAATCGAGCTAAACTTGTCTTCGAGCAACTTCGAGCTGACTTCGAGCAACTTTAATTTCGCATATCTACAGTTAGATATTTATGAGTGCAATATAACGATAATTTTGCTTAAAATATTTTTAGAAAAATGAATGTTGCAAAGAGTTTAAATATTGCATTTTAAATTGTTATACAATATGATTTTCCATGTTTCTTTTTGTGCAAGAATAGTTCAAAATTAAATTCGTTTAACTATGGCATATAAATACGTTGCATTAAACTCTTTAACATGTTCATGCAGTATAAAAGCAGGAACGCAAATGCAAAAAATATGAAATTTCGCATATTTTCTCGGCGAGAGTTTTCAGCTTTTATGAAAAGTTTCGTCCATATAATTTTCCAAAGGAAAACTCTAATTAATGTGTTATTATACTTACAATTTTTTAGCATAAAACAATTCAATAAAAAAAGAGTTGTTTGTTCCTTTTTGCCCAGATATGCCCGCGAGATTCTATTCTACAGTAAATGAAATCAACGCTGCATAGCCAACAACGAGCATTTACAAAATATTTTTTATTAAACGAATATACAGAAATAATTCACTGAAAATGAGGAACTAAATTTTCAGCAATGCAAAATGGTGCAATTTAAGAATAATTTCTTGCTTAAATCTGTAGCCGTCAGTATGATGATTATTTTTAAACGAGCATTTTCTACATTTGGTAATATCATCGTCGTCATCTTGTCCCTTGGGGGTCGAGATTTCTTCGACGATGGAATGCTGCTCGTTAACGCTCTTCAGTTGTCGTCGTCTTAATCAAAAGTTGGGCGCTTTGAACATAAGGTCCGTGTTCCATATGCTCTTCCTCTCTTAAATCATATTATATTGTTCCAAATGCATATAAATTATTCGCATAATTGAGTTTCTGTCAAAATATTACGATATACTCGAGTGCTATATATGAACGATTTGATTTAGCAGCCATATGCAGCATCAACACCAGATTCACAGATGGTCATCCGAATTTTAATTTCATACTATAATAGAAAATCTGCGAATTAAATAATTTAATTAACTGTCAATTTAAAAAATTAAGAACGTAATCATATTCCAAATCCAAATTCAGCAAACTAACGCCAAATTAATCACGCCAAATATCAAGAAAAACATACTTAATGCAATTAAAATTTAATTGTTGCAATTTCTCTTACAACTAATTTAACAAAAAAAGCAAGAGATTTGATTTTTCCCTATTTGTTGACGAAAATTATTAGCTGTTTGTGTAATATATAATAAAATATGTGCACTGCTGCTTCTGCGGTTACTTTATGCTACGTATAAATACACACACAAATACACAGTACAGGCTTTGTGGCGCGTGCGCGTCTTTATGATGTATACGATGGGAACGGAGAAACTATGCCTATGTTACTTGCACACTTCTTAGCAATAAGTGGATGAAGTTTTATTGCAGTCTGATGAACGGTATGGCAGCGTATTGCATACGAACAAACACAAATTAATTTTTATATATTAAATATCGCTAGTAAATTTGTACAGCAAAATTCTGGGTTACATTTGATCCAATCCATGCAGTGATCAAATTTCCAAATTGGTTGCACCAAATGCTTCTCACATACTCCGCACAAACCCCCCAATGAAATTTATATCTAACATAAATCGTACACCTCGCCACCATGATAAAAGCTACTAAATTGAAACATTCTCGTCGAAATCTGGACGCTTGGGAACAGTGGCGTAACTACTAATTGGCGAGCTTAGGCGACGCCTAGGAGCAGTAACTGTCTAATCTATGTATACATATATAGAGTACATATCAAATTGTTATATTAACCTTTCCTTACCGGTGATGTATTTACTACACCTCGACTCTAATAATGGGAATATCGATATGAAATATAATAGATACGGGGCTCAGATTATTTGTATTCCTCCGTTATATAATTGCGAATCACATCAAAGCATTATAGTATATAATTATTCATCTGCAGCGATGGAAATAAATAATTTGTCGGGAAATCGGGAATTTTGCGAGTTTTAGTCCGTGTCTCAGCAGAAAGGAATTTTATCACATTGATGGTGTTCTTCTTAACACTTAAAATGCGGCGAACTGAGATCTTGAGAGCGAAAATAATTTAATTTGATAAAAATTCCATTATGTGAACAACTTTATTAATCATTCCAGCATTTACTTTTTCAAATGCACCAAATCAAGATAAACCTGGATCGAGGCGATCGTTCATTTAAATATTAATACTGTATTTTCAATCTCACATATTTGTTTATACGGTAAATAATAATTCTCCAATCTGTATTTGAACTCTAACCTTTGTTAATTATTGACTTTTAAGGGTTAGCGTTTATTTGAATTGTAGGAAAATCCCGTTTAAAATTCGTTTTATTCCATCAATGAATATCGCGAAATTTATGGGTGGAAATCAGTGATATTTCAACTTGTTGGGGGTGAATGTTTTGATTATTTTTGAAAATAGAACTCGTAAGGGTAAATCAAATATTTATTCAAACAATAAGAAAGTTTTCGATTTGAATACGGCCTTGTGCGTATTCAATCCGTATGAGGTAATCTAAATTTGGGCTTTTGCCTCGGTGATTTCATAAGAATTTATATAGAAAATAATTTAACCATTTGGAGCTCTTAATAAACAACCCCGGATAATTGCTAGCACGGATCTTATCCGAATCACAGTTTGGCAAGCCACCCCCTGGGGGGAAATTATATTTATTTTCGACCTGCATGAATTCGCATTGTTTTTTTTTCTATCCTGGTCGAAGGCAATGATTTTCTTTTGAATGCGTCCCATCGGTGCTTAAAGAAGGGACCTGAAAGCATTAGTCTATTTCGGTGAGTCCTCTTTCACCCTCCTCACGTCACTCTCTAAGTCCACGAGTGGTTTACTGCATGTCACCCTCAAATTGTATTTATGTTAACATCCTTTTCACTTTTTTCCCCTCTCTCCATAAAAACACATGCCCTCGATTTATGGGGACAGAAACACGTTCGCAAGTAATGGGACGGATATAGACGTCTCTGCTCGATCTTGCTTCAATAAGAACACCGTATCACACGAAGATATCGAAGATCTATCGGCGTGGTCTTTTAGGCCGCAATCCATAATTTTACCGGTCGTTTCCGGTCAACTTTCACGCTAATGGGAGGCCCGTTTCCCACGAAAACGTGGGGAAAATTTGCCGATTGGCCAATTTTTTCTTCGCGATATCTCCGCATTCGATCTGATCTTCATTCGACAAGTGCGTAAACAATGGATGCCGCAGCAACAAAAGGCGAAGCAGCGTAATAAAGTATTAATTATCATCCGACAGCCTTTTGTTCTAATCTCTCACGAACTTCGTGTGAATTTCATATTTAATGTGCTTAATGCAATCTGATGGGCGATGTAAATAAATACGTGTTTTTGCACCACTTCATATGCTCTAAATTGCGGCAATGAAACGATTAGCGCGGAGGCGAACAAAAGCGCCCGGACGACGATGTGTTATTACCTCGGAAGCCGTTAAATATGAAAATTTGTAGAAAACAATGCTCGGAGACATGGCAAATTAATGGGATATAAACGGAGCAAAGAAACGCGGACCATCTGATGACCACATAATGGATGTATTCTTTTTGAATAAGCGACAATGATTGCAGAATGAAATGTATAACAGCGAATTGGCCTGGAAATCCTGTAAAAACAAATATACATTCAAACATTTTTTTTGTGCGGTAGATACTTTTCGCGCACAAAAAAAGCTATGACTTACATAAAAAAAAGTGAAAATGCCTTCCATGAATTTTAAAAACCGAATAGCCTTGAAACAGTTATGTAAAATTTATCCAAAATCGCATAAAAAAAGTTAATAAAAAAATTGCATTTTTGGTAACATTTAAAGGACGTCTTGCATCATTCGTAAAAATTTTAAGGATGCCTGACATCTGGCATCTCAAATGCCAGACATCCACTGGAGAAATACTAATTAATGTTCTGTGTAGATTTTCTCTTTCCAACAATATAATTCATAATTAGCAAAGATGTCATTATAGTCCCTAACTCAAAAAAAAATCTCAAAATAGCGACTGTTTTAAAAAAATCCAGTCAAGATTTGTACCCATACCGTAGTGTTGATGATGTATTTCCTATTTTATCCAAAGTATGTCGATACATACTTTTTATGAAATAAAAAAAAAAACGAAAAAATTGCTTTAAAAAAATCGCATAACTTCGAAATCGCATAAAAAAAGGTTTCAGTGTATTCTAAATTTTTGAAATAAAGCTTATGGATGCGGTAGAGAGAATTGGCTTGAACCTCACGAAAATTGAAACTTCTAGCGGCATTGGTCGAAAAGAATCGTTTGTAGTGTGTCCGTGTCCTTTGCATTTATTTCCATACGCAACATAAAGCA
This sequence comes from Stenopsyche tienmushanensis, assembly GCA_008973525.1. NCBI lineage: Eukaryota > Metazoa > Arthropoda > Insecta > Trichoptera > Stenopsychidae > Stenopsyche > Stenopsyche tienmushanensis. The sequence continues at coordinate 1,884,728 of WACJ01000538.1, forward strand.
ACCACTACACCAATAGCAAGCCTAGAAATTTTATTATATATTATACAAACACAGCATCATCTTTTAGTTGAAAAAAATTCGTTGACAAATATAAAAAGCTGCTTATATTTAACACATTATCGGCGGGTTATTTGTGCAGACTTTTTTAAATTCTCACTAAAATACGCGTAACTTTCAAAGTTTTAAACATATCTTAATGTTTTTTTTTAATTTGTATTCACCATGCAGATTACACACAGGCACCGAAATACAAAAAAAACATTTACACTCTTAAAACACACACAAAAAGATCATCAGTCGCATAAAAAAAATTCGCGTAAAAAAACTTGAACTACATACAAAACTGGGGGATAGATTCCATTATTTTTAAAAACTGCATAACTTCAAATCGATGTAATAGAATGTACCAAAGATCGCATAAAAAAATAATTAAAAAATCATAAAAATAAAAACAATATATTTATCTTAAAATTGCTTTATTAAAATATATTTTAAACGATAATCTTATTGTTATCAATCAGCATACATATTTATAAACATATATTAGAACTATCATTATCACAGGATGAAATAACCAGTTCATTACACACAGATGTTAAAGGCAAGGGTTTCTTAATATTTCTTCTTATTATTTAGCCATCTTTAACACATTCGGGCCAAACTGCTTTCCAACAAGAATTTAAAGTATGTGGAGCTATCTAAGATATCGCATTTGAAACATTATTTAAACACTAATCACAATCACACTTTAACGGTTGTAACCTACACTAGTCTTAATTTTATATTTTTTTATGCGCATTCGCATAAAAAAGACTTGAACTACATGCAAAAATGTGGGATAGGTTCCATTACATTTAAAAATCGCATAACTTCAAAATCGCATTAAAAAGATCCGCATAAAAACAGACTGTATATCAAAAATGATAAATTTTAGCAAATAAGAAAATTTTGTGAATGAGTTTTCTCGTGTCCCGCGCTAGATTCATGACTTCGTGCCCCGCTGTTAATGTGTTAACTATAAAGCCAGGCTTATTTTACTAATCGATAATATTACATTATAAGCACCAGGCGTCTTCTTTAGATTATTATTTGAATTATTAGTGAATCAAAATAATTTTATGGAGTTGTGCCCCAATACACCGAAATCCTTTAAATTTGCAATTAAAGTTGAAAATTGATGGCACAAAAATGTGGCAAAAGTAAAATTTGCATGGTTCTAATAAAAATATAAAATCAATGCTATTAAAATTTACACGCTATACCATACGTGCGTGAAGGAAAACGATATTAGGGGGCTCGCTCAATCCAACATCTGCCACCGACCGCATCAACTAACTCTTCCGCTTACATATTTCGTTATTTTTCGTACAAATTTAATCGATGATTCAATTTCAATAATAATAAAATCTAATTCATGGTCTGTAATGGTTCAATTGGCTTGCATTAACGCAATTATATTTTTGTTCAATGTGTTCCAGAACACACCTGCGAAAATTTTAATACACCCATTTGCATTTTGTTGTTCGCGAGATTAAACGTAATTTGATAATAAGCTTTGCAAGCACTGGCAAGTGCCGGCGGGATAGAACAAAGGTGTTAGCATTTTATGGTACGTGTGATCTTATCAATTCCCATGAGAGGAGCCGGCAGGATCATCTGAATGAGCTTGAATTCACACACGTGTATGGTACGTGGCATTATCTTCATTTTGCTGAGACAATCAATAATATTTCCGAGAATGAATGTAGAAAAATATGCGACCCTCCATGGCTTAGAAAATAGCGCCGGTGTTACAAAATTCGCCGTATATCTCGCGCGAGAGCGAGAATATTTCTCTCGATATTAATCATATTTTATTTCTGCCAGATAAGAACAGAATGCTCTTGGATGCTAATGTCTTGTTTTGTGTCTGCTTTGATGGTGTCTTAACATTTGGCTCCGTGTATAACGCTCTAAATCTAAAACCTAGGACTGTTTATAAGACCCAAATATCTAATCGTGTATTTAAATTGCTACGTATTATTTTTGTAAACGGTTGGATTAATTTGTTACTTATAGCGAATGTTTTAACGAAAAAGTTTCTTAGTCATAAAACTATTAAAATGTGATCCAGATGTGTTCGTTTTCGACATTTATTTTAGTTTTATCGAGAGAATACGCTATGTAATACGGTATGCAAGCCCACGCCAGCGCGGGATCGGGGTCCTTAAGGAGTTAATGTGATCGAATCGCAAAATGAACGTGTATGTGAGGATAGCTCTGTCATAAAATATCTCACCAATGAAGGTGAGAATCCAAAGATACTTGGATACATTGTAACGATTTACAAGAAGTCTGCCTCTTTATACTACATGCAATGTTACATTCTGGAATGAGCAACATGATGTGTGTAAGATGCTGTGGATCATCCCATATGGAAGTATTTTCTGAATAATTGTATTTAGTACATAAAAAATGAAGTATTCGTCTAAGATTAATACAAAACTTGTTCTTAAAATTATGATTTATTTTTAAAAAGCTAAAAAATAAACTTAACCTTTTAACAGACACTTTGTATCGAGACGCGGTTCAAGAAACACATTTTTCCGGCGCCAATTTTTCTGGCATCAAATACTCATCTGGCAATCAGAGAATTTTCCACTAAATTTGATTTTTCATTAACAATACATTTCATTGTAAGTCATTATATTGATAATCAAGCAGATTTGCCATGAATTGTCGCTAATCGCATAAGGACAACAAAGATTAATCAATGCATCTCTTTTATCCTAGTGTTAAACTGATAAATTTTATATGATAAGAACACAACTTGTGATGATAAGTGGGTCTTATATAATAATTGGAAAAAAATCAATAGTTTTTTTTCTAGTTAAGTACCTATTATTTTCATATGTATGGTGAAATATCATCAGAGGGTTAATTAGTTCTGAATTGTTTGAACCAGATCAGAAAATCACAGCAGTAGTATACTATCAACAATTTTAGCGAATGAAACAAGATCACATAAAAAATGATCAGATGTTTTGCACATGGACCGACAAAATTATATTGGGGGTTAGGGAGGTCTTTTTCTACGTTTCACACATAGACCCTGTGTGCTAAGTTTTAAAAAGCTCTCTAGATTATACCCTTTCAAATTATATATCACATGTCATACAAATCATTCAATATGTCGTTTAGCTTGAAGAGATACCAGTTTGTCAGGGTCAGGGTTTTTATGATCAAAATGGTCAGGATGTTTATATTAAATTAATTTACAAAATTTGTTAAAATTGACCACCTCTGCTTCGTATGCACGCAAGACACCTTTTCCTTATTTCAAGTGTAGTTGTCTGAAGTAGCATTTCCTCTTTCATTTTTGCAAATCCAGTGGTGTCAGATCCAGAGACCGTGTGAGCCATGGAATAGAAAACGTCCCCAGACAAATTAATACAGTGGTGTCAGATCTGGAGACCCTACAAGCCACAGAATATGGCACGTCCCTGGATAAATAAATACAGTGGTGTCAGATCTGGAGATCGTATGAGCCATGGAGTAGGACACGTCCCCAGATAAAAAATATAGTAGTGTCAGATCTAGGGGACCGTGTAAGCCACAAAATAGAGCACGTCCCCAGGCGGAAAAATCCAGTGGTGTTAGGTCTGGATACCATATAAGCCACAGAATAGAGCACATTCCCAGACAAATAAATACAGTGGTATCAGATCTGAAAACCGTGCAAGCCACAGAATAGAGTACGTCCCCAGGTGGAAAAATCCAGTGGTGTCAGGTTTGGATATAGTATAAGCCATATAATAGAGCACATCCTCAGACAAATAAATCCAGTGGTGTCAGATCTGGAGATTTTTTCAAAATATTGGAAAAAAGTCTATTTTACCAATCTTGACACTTAGGATATAGAGCCAATGTATGAAACGTAGCAAAATACCCCCATAATCCCAAAAAAAAAGTCAGTCTATGTGCAAAAAACTCTATATATCGCCACGCCGCACTTTTGGCGGAAATTTCTCGCAAAAGAAAAACACTGATGTTATCAATAATGATGATCATAGTCTATATATATTATACACATTTTCTTGTTGATCAAAAAATTAATAGGATCTCAGTAGGAGGGTTTTTTATTTAATTTAAAGTTAATTTTTTATTGGGGACTATTTCATACCCCACACTTTTTTATATGAATAAAATTTATGATCATGTCGATTAATTTTTATATTTTTTTCATTACAGGTATGCATGTCTGCTGTTACTCTTTAACGTTGCCCTGAAGGTATTTATGCAATTTAGATCTTATTAAACGGAATTGTTCAACACCTCCATGGCCTGATCGCCATCATCTCCATTGTTGACGCGCTCCTCCCGCACTTATCTAATTGACCCTTTTATGACATATCTTATATCGCCAGACGAGTTAAAATAAATGCTCTCGAACCATTTCCATGATCATAATCGTCTCACGTGTGAACTCCTAAGTGGCCATTGTCTCATCTTCGACTCTCACGCCAATTATAGATGTCACGGTTTCATTCACAAGTGTTAAAAGGCGTGTATAGACGCACTCCTTCCGCCGGGGTTGGCGATCTTTCTCCGCGGAGAACAATGGGATTTCACATCGACTCCATGAAGTCATACCTGTATTTATGGAGGCCATCGTCATATTTGAACTTTAATGCCGATCATACACGTATGGATGTTTTACGCAATAAAAATTATCTACTCTAATATATTTGCTTTAATAAGCAGTTGTTTCGGACGTAACCTTTGGTGAGCGTTTGCCACAACTACCGGTTCGTTACATCACATACCCGATCTTCCGAAATTATTATCTCGAAACAATCTATCGCAAATGCGATACATTATTGCTGGCGAACACGGCATAAAAATTGATTTATAAATGGGAATACGTGCGATAAATTTGCGAGTATTTTCGTCGATTTGCAAAGGTCCGGGACAACTTTCGTTTAGAGAGCAAATCTCACAATTTTCGGTTATCGTCTGGGGAAATATAGGCAAAATTCTATAAAATTTATCGGAAAAGTGTTCGACAATAGCTGGAAAGCTTTTGCAAGAGAGACTTTTCTTAGAGGGCCAATCGTCATGAAAAAAAAAGACGAAATTGAATTCGAAAATTCGAATTTTTCATTTCTTTATACGCCGCACTCTCTTTGATAGTTCGCGCGAAAAAGATTGCAAAAATGAACGGAAACAGTGGTTTAAAATCAAACACATAAATATTTTTTTGTTTTGCATTAATATCAGATTTAAATCGACGTTCAATAATAAATTCAGATGATAAGAATATAGACATCGACCATTATTATGCCATAGAGTATATTTATAAACATCCATCCCTTGATTTATTCGACTTTATTGAGATAAAAAGGTCTTTTATTAATTAAAATCGATTCATTAAATACAGGTTACATAGTACAATTAAATTTATTTTTGTGCGACTTTTTTTTGTGCGATTTCGAAGTTATGCGGTTTTCTTTAAACTATTTTTTCTTTATTTTAAATTTAAAAACACTAACTAAAATTTGAGAAAAAAATATAATTTGATCTAAAAACGCGTTGAAATCTTTTAACGCGTTTTTCTCGAAACTAATTATGAATTATATTGTTGGAAAGAGAAAATCTACACAGAAAAATGATGATATTGACATTTGATATACCATTTCAAAAATGGTATTTTTTAATTGCTTTATTATTTTCCTGTTTTTTATTAACTTTTTTTTATGCGATTTTGTATAGCCGTTTCAAAGTTATGCGGTTTTTAAAATCCATGAAACGCATCTTCACTTTTTATATACAAGTCATAGCTTTTTTTGTGCGATTTTCCGCGGAATGTATCTACCGCACAAAAAAAAGTTTTAAGTGTATTAATAAGCAGGCAGTTTTGTCCGAAACATTGGGTCCATAATATATCTTAAATTTATAAAGATCATCCAAAAGTAACGCCAAAATGTTAACACTGTATAATATTTACACATGACATTTTTTTAAATAATATAAGCCATTTTGTTTTAGTAGAAGATAGTACAATTTTAACCATTGACAAATTATTATTGAACAATTAACAGAAGATCCATTGTTTTGAAGCAAACTTTTGTTTAGCGATGAATCTCATCTGGGGTGATGAAAATCCTCGTGTTATCCAGAAAGATGTCTACTCCCAAAAAAGTTAATGTTTGGTGAACATTTTGGGAAAATGGAATCATTAGACCATATCTTGGAAGAAATGCTGTTTCTTGAGAAAATTATATTTAAAAAAAATCTATTTATTATATTAAAGTATATGTCATTTTACAGGTGATATCCTTTAAATTCTCCTAAATTATATACACGCAATATGTAAATATTATGTTCGAGAAGCTCTGTTTGGAATTATGTTGTGGGTGTATAGTACATGGCAATTTCCATTTTTCACAAGATTTTATGGGTATTCACAAAGCAATATCGCTTTTTTTGTTCGAAAACAAACCCGAGAGGACCCATGTACGCATGTGGGGGAAGATTATTATTTCAATAATAGTAAACAATTTCCAGGATATAAGAGGCAGATATGTGCCAACAATCTGTATATAATTTCGGGATAGTCCCTCTGCAGTACAGCATCTCTGTTTATGTAAATTTGCTCGCCTCCGTGCGTAAATTAGTACAAAATATACGTTGTGCGAAATTGTTTCGAATGGACTCGCTCGCCGTATATACAGGTTGATTGAAATTAAAATGAGATATTTAATTCAATTGGGCAGGGCGGGGGTTGCCCATCCCCTCCCGGTGCTGGAATATGGGAATGAAGGAATTCGACGCTAATGAATATCATTGTCTCGACGGCAGCCAGCCGACGTGGGATTAGATTAGCACCTAGTGAAGCTGCGGCTCCGGGGATCGACGGGTTCCGAGGACTCGTCTCCAGGATCCGGTATTAATCCCGAATTCAATTGATTTACACACCTATCAACTTGCAGCTTGGTAGAGGAGATAAATGATGAGCGTCTTCCAAGACTGATCGTCCCGGATCTGGTGCTGGGGCCATTGGATGGAAATCCCTAAATCTGCAGCCAACTGTAAATAAATGCCGATCCTTTACCACGATCTATGCTAAAAATATTATCATATTGTTTGTGTCATGTGTATGGCTATTAAATAACGAGACTGGTAATATAACTTAATTTTAATGGAACACTGGGATCTGTATTAATATTATATCTACTGTTTACAAAACATACTTGATTTTCTTCTTAACCTCAGTAATCATAAGTTATCTTATGGTCAAATTTTGCTTTGGGGAAAAAAATCACATTGAGCTTTTGTCAGCCAAAAATTGCTTCCCTGGGAACGCTTAGGGAATCAATATATTGGCCCGGTGTGAAATGAAATCATTTAATCACAAGTGCATCGTATTTCTTTTGACCATATCCAGCGATCAGATTCAGAACCTGTTTGTGGAAGTTTTCTTTTATTTGCGCTCCACTTTTCAAAATCAACCATCGATGAAGACAATCAACATGACCTTAAATGTGACCAATATCTGGACCATCTAAGATCAATAGATCGAAGTTTAAATCCTCTTGTAAGCTAACTGTATCATACGTGATCAAAGGCTTTTTCGAAATCTATACAGTATATGGTGTCAGATTTATGATTACAAAATATTCTCTGCCAATAATCAATTCGCAGCTAGTTAGAATTTTACTTTGTATAATATTCCTTTTTCATCTCCAAGCAGGGACTTTATACATACTTTTCATTATATTATTATCATCTTAATATATTTTAGAAATTTTAAGCTCATTTCTTGTATACAGTCTTAGCGTATAGTTTTAATTACATTATCTTACTAAAGTTCGCTTGTGCTTCTAGAAGACATTAATTGATCTTAACACATTCCTGTCGGGTTACATATAGAAATATATAGTCGATAGCACACAATATTGGTTCATTTCTTCGCGTAAACATAAACAATACGCTTTAAATCGCAAATACGCGACTAAACTCCTCAAAAGGTTTATGAATTTAAGAATAAATTTTAATTAAGGACTCATAAGAATCAAGCTTATGTAATATAGATATAAAATAATTTATTTCCAATTTTATTAATCATTTACTTGTATAGCTTCCGATAGGTGGCCCCACTATAGGCGTCCAACAGCCTGCCATTTCGCAGCCGACATTGTATCAAATTGTAGCTCTAAAAAATTCCAGCCCATATGTAAAATGTTTATAATCGACCCCAATGCCGTTAATGGACGTATCTGATATCGAAAATTGTAATGGTCGCGATCGGATCTGTAGATGTAGCGCCCGGGGCGTCCAAATTTGCAAATGTAAACATGGGCGCGCACTCGTTGCGTTGTTTTTAAAACGCAAATTGCTTTCGGAATGTATTTATCAACTTCATCAGTTATTTGTTTGGAGATTAATTTTGCTTTAGCATTGGCCATCAATTTTGAGCAGGGGAAGACTGTCGGATAAGTTCTGTCCGTTGCGAATACAAAAATATATTTGTCAGCATCAAACCCATGCAAATAATTACCGTCTTTTGTATCTTACACCAAGGATATTTCAGATTTGTTGGATATCATTTCATGGTTCATCCGCTTTAATTAAATTATTTTTAGAAATACAGTAGACCCACGGTAATGCGGTCCCAGTCTAATCCGGCGCCCCCTGTAATCCGACATCTCAATATAGTACTAGTGCACGGTAAAGCTTCTTCAATGTAAAAAATGTTAAAATTAGCAAGTAAGCACAGCGGAGGACGATCCACAATTTATTCAAAAGTTCCCCTTCACCATTGATTGTAGGCCAGGCAAGAGGTAAAATTTCAAGAATGATTTCATCCAGGGGTGGATAAAACTTTGTATATGTGGTTTCTTCAGTAAAGAAATAGCACCGCATAACTTTGAAACAGCTATATAAAATATATCCAAAATCGCATAAAAAAGATAATAAAAAACAGTAAAACAATAAAGCAACTAAGAAATACCATTTTGGTAACATTTAAAGGGCGTCTTACATCCTTTTGAATTTTGTAAATTTCTTTGGATGTCGAAACATTGGAAAAATGCAAAAAAAAACGAAATCAATTTTTTGAAAAATCTAAACTGCAATATGATTTACACAGTCCCAAATTATATTTTTTTTTCCAAATTTTAGTTAGTGTTGAAGATTTATTTCCTATTTCATCCAAAATATCTCGATGCGTATTCTTTATGAAATAAAAAAAAATTGTTTTTTTAAAAACCGCATAACTTCGAAATCGCACAAAAAGAGATTTGAGTGTATCTATTTCTGGGCCCATATTGTACATGAAAGCAAATTTGTTACGGTAACAGGATTTTTATCTTTTATAACTGCTTGTAATAAGTACTCTTTTCCAAAAAAATCCGGACTAAAAGTGGCAGTGCTCTACAGTCCGACAAATTAAACAATCCGACACCGTTTTGCAAAACGTTTGTCGGATTACCGCGGGTCGACTGTAAATATCTTTTACGCCGGATGTTTTAATTCCTGGCGAAAAACTGCCTTTAAGACCTTCTAATTTTTCTATTTTTTTCAAAAAAAAAAAGTTTGGGATTTAGATTCGATCTTTTTTTTGCGAACAAATTCCTCCAATTTACAAACAAATTTTGCATTTTCCTAATATAACACATTTCATTCTATGGTTTGAAAACATAAGCAGAATATGATCTTACTAAATTAAGACCTGAATATATGCATGCTCACTCATGGCCACTCATTGCTTAAAATGATTATGTACGTTTCCCTTGAATCAAATTTGACTATTTTACACTTTTGCATTATACTGCAAATTAAACAAGCCAATAGTAGTTGTCAAAGATAAGCTTTTGTAGTGCTGTTATCTGCAGTTTAACAACTATAATTGAATGAATTTGGTAACACTTGACTTGGATGATGCTATTGATCGATTTTCGATGTTTTTCTTATTGCACGCCATGACCTATTATTTATTAGGTTTCAATTTAAGGGATTGTAAGTATTGTATGCCTTCAGTTCGAACCCTTTTTAGGTTGATTTGATTTTTTTGTCGGAGTCTCCTGTACCGTTATTGCCTATAATAGCGCTACAGCTTGCCGAAATCACACCTATCCTCCGGGTCAAGTGGATCAGATTGGGGTCCCGCAGGACCATTTCGGCTCGGGATGTGCGATTTCTTTACAGCGGTTTGGTCGTAATATCGGTCCTGGATCCGCATCCGATATCCTTGATTGCGAAAATTCAATATTTACATCGCGGAAATATCCGGTTTGCACGCCCCGAACGGGAATTATTCCGGTCTATTTTTCAACGTCCGCAGCATCTGCGGCCGTCGTAAACTCTGGATCTCGCAATAATGTCTATGGGAAGTGTAACTATAATAAAATAAATTCAAAGATGATTAATCGGTATCGTTTTGGGGACCGTGTTCACGGGGCTTGTTGGTTTCGCTTAATTATTTACGACCTTAAGACGTATTTTAAAGCCTGTTCTTGGATGCAAATTTTTCATCTGAGTCATTTTTCATGCAAAAAATATAAAATATGAACATATTTTCATCCTATTTTCTGTCGGTTTCTTAGCACGAAAGAAAAAATATAGCTATTGAAGATTGTTCAATATGTAACGATGATATCATTTTATTCGCTGATAAATCAAAGCTGATTTCGGATTTGCTTGTTTATGTTGTATTATTGTCAGGAAGCTTAATTGGTTTTTCCAGGTTTATTACATAATTATACTAAACAGTGCCATTTTAGTTGTATTCGCATAAATAACAAACATTTTATTATACTTGACATGTAAAAGCTCGCAGATCTCTTTTATTCTGAAAATCAATACAAGTGTTCTATCTATAAGTCAAATGCTGAAAACTTTCAGCAGATTCTTAACGATCACTGTCTGAGCCAGATTATGGCCTGAACAGGTCATCGTTTTTTTTATAGTCACTCGTTGCTCTCGATATTTTTTTCTTGTCATCCTATTTATTGTCATGTTAACTAAGCGCCCGTGGCAAGTATCTAACTTAAACCCTTCCCCCGCCCCCCGGAAATCTTAAATAAAATTTAAAGCTAATATAATGTATATAAATGTTATAAAATAATATACAAACATAGTCCCAAAAGTACCCGACCTACCGTATAGATGCCGATAACTGTTATTAAAAAAATACTACAAAAGAAAGTGTCTAGACTCTACATTGCTTCCGTGATCGTATTGATCATAGAAAATTCCGCAAAAAGCCTTAAAAGAGGACGGAGTGGTCATAATATTTGTATGCTCAATCGGTCCGCTTTTCGAACCGCTGATATGACGAATGAGCGGATCGTGATCGGATGCCATGTCTGAAAATAATCATAACGAAGAAAAAAGGGATTAGATAATTTAATATACATTATAAAAACGGACAGAGTCAATCAGTGCTAGTTCATGTAAAGTAGAACGGTTGAGTAAAATAAAAAGCATGTGCTCAACCGGTCGGTATTCTGCGTTTTGCGCTCAGCTCTTACTTTAAATGTACCCAAAATAGACACCTAGATTTCAATTTGTGTCCAAATATAATCCAAACTGGAACTTCTAAGCTTCCAGCCAATAAGCGTCAATTTTATGCTTTGTCTACGTAATAGATCTAAAATTATGGACATTTTCTAGAAAGAAATTTACATTAATCAGGACTTCGAACTGTTATTTTTTTCATTTCGGTCTTGGTTTCAATTACGTTCCTAAAATTTATATCGGTTCGGTTGCAGTTTTTGTTCCGGTTCGAAGCCCTGATATAAAATGTATATTCACAATCCTTGAAAAATAATATTTACGTTACCTAACGAATCATTTATAATTAAAGAGGATACATTCGACAATATTTTTAAAATACGTGTTTAATACAAACAAACACCCGAACTTAAAACCGTTATTTTTCTCAAATCGGATCGATATAAATGTTTTAAGCTGATTCGGAACGAAAATCGGAGTGAAAAACATAGCGGTTCGAATCCGAAGATGCTATGTAATAAAATATGCAAGCCCGCGCTATTGCGGGATTGGTGCACAACAGTCGGCCCAAATTCCCGCGCTATCGCGGGATCGGTCCTTAAGGAGTTAATAATGTCATCTCTCCATGACATTGTTAATCAAAAGTATGCTTTTAATAGCCAATACTCCAGTTTTCCAGAGCAATTTTCATCATCCCATGTGGTGTACGACCTCCCTTTGCATGCGCATCCGAAGATAACATCACCCGCTTTAATTAGAAATATGCATGTTATTAAATATTGCAAGGGCATCACGTTGAGGCATTTCGCGGCATCATTAGGTCGATTGTTTTTGCCGCCGAAATGTATTCAAATGGACATGCAAATCGGTCGTTAATTCGCCGGACGAGCCCCAGTTTTGTAGTCTTCGCATTACCAAAGCTTCGCACGCTCCGATTAATAAGCTTATTGTTGTCCCGATCGCGCTTTTTGCCGTTTTTCCCCGTGTTTATTCTGCGATCGGGCATAATTAACCACATTTATCATGTATATGATGTGTTGTTGCCTTTTTAAGCGCGACAATGATTGATCGGTGTCCCGTTATGGAGTGACTTTCGAAATATGATCGGGGCTTAGAAAGCGCGCCCTGAAAAGTCTATCCGATGAATGAGGCGGACATTTGAGAAGCCACGGAAGCAGTTTATATTCTGTCATTTTCTGCATTTATTCTTTTGCCTGAAGTATTATTAAAACGTTTCAAAGGGCCTTTGAAGGTAAAAAGCGCAGCGGTATTTTTACTCCCTGCCAAAGAGTTCTTGTACTGTTACGGATATGACCCGCGCGATACTTCACATAGTGCTGTTGAGGTCTTAAGTAGGCAGCTTCCACTAGTCCCAGAATCCTGTGACCATTATGAAGGATAAGGGGGGCTGTAAATTAAGAGTCGAGGTTAAAGTGGGCGAGGATATACTTCAGATCCAGAAGGCTGCTGCGGAGTTCTTTTGATACTTTGGATTATTTCCACGCTCTTGATGATAAATAATGCAATATTTTTACGCAAAAGTTTTCCAACATCGGCATATTTCCCCCCGGCAGCTTGCATAATTTCGACTGGATTTTTTCTCATACTTTTAAATCGAAATCAGTGAATCTTAAATGCTGGATAATTGAGTAATTAAGATAATATTTTAATAAGAGATAATGGCAGGCGAAGATTCCCATGTCGACAATTGTTTTGGGCGATCCATCAGAATATAAACTAGGGTATAATTTGATGGTAATCTAAATTGATTTTCACACATTTTTTACAAAATTACACCATTAATTCCAATAGAGCAATTAAGCAAAATTATGCAAAACAATCTAAAGCACAATCAATAGCAGACATTATCTCCAAAATTGGTGTAAATCCATTCATAATATGAGAATATCTCAATTATTTTGTTATGGAATTACATTATATATTCTCCAAACAAAATTACATAAAATTTTCTTATATAACAGATTTAGAATTTAGAATGCAAATGTTATATTTTCAAATCCATATCAAATATCATAAACACATTCCCGTCGGGTTACGCATATGTGCGTCTTTCAGATACTATCGATAGACGCGGGAGAAGTATATGTACGTCTTCAGCCATTACACACTACTTAACCCCTTAAGTGGATATGACGTATATATCCGTCAAGACCAAAGTCCATGCATAGTGGGTATGACGGATATATCCGCATTGTGAAAGTTAAGCAAAACTCAATGGAAAATGACGGATATATGCGATTGCAGGATTGTGTAATACGGATGACACTTTAAACAGTGAAACATAACGTTGAAGGGGTTAAAGTCATAGATTTAATCATTATCTTATATATAAAAATCAATGTTTGTTTGTTCATATTTTATGCGCTGCCATATCGTTCATCCGATTGAGATGAAACTTTGAGAAATTATTGTGCGTAACTTTGTGAACGTTATATAATAAGTACAAGTATTGTTTAGGTACGCAATTTATGATGAGAGACGTTTAGCTGATACACCATGTTGACACATATTGGTCTGATGAAATGAAATTTGTACCGTGGGGACGGGGAGAAATTTTATGAAAACTACACACTATAGAGTGGGGCAGGAAAACTACCTTATTTTAAAAATTAATAACACAAATGGCATAGAATATATCAGTTTAATTATTTTTTCAAGTTACAGAGCGACATTTAAAGATAGCCCATTGAATAATTATTTTTAAAATACATAATAGAAAACGTTAAATCTTGCTCTTTTGAATGAATGCCATCCTATTTTTTTCAGAATAACTGTCGCTTCAGGGCGCGCATTTCAAATAAGGAAGTTTCCCTGCTGCATCCTGTTCTTGTATTTTTGAAAATAATTTAATAAATCGATTTTAAATATATTTTACTTCCCAAGCGTTTACATGAAAGCACAAACGACAAATGAGCAACAAAACCACAGATTTTATTTATATGATTTTTTCCAAACATTCTCGTTGGAGACTTTGATTTTTAGATTTACACAAACCATATAAAAATATATACCCAGAGGATCTGTAAGATATTGCAGACATTGTCTACAGATCTCTGAAGACTGCATCCATTATCATATTGATTTTAAACTTTTTACGCGATTGTTTTCAAAATTTGTTTTACTCTCAGAGCTTTTATCTTTCAGCTGATCCTTAAAGTTTCTCTCGTTACGCGAAATCTTTATTAACTGGATGCTCAAATTCGTGCATTTTATGGACAAATGCAAGCATAAATGTTTTAACTTGATCTAGCAATCTTGGATTATCATATTTTTACTCTTTTAGCAATCTTGAATCAGTAGATAGCCAAGAGAATTTAATATTTGATTTCTTAAGTAGGGACTCTGCCATCTCAATGAGTTTTTTCAATATTATTTTTCTCATAGTAAAATTGATTTATTAATTTCAAACTTTTGATACATTAAAGAGTAGGTTTCAAAGTAATACAGACAATTTATTAAAAAATATTTTTATGCTAAATCCTGCTGGAATAGCCGCCTGAAGAACAAAAAAATAAAAAATAAACCTTAAAAAAAAATTCTTTAAAAAAAACCGCATAACTTCGAAATCGCACAAAAAAAGTCGCACAAAAAAAGTTTGAGTGTATACTGAACTTCTAACCATAATTATTCGATAATACAACATATGTACCATGACCTTACCAACCAATTATGATATTTTATTGACCAAATTGATTTGTTTCCTTCGTCTGACTATGTTAAATGACAAAATCGAATTTTCTACATAAAAGCATTGCCAATTTAGTGGGTAGCCATAATGCGCCTTAATCGCTCCAAAATCGACCAGAGCCAATTAAGCAAACCAAACACAAGTGCCACTTTACACACTCGAATTAAATAAAATCCCATTAGCGCCTTAATGACTTAATGCCATAAAACAAATAAGGCTCGGAGAATGCATCGATTTAATATATTAATTTAATTGGTACGGTTCGTATGGTCGGCTTGCCCTTATATGTGACATATTTTCGTCAGGAATTTCATAATTAATTATTAATTGGCTATAGTTTGCGCCAGCCACTTTTCACACGGACGTTGTGCATTTTATTAATCATATGCGATTTTGTAACGTTTCTCACTGATTGTGAGAATGTACTGAACTTTGCGTGGATTCCAGTCCATTTATAGCTTTACTCATTATTGATTTTATATTTATTTATTGGCCAATGTTGAACGCTTCTTGTTCTTCTTCTTACTGCGGAATATCAATTATTTGGAGCTAAAATTGTAATTGATGTAAATATACTTTTAATTTTATCGCCTCTGTATCTGTGGAAATCAGCAGGAAAAGCTCCATTCTTAATTATAGGATAGTCTAATATAAAAATCTAGTCTATTAGAGTCATTCAAATATGACGCCTAGATGCCATTACTTTGCACGCAACATGTTTTGCCATTTTATTTTATTTTCGCAAAAAAAACAGGCTAAAAAAAATCGACTAAAACTCGCAAAATTCCCGATTTCCCAACAAATTATTTATTTCCCCCGCTGTAAATGTATATTTATATACTATAATACTTTGATGTGATTCGTAATTATATTACGGAGGAATACAAAAATTCTGAAACCCGTATCTATTATATTTCACATCGATATTCCCATTATTTGAGCCGAGGTGTAGTAAATACATCACCGGTTGGGAAGTTAATATACAAATTTGAAAAACATATATGCACTGTATATATGTATATATAGATTAGACAGTTACTACCCCTAGGCTTCGCCTATCCTCGCCAATCAGTAGTTACGCCACTGTTTCCAAGCGTCCAGATTTCGGCGGGAATGTCTCGATTTAGTAGCCTTCATCGTGTTGGTGAGGTGTACGATTTCTGTTAGATAAAAATTTCAATGCCGAATTTTTTCCCGTAGAGCCTGAAATTTATCGGTTTTTTAACATTTTTTTATGCGGAAAATATTAAATATAAAATGTCGACATTTAGTGTGTTAATTAGGCGATATTTATTGATCAAAAAAATATTTTTTACTTAAGTTTGACTAAATATAGTAGTGGGGGAGAGCAACGTATATCGGTGCGCGAGGGATAACATTCTTCACTACGGAAGTCCTAACTCCTGGACAAATCATTTACAGCAAAAAATTTAAACATATTTTTATTTTGTATAATATTATATATAGTTTGACCTATAATTAAAAATAAATATTGGAAAACAAAAAAATTATAAGCAATTGAAGAAAAGTAGGTGTTTTTATCAAACAAATTTGTACATTAAATAAAAATGTTTAAATATTTTTAAAAAATTATAGGTCAAACGATGAAGACGTTTATTGTACACGTATTTGCTAAATTTTATAAAGAATTCTTATTTAAGACGTGTGGGAGCGATTCCGTAAGCTTAAAAAACGCGTTTAAAATTTATGCGCCTTTACTTTTCCCGCGGTAAAAACAATTCCCACAATCTGTATTTGAATCCGAGCTTTTATAATACGAATTCGGGATCTATTCCGATATACTAAAACTTCATATTTGTATACTTAAACATAGTAAATTCCGAATCAATACGAAATTTATGACTGGGCTTGTCAAATATTCCTTATCCGTCTGATGATTAATTAACATCGCCTAGCGCTTGTGTGTTTTTTATAATTAATTCATTTATGTGTCGTTCATCATCATTAATTAAGGCCGTTTTTTAATTAATTTAACAGCGACACGACATAAAAATCGGCCCGATACCATCGCAGTGTGTGCTTTTATTCGATGAATTATCGATATTATATCAAACGTGTGGAGGTCATCATACAAAATGTACGTATGGGTGTTTGCTCTCGATATTGGCAGCGATTGTTGTTTCGCCTTTTGTTTGGTCAAATTTACAAAGCACTCCGCCTAATGAAAGAACAATCGTAAATAAAAAGCCTTCGTTGTTATCGTGCTCGCCAAAAAAAAAAAAATAATAAACCCAATTTGATTTTAAATTTACCCCAGAAAAAAGGGCGCTTTCCAGGAATCCAGAGATTGCTTGTTTGCTTCGTGAAATATGAAATAAATCATGAAAATGTATTAATATATTAATAATATTCAGCGAAATTTCTTTTGAAGCCGGGCATTAACAACGAATCGCTTTCATCGGACTTGTATGCTAAAATCTCAAATTTTAATTACATTCAACTTTGCAAATTTATTCGTATAACAAGCGTTTATGTCTTGTGTATATAAACTTTTTAATTGCGCCATGAATTAATTTCATTTTCCTCTGTGTCAATCAGTGATACAAAACAATGACTTGCGTATGAGTTCGTTTTTTTTATTTTTAAATCAAGCTGCTCAGCCATCCGGCGTTAATGCTGCACATGGCTGCAGGTATCCAAACTATCAACGTTCCCTCTCATAAAGCACGTTGATTAGTATTTTATAACGTGGCTACACTCGAATGAGATGTTTCATTATATTGATGGATTTCCAATGTCTATGTATGAGGATGCAAAATTGTCCGGACAACTGCGTGTTAATTTGTATTTATGTGCCCCAAGAGTCATGTCTCATGTCAATGTTAAACATATAATATTTAAATACCACTTGCGTCACATATGTTTATATTATTTTAATGGAAAAATTGAATTATTGATTGAGCAAAGTGTGTCAATTTTTAGGAGTGGTCCATCCATCTTCCATGACGTAATATCATGAATTTATCCCTAAAGTTTAAATTTAGTTTCAGTCCGGGTGAATCCATTTGTTTGCTTTTGAATTGTATTCATCATGATAACAGAATTAAATTGTTGTATTTGAATACACGAAACTAATGCTTTGAAAGCTTCTTATGGAAATACAATCAACAGGCGATACAAATCGAAATGTTATGTGATATTTCTAACTTATTTTGAAGATAATAAGACTTCCAACGATGATTTCTTAGTTATGGAGACATAAACACTGTTTTTTTTTCGGAAACTAAGACCTGGTGGCTTCTGGAGCAGAGTCTCTTTCTTTCTGGATGCCAAATATAAAATTACTTCAATGATGAAGCTGTTTTTCTGATCATTGTCCACCATTCGGCGCCTCTTTTCCTATACTATTTTTTCTGCCAACCAGTTATGAATGCGCAGAAAATAGCTATTAAAAATTCAAAGATGTGATCATTGTTTAAATCAGCGGTTCTCAAACTGGAGAAACCATTACCGGGGGTTCGGGAAGCCATTACTGAGGGTCCGCGAAGCGATTACCGAGGGTCCGCGAAGCGATTACCGGGGGAAAATATTATAAAAAGATCTGTTTTGATCTAGAAATATCTTTTTATTTGAAAAACTATGTCTCGAGAACAACGTAAGATGTTGAGATGGGATTCGCCAAAATATTATTTTTCCAGGGGGATCCGTGAAAAATAAATTGCTCAAATTGGGGTCTAAAGAGCATAAGTGGGAGATATTTTTTTTCTTTTGGTATTACCTATTACCTTCCATAAACATTATAACCTTAAACCTTAAATTAAGTATTTGAATATGAATATTTGAGTAAGAGTGGATATATGAGTGATTGATGAGAGAAAAAATAAATCTATACTAACCATTGATCTAATCCAGGGGCGGCCAACCCGTGGCCCGCCTTGAACATTTTTCATGCCCGCGAGATTCATCACACTTTTACAAAATGTATTGTAGCGTGAGCGATTTAACATCCTCATGCAATAGCGCTGTTGATCTGGGCGAATTTAATTGTTGACCTTGGCTGCGGGAGGACGTCCTTCTTGCAGCCAGATCTTTCTCTCGTGCTGAATAAAAAGCTATGTAGAGAAGAGAGTTTTTTGTTCGACGCCCGTCCATCTCCATCCATCCAAAAGATATTTTTTCATCCATATATTATACAATTATACCGAAATTATGAGAAAAAATTAACTTTGATTTTAAAATAATATTTTTGCGAATATATGACATATAATTATTAGAGACTTATCAATATCTCGTTCTTCCCAAGCTCCTTTTCAACATACTAGACAGTTAATGTCTTATTTTGCATTAATTTTGAAATCGAACATCAAGATATTATGTCATGTTATATTAATCCACAATAATCAAGATACAATGCATGTATAAAAAATACTAACACATCCCCATCGGGCTACGCATTTATGCGTCTTTCGGGTTCTATTGGTAGACGTGAAAATCGCACCTTTTTAAGCATTTGATGAATATGCTCGCACATGCTGCGGGCGCACTCGACGGATCCAGAGAGAGTATGCCCGCACATGTTGCGATCAACGCTCAATAGCGCTTTGTTTTCGATGCTTTACTTCTATTTCTATTAAGATATTATTATTATAAATTAATTCTATACATGAATATCATATTTGGACGATTTATTTTCATTAGAGTACAAAATGGAGTATACATATTTATCAACAGATGACAACATAATTCATGTTGAAAGCCATCAGGATATCGAATCATTATAAACAGTAGAAAGATACAAAAAAACTACTACTATGTTTACATATTTTTACACAGTGAGAAGTTCTAAGCATTTTATAGAAACTATCCATTAGTTAAAATGTTAGAGCATTTCTTCTAATATTGTAAATTTTTATGAATTTTCGCAAATATGCCCCACGTCAGGAGAAAGGAATTGCTATGCGTAACCCGGTGAGAATGTGTTAACCAATTTTATGATTTTTTTTAAATGAATCTTTACTCATCAACGGCTGTATTCATTTTCATAGCCAAATATGGAATATCATTTTTTTATATCATCTGTACTTAATTTAGATAGTTTTATTGCCAATCATTGGTATCCGGTGGATATTGCATTGATAAAAGAAATAAATTTGCACATTAAAATTCAAAGAGTGAATGATTACTTCCTTACTAACAAAGCCGAAGACGCTCTATAACGCTAGAAAATTCTCAGTATTTTGTGTAAATAAAGCTAAAATATTATGCAATACAGAGGTCATTCCATCCAGGGAGATTCAAATCAGACAAAGAATGAAGCTGAAAAGATCAAATTTGATTCGTTCATTCGTATGTGAAGGAATGGGTCGTAAAGCTGGGAATAGAGTACGTATTATGCACTCCCGGATAAGTAAACGACCACGAAGACAATGACTTCATGGACTCCGGTTCGGTGAGCTTCTTCGCAGCCACTCGACCATGGCGGTCAATAACATAAGAAGCATACGTCTTACTACTGTTATTTCGTATAAAACTAAATTAGTCGTCGGCCAAATGAGAGCTTTGCGGTTGTTGGACGATTTTCGCGCCGCCGCCAATCGTCCGACCCAACGACACTATCCTCGACAATTCTTGTCGTGTTTTGACGCCCGATTGCCATAAAATTCATTGGCGACGTGTTAAGTCTGAGCCGATGTAAAAAAGAACGACATGGATGGAAGCCAAATCGATTGAGCCATCAAATCGGATGTACGATCTCCAAGAACAAATTGCCCTCGCGTTTTGAGTTTAATGTGTTAAACATAAAACCGTTCTTCCGGCGATTGTTAGAAATGGAGGTTCAGGTCGAAGAGCGAACAAAAAATTGAGGGCAGTCTTCTGAATTTTGGTAAATTGCTTATTTTCAACAAAAAATATTTTTATAAGCCGGCGCTACTAATGAGTTCATACAAAAACGATGTAATATCAATTGCTTAACACATTATTTTCGGGGGGACTTCGTGTGCGTTCGATACGGTCCACCATCAGTATAACATGAATGTCAAAAAATGATAATTTTTAATTTCGTTTATATACACTCAAACCTTTTTTTGTGCGATTTCGAAGTTATGCGGTGTATCGAGATATTTTGGATAAAATAGGGAAAAAAATCATCAACACTAACTGGAATTTGTGGAATTGTTTTATTGTTTTCTTAATTAACTTTTTTATGCGATTTTGGATATATTTTATATAGCTGTTTCAAAGTTATGCGGTTTTTAAAATCCATGGAATGGATCTTCACTTTTTCTATGCAATAGCCTTTTTTGTGCGATTTTCCGCGGAACGCATCTACCGCACAAAAAAAGGTTTAAGTGTATTAAGAAATATTTCCGTACAGTTTCAATTTTTGATCACCTTGTGTATTGGGAATGTGCTCAATTTTATAAAAATAGACTTCAAGCAAATGAAAGCGTAATTCATAAAAATATACTTCCCGCACGTAATGTGTTAATATATCATGGATTGTACACATTTATTAAATAACAAAATACATGACAATCATGCGATAAAATTGAAATTGAAATTAACGAGATTTAGTTGTGTAATATATAATAAAATAGGCACACAGTAGAGGTGGCGCGGCGCATGCGCAAAGCGTCTCTATGATATATGCGATTCGCCCTTTTTTTCTTGTTGACTTATTGCCACTTGGAATTACATTTTTCGTGACGATTTACCCTACTTGTATTTGTTAACAAACTAAACACGTATAAATATATGGATGCCTAATTTTCTATAGCGTTTTGCTACTATAACTTGGTCCCTATCTCGACGCTATAGAAGGATTGGCTGTACTATAATCCTAATTCTATCCTTAAACCATAATTAACTATCACCAGTTTAATGAAACTTAAATTTTGGTATTACATAATTGACTGAGCCCAATCAGCAATGTCTAATCTAATTTATATGTTCACCTCGCTATACGTTTGATGTTAAAAACATTTGGCATTGGCTTGCATAATCTGTCGCACTTTTCATATTATAAGTTTGCAATATTTAAATGCAATTAAAAAAATTAGACCTAAAAGAGATCGGTTTTTTAACGTTTTTTTATGCGAAAAGTATTAAATATTGAATGTTGATATTTAGTGTGTTGAATAGGTGATCTTTATTGAACATAAACATATTTTTTAAAGTTTGACAAAGTATGTTAATGGGAGTGTGTATGTTAAGGGGAGCCATGTATGTCGTTGCGCGAGTGATGACATTCTCCACCATGGAAGTCTTAACTCCTGAAAAAGTGATATTTAGCAAAAAAATTAAATATATTTTTATTTTGTATAGTATTATGTATAGCTTAGACTACAATTAAGAATAAATATTGAAAAACAAAAAAATAGCGAGCAATCGAAGAAAAGTTTGTGTTTTTATCAATTTTTTTTGTAGTTTTTTGTTCATTAAATAAACATTTTTGAATATTTTTGGATAATTCTAGTCTATACGTTGAAGACGTTTATTATACACGTATTTGCTAAATTTCATAAATAATGCTCATCTAAGGCGTGTGAGAGCGCTTCCATGAGCTTGGAAAAAGTAGTTTCGAGAAAAAAAAATCCTTAAAAATTAATTTAATTTATTCTATATAATTTCTGTAATACATTGATTTCTATTCTGTAATTGATGATGTGATTTGCCTAGTATAAAATTTATTCATTTATGCAAAATGTAAGTTATTTATTGCCGGGCACAACTTCCACTTCCTGGCTATCAATTTGTGTCCAGATCAGAATCTTGTTATTGTCACCATTTTTCGGAGCCAAATTGATGATTTCCTCGTATTCTCGTGGGCAAAAAATGCAATAATAGCAGCATCGGAATAAAAACCGTTGCAGGTTTGCAAGCATCTAATGAAGCATCTAATTACGCGGAAAAACGACTCTCGCTCGTTATGATTAAATCCTTTTAGATACCATCGGGTTGTTGAGAGCTTCCATCACCAATTAAATACATTTTTGCGTCCTTTTAAAGAGCTGGTACTTGCCCCCAATGGGTATTTCTAAATCCGGACAAGGCGGTCGTATCGAGACTCGTAATTAAGCCAGTCTTGAAATATTGTTATTAAAATTGAATAAATTTACTTATAACATCAGCTTTAATAACTGAGATATCCCTATTTGAATAAAACATGATTTGCCTGATGGATGTTAAATAAAAGAGCGTTTCAAATGTATTCCGAGAAGCGACTCCGGAGAGGAATATTATGGCAGGAAGTATAAATAAAATTCTTCCTCTTAAAAGCAATCCTCTAAAATATCTCCTTTAAAAAAATTGTAAATATTCCAATGTAAATGTTACAGATGTATGAATTCAAGATATCATATATTTTTATTCGGAACGTGCTGAAAAAAATCAATATCATTGACATCAAAAGCGGTTCTGTAACTTTCACATGTATCTTTTTTCTAGATATGTATAAAGAATTTGGATTAAAATATGAAAACCAATACGATTTTATATTAAATATATATATTTTTTAATAATAATGATATTGAATATATTTTTCTTCCACAAAGGTTCGATATCCATATGAGATTTTTTCCGGGAATAAAGCAATTTGAAGCGATGGTTTTTATTGTGTATTATATTTCACGATATCCCGACAAATTATTTATTTCCGTCGCTGCAGATGAATATTAATATACCATAATACTTTGATGTGATTCGTAATTATATTACGGAGGAATACACAAATTCTGAACCCCGTATCTATTATATTTCATATCGATATTCCCATTATTAGAGTCGAGGTGTAGTAAATACATCACCGGTAGGGAAAGGTTAATATAACAATTTGACAAACGTATACGTACCTTTTCAAACAAACAAACATACAAAATCTTTTATATAAAACCGCATAACGTGTATGTACTGTTAAATCTATAAAAAGCGTGTGTTAACAGCGTAAAAGCCTTTAATTGTGCATTATTTTAACAGCAAAATCAGTCCTCGAAGATTCGAAGAAATTTGCAATGTGTTGCCTCATATTAAAATTCGAAAGATGACATTAAAGTTTTGGCCACGACTATGGCAAGATGCCGCACAAACTAAATACAAAGAGCAATTTTCTCGAGACGCAAACGGCTTTAATTAATTTTTATATGACGACTTTGTGTATTTGTATGATAACGCACCACTCAATAAGTTCGTAGGATGACTAACAAAATAACAAATTTTGGGGAAAATTCAACATTCATTTCAATGCTTCTTTAACATTTGATGTTTTTGTAGAACGATTTATTTTGGCCTCAAAATAGGCTTCAATTTCGGCATTCAGGAGCCAAATATATTTATCTGATGCATTATTTTAGGTCTACAAACAGACAGTAGACGCTGGAAGCCAGATCCTGTGAATACGGTAGATGTGGAAGCAATTCAAAGTGCAATTCGTGTAATTTTTGCCATTGTTACGATCGACTCGTGATACGGTGCATTGTCTTGGGGAAGAAGCTTTTTCTTTTCTTCTTCGTTTGGGATCATTTTTTGCATTCCATTTTATCAAACGCAATAATAACGCCATATAATATTCGCTACTGATGGTTCTTCCTTAGGTAATCGAACAAAAATCATAGAGATTTGTCAATAGTGGCGCCAATTATATATCATCCTATGAACTTATTGAGTGATGTATAAATGACAAAAAAAAGATAAAAATATGTTTTTTGGATAGATTGTACACTTGGGTCTGTTTTTATGCGTATCTTTTTTATGCGATTTTAAATTTATGCGATTTTAAAGTTATGCGATTTTTAAAAATAATGGAACCTATCCCTCAATTTTTTGTTCATTAGTTCAAATATTTTTTTATGCGACTCCCCGTGGAACAAAAGTACTCAAAATCACTGAAATGCTTCTTAAAAATTTGGATCCTTATTTAAATCCTTTCCAATAAGGCTGTCAGCGAAGCAAAAATGGCATTTTATGTAAATATATGTAGGTTTTTACGCGCTGCGTTGACAGATTGCCCACATTACAGGGCTGACGCACGCACGAGTTTCCCCGTACGCAATGTGTTAATATTTACCTTTTTTAACCTTTACAGCTCGTATGGCCAGACTGTCTGGCCCAAAGGATTCTTGCCAGCAGCTCCGTTGGCCAGACGGTCTGGCCGAAAGCAGGCATTGACTTGCGCGCCGCTTTTACCAACAAACAAACAAATTCTGTGAATTTTTTTTATCAGTAAATGCGGATTAATACTGCAGCATGCTATAGAAATACGCATTTCTTTGTTTTGATGTGTCATAAGGGTAAAATAATTCCTAGAAAGTTTTGCGTGGCATTATCACTGATTTCACCGGGTTTATTTTGTGAACATACAGTCGTTTGGCTGCGCTCGTTTAAAAAGGTCGAAGCTCCGCCCTCAATACAGTGACAATCGTTTCTCGGTCATTTCGGAATTTTTGTGGGGATTTTTATCACCGTTATACTAAGTTAATTATATAATAAAACGTCAAAGTTTATTAATATCATGGAGTGCAACAAAAACAACAAGAGGTCTTTTTCACAACTCAACGAGAGTAGTGATGAAGAAGATTTTTTTTTCGACAATGTTGACGACAGTGATGACAGTGATACAGAAGTGATACACGATCAAGACTGTGATGCGAATAATGAAAGTGATGAAGACAATGGAAGTGATACGGAGAGTGAAAGTGACATTTTCCCCATACGAATGCCAAGAATCATGCATCTATCCAGTGATGAGGAAGACTTACAAAATTCATCGCCAAAACATTGGGATTTATTAACGTCAATAGTCGCTCAACCGCAGAAATCTTTTTACATCGGTGCAAGAATCCCAGGGCCAAATTTGCCGACAAATTGTATTCAGCCAATAGATTATTTTAATTTATTTTTTACTGATTCTCTAATTAATACAATTGTCGGTGAAACAAACAAATATGCCAAAGAGAAGTTTAAGAAAATGGTTCCAACCAACAGATCAATGTGGAATACATTTTGTGATGTAACCGCAGTAGAATTTCGAGCCTTTTTAGGCGTAATTTTGAATATGGGAATCAGACCTCATCCAAATTTACAAGATTTTTTTTCACGCTCATTCACGGCCAGTTGTCCATTTTATACGTCAATTTTTAGGAGAAAACGTTTCCTACAGATATTTTGGAGACTACACCTCCACGACAATTCTATAATTAATCGCCAAGAAAGTAACTTAGAACATAGAATAAAAAAAGTAGATCTTTACTTAAAATATCTTGACGAAAGATATAGGCAGTATTTTTTTCCTCATCAACAAATAGTGGTCGATGAATCGGTTGTAAATTTTAAAGGGAAGATTTGTTTTAAAACATACAATCCAAAAAAACCAACAAAATGGGGAATTCGTTTATATGTTTTGGCGGATTCGCACTGTGGATACTTATATTCATTTATTCCTTATTATGGTTCTTTAACAACTGGAAAATTGACAAATCCCGAGCTAAAATTTACCACTCGAATTGTTTTGGAGCTTTATAAAAATTTACTAAAAGAAATTCCGGATGCAGAAGGCTATCATTTGTATACAGACCGATTCTATACAAGTATTTCTTTATCGGATGAATTGATGAAATTAAACGCTCATTTAACTGGGACCATTATGACAAATAAAAAAAATCTGCCGCCAGGAATAAAAAAGCCCAAAATAAAAAAAGACGAAGTATTATCTTTTAAAACGGACAATGCAATTACTCTCGCGTGGAAAGACAAACGCATTGTAACTATGCTAAGTAACTGGCATTCGAATGGTACTGAAGTTATCAAAAGAATTGTACGAGGAGGAATAGAGGAAGAAATAAAGAAACCAGAAGTTGTCGCTGATTACACGAAGCACATGGGAGGTGTTGATATCGCTGATCATTATTCTTCAACTTACTGCTTCCTCAGGAAAAGTGTGAAATGGTGGCGGAAACTTTTTTTCTGGGGATTAGAGACCACAGTGATAAATTCATATATTTTATATAAAGAAGACTCACTCAGAAAAAAGGAGAAGCCAATGACCCATTTACAATTTGTTGATAAGTTGATAATCCAGCTAGTTGCAAATCATAGAAAAGGGTCATCTAGCAAAAAACCAACGGTAGATCCAGAAGAACGATTAAACAATCAAAAGTGTCACAGCATATATCCTGATTTAGAAAAAAAATACCGAGATTGTGTAGTTTGCGGCACAAATAGGAAAGAGAAAAGGAAAAGAACCATGTACTACTGCAAAACATGCAGTAATATGCCGGCACTTCATATTGGAGAGTGCTTCGAGAAATATCACTCGTTAAAAAAATATAATTAAACTGTAAGTATACATACAAGATCTTTAATAAAATAACCTATTTTTCTTGATAATAATACATCTTGATAATAATTGCATCGTAATTTAATCACGCGATTACGTATTAAAGACTAGTGATCTAATTTTTGTTGTACACAAAATGCATGATATTTTACACCCCATGTTCGTCAAATCGGTCAAACAAAAGGCAATGGGTTTTTTTTTCTTTATGTGCGGTTCTCCGAATAGTCGACGATAACGTAGATAAGGTAAACCTATTATCCAAAACTTAGCGACTTAATCCTAAATCCTTAACAAATGTTAAAATCACTCAGTTAGAAACTTTTATTAAGAAAAAAGAAAGATTAAAAACAAAAAAATGCACAGGGTTCGACGAAATTGATAACACAATAATTAAAAACTTCCCACGAAAGTTTTCAATGCTTGCATGCAAATCGGTTATTGTCCCACTTTATAGAAATTTGCAAAGGTAATTCTGATTCCAAAATCAGTAAAAAAAAATCTACTGTATTAAATATAAATTTTAGAAAATGCAATGATTACCCTGTACTATTTTTGGAAGGCTTTTAATTTTGGAGGTGGTTTTATTTTTTGTTATCTGGCGGAGACGGGGTACCTAACGGTAAGTACCCAATAACAAAATTCCTAAAATATAGAAATATCAACATGCGACCAATGAGGTTTCTTTTTTCGCAGGTAGCGACCGTTTCGTCAGT
This sequence comes from Stenopsyche tienmushanensis, assembly GCA_008973525.1. Taxonomy (NCBI): domain Eukaryota; kingdom Metazoa; phylum Arthropoda; class Insecta; order Trichoptera; family Stenopsychidae; genus Stenopsyche; species Stenopsyche tienmushanensis. The sequence goes on from WACJ01000538.1 coordinate 1,912,938, forward strand.
AGATAATTTATGATGGACAACTGCAAGGCAGCGGGTAGTCACAAAATAGTTACGCTTCATTGTAAATACCTATATTATTGTCATAAATACATATTTTTTGTTGTGTAAAGTAAAAAACTCTTTTCAAATAAAATATATTGGAGGGCATATATCGTTTTTATTTCACCAAGCTTAAATTTACAAGTGATTTTCAATCATGAATATCTTATGTTTATTCGAGAAATAATGGTTACCCTCCCCGAGAGAACGGGTGGCCCGAATGAAACTTACCTACTTTCTGGTGTTTTCTTATAGATTTTTCTAGCTGGAGTAGCTAATTGGTCTTTAGAAAATATGGGTGGAGTGCAAAAGGTTAAAACAGTTTGTTGAACAACAATGTTTGAATTTTAAGTAGCAAATGTATATCCAATTTCAATGTGCAAGTCCAATATACAAGAGATAAGTCAAGAGGATAAAAACCCACAGAAATACATACTACATACAGATATACACAGAATAATAAACTGTGGATGAACAATATAAAAATGTTGATATATAGAACTTCAGAATTATATATTAGGCATTTAATATATGATGTTGTAGCGTGGGCGATTTAACATACCCATGCAATAGCGCTGTTAATCTGGGCGAATTTAATTGTTGACCTTGGCTGCGGGAGGACGTCCTTCTCGCAGCCAGATCTCTCTCTTTCTCTTGGTGAATAAAAATTTACCTAGAGAAGAGAGTATTTATGTTCGACGCCCGTCCACCCCCATTTATCCATCCGGCTACACATGTTCCGAAAGAAGAACGGCTCATAACAATGTCCAAGGCTTCCATATATGCGCTTCAAAATTCGCCTTGATTTATGTCCTGTTTATAGTTTCAAATGCTTCAATAATTTTTGCCGTCAAACTGTTGTCTGCAAAAGCTAAAATTCAGTATCATGGTAAAAATGTAATATATGATGGAAAATTACTCCACAAAAAGAACTATTTATCATATTTATATTTAGTATTTTATTTTGAAGTCATTACTTCATCGTTTATAAATATGGATGTTCTAAAAATTAGATCATGTGGGGTTGAAAATACAAAACGGGGATGACGCCCTCCTGCTGTATGATGTAATTTAATTAAATTTAAACATTTTCTCGCAACGTGTCGTCAATTTTGTGTATCAAACACGAATGCTGATATCATGGCGTATTTTAGATTGTCAAAACGTCTTCGGTTCCAACTATAAAAAGCCTCCATCGGCTCCGAAAAGCGTCACCGTTGAGACGTAATTTCTTCTTAAGCAACTCCGGTTCCAAATTAATTGTGAACATTAGGGGCGATGAGGGGTCCCATTAAGAAACAAAAAAAGCTTCCTTCCAAACGATGAGAGAAAATTTCTGAATCCAACTTAAATTAGCCAATTAAGGTCGCTCTTTTAAAGTTCCTTAACATTCTTCGAGCGTCCATATTTCGGTGCCCCCCGCAAGAATTAGCGGCACTCGTAAATTGGGGAGTGCTAATAGTAAATTCGAAAATAGTTCGATTTGTTTACGAAGGGCTTTTGATGCAGAATTTAAGAGCTGCGGCTTCGTGCCTTGATGATGCTCCCAGGGCTTGTCTTTTAAGTGTCGCCTTTATTAGATACAATCTGCCGGTAGATGGATGGGTTCTGGTAGATGACTTCCTATCTAGACTGGCGTGAGTTTTTCGTCGTAAAAGCGCGATTTTATGGCGATTCGTGAGTCGCATTTGACTCCACTGGCAGAGTCACGATAAGGTTAATAAAATGAAAAATAATGTTGTGTCTAATGGTTGTTTCAACGTCTAACCCATTAACTCCCGTATCACGCTTATATGCGATGAATGGGAAGCATTTACGCTAACGTTGACAACGCTCAACGAAACTCATAAGTGTCTCAATTAGCGCCATTTTACAGTTTTCATAAAGTGGAAACATAAATTAACCAACCAACTAACCAATGTATTCTGGCATTTAATTATAGCAAAATCTATGTAAATCAATTATTACCATATTCTGCAAACATTAGGTAATTCAGCTCTTCTATCCTAAGAAATGCATGCATTTTGAACTGCCACATCTTTTAAGCTTTAGAAGATTGTGTGTTAGATATCTGATGACTTAAAACATGACTTTTATATTTGAAAATAAAGTTCAATAAATATCATGATATTATATCGAAGTCCAATATTACAAAAATAGAAATAATATTAATAGCCTTGATTTTCATACTTGTGTGAATGTTTAGGGTTCAGTAATTAAAAATCGTGTCATATGGGATGAAATGCGTTGAATGTATATGTTGAAATCATTGAATGTTATAGTGAAAGAAAAATATTTTTTACAATTGTAATAGTTTATCAAAATTTTTAATATGTATTTATTAACAAAATTGCGTAAAAACGGCCCCAAACGAACCATCTTTCGACATAAAAACATAAAATAAAAACATATCGCGTTTATATATTATTTTAGTGCATTTTTGCGCCCCGCAAAAAACATGGGCTTTCAAGGAAGCGGACCGAAATGTGTTGAGCTTTTAAGCCCGTCTTAGCAATCACAGATGCGAGCTTTTATAAATTTCAACGAAAATATTACGATCAATATGAAAATATATTGATATATTTGGCATATATTTAAGTCAGAATTTTGACTGTCATCTTCTTCTTCTTATATTTTTTTAATATATAAAAATTATTTGGGTTTTGTTCGTTCGAAATGCGCTGCAATACCGTTCATCGGATTGCAATGAAACTTCGTCCACTTATTGTTAAAAATTCCGCGAGTAGCATAGGCATAGACTAATATATAAAAAGCAATGTTTGTTTGTCTGTATTTAATGCGCTTCCATACCGTTCATCCGATTGCAATAAAACTTTGTCAACTTACTGTTTACACTTATAGAAATAACATAAATATATAACTTAATTTATAATAGTCTTTGTCATGTTCGTCCATTCGACTTGCTATATGACCTGCCTGATGTAATTTAAACTGAAGATATGTTGTAGGCGCTTGTTATAAATATTATATATACTTAATATTGCAATGATTTGAAAGTTACAATCATTCAATCATGTTCTCGCGCTATAACTTTGACCACGTCTCCCAAAGTCCAAGCCACCTTATATCGAAAATAGATGACGTTTATTTAACAATAATTAACGTAAACTACTTGTAGATAAATATGCAGCTTTGTAGAATTTAATTTAATGCCGGTATACACAATTATTCAAATTTCGAAAATTGTTATTAATGTACTCAATGTTTAAAGTTTGATAGATTGCAAAATTCCTGATTTACATTGTATAACAATTAAACATAGATTTTCAACAGGTTGCTCTTAAAATTAAAGAACGTACAATCATAAAATGGAATTATAATTAATTTATCAATAAAAATAATCTATTTATATTAAAACCGAGAATTTTGATAAAATTATTTAAGTTGTTTCTAAATTTTCATTTAATATCCTCTTTATAATTTATAGAAGCTTTTGTTCGTTGAGCTTTTCAAAGTCAAAATGATTTAATCGTAACATTTCGCCCTGAGCCAACTTATATCTCAAGAAAGATGTTTTCTCTTTGATTTTTGAAAATAGTTTAAGGCAAGGTAAATGTATGGATATTAAATAAAGCTTCTTTAGTGGGGGGGAGTCGGTGGTGGCGTTATGGGCCGCAGCTTTCAGCTAGCCTTATCAGTAACCGGGACGTTCGGACGAGCTCACAACTATTTAGTAATAATTCCCTTTTGAATTTCTAGTCCTGCCCCAAAACGCCTCGGGATTTTCTTTTATCAGCGCGACAAGAGCTTTTTATACATATCAATAAAGATCCCTTTAGCACTCATCTGGGGGCTGATAAAGAAGCGACTGGGGGTTGGGAGGGGGAGTGCTTTCATTGAAAAGCGCACAAATTTATGACGGTTACCTAGCCAATTACGGAATCCACTCTACTGCTTCAACAACCACTGGATTTTGTTACTTACCCGGGTTATTAATTCTCGAATCTGAAACAAGTCTATTTGTGGAATGTGACTCAATCTCGGCGGAGTTCTTCGAGTACCACTCGGATAAATACTCCCTGTCTATTGGGAATCACGATTTTAATAAACGACTTCCTTCGCCAAAAATTCGAGATTAATGACACAGCAAATGAGCAAATGCTACATTTGATATTCAATTACGTGAACGTATAAGAGGTTATCTGGTCTAAATTTAAAAAAAAGATCTTAATTTTTTTGCATATTTTCAAAGTTTAGATTTTTAAAAATATATCTTTTATAGGAATTACCAAAATTACTTTTTTCACCACGGTTGACATATCTCAAGTTCTAATTAACTAATTAACTTATTTTTAACTAATTAAAAAAAAAAAAAAAACCAGAAAATGTTTTTTTTTAAGCATTTTGCGAAAATATTTTTTTTCTCTTAGATAGGGACTATAGCGACATTCTTACTCATTAAGAATATCTTTTATTTTTTTTATTTTAGATGACTAAAAAGGTTCAAATCATGTCAACAAGGACACATCTTTTTTACCCCTTATACTCTACCAGCATATATTTTTTGTATTTTTTTTTTTTTTTTTATTCTGAAAATTGTACTTTATTTTATTCTTTCTTTTTGCAATAAGCATACTACATGAATAATAATGTCGAATTGTTTAAACTCTCTTTAATTATTTATGATTCGTTTTCCGGATCTATTTGTAGAAAGTTCTTATTTTTTTTTGTTTTTTTTTTTTCGAATTTCTTTTGAGATATTGTCCTTTTTAAAATAAATTGTGTTGCTGGACTTAAACACAAATTCAAATCAAATTTTTTTTCGTGTAAAACTTGTATCGAACCGAAATAAACCGATATTTTCGAATCGGTTCAGTATTGGTTTTCACTCCGACAAAAATAACGATTATTCCAATAGGTCAAGTTTAAAGTCCCAATAATGAATATTAAAAATCATTGGTAAAATATACGCAATATTGTAGCAAAACTCCTATTAAATAATTGGAGTAATTTTATTTTTTACTAGCTGGTACCCGGCGCGTTGCTGCCTCAGAAGTAATAATTCTATATTTTTTATATATAAAGAACTATTGTAAGTTAATTGCACTACATTTATATTATTTGAAAAAGTGCAAACAATAAGTTGGTAATCGCAATCGAATGAACGGTATGGCAGCGTATTAAATACGAACAAACAAATATTAATTTTTATATATTAGACTATGTTTATGTTACTTGCGAAACTCTTAGCAATAAATGGACGAAGTTTTATCCCAATCCGATGAACGGTAGGGCAGCGCATTTCACACGAACAAAACCAAATTCATATTTATATATTAGATAGATTAGATAAAACATACAAACATTGATTTTTAAATATAAGATCTACTGTAAGTTAATTGTACTATACCTATATATAGGTTTTAATGAGAACATAAATCAATTATTCATGCTTTTTATCCAAATTTTTTTCCTAACAATTTACATCCAAAACATTATAAGAAAATTGAAAAACTATCCCATTTTATCAACATTTACTTATTAAAAAAAGTAAAATCAATTTAAGTGAAGTACTACATTTTTGTGAATTTATCTTACGAAAATACCCGATTCTGTTATATCAGCCGGACCGGAACGTGTTAATGTAATAGCAGTGTATACATAGATATATTAGTCAATACGTTTGTGTATCGCTCTCTATACACTCTGTGGAATATATTGGCCCATTTCTAAAGGATATATTAGATGTGTCGAGATGATTGGTATTCGTACTAATAGAATGTACACAAATCATCGGCACGATATCGTCGAGACGTGATTCCATAAATAGGATTGGGATTTATGTGACCGTCGGCGGGGAGTCAAACGTGACCCAAATCAGGGCGCCCTCGCCGCCTACCCTTAGTCAATGGGAGCGGCGTCGTTCATTAAGAGACGGGATGCCGGAAAAGCCACCCATGTCATTCGGGACTTCCCGGTCGTGGAAAACCTGGTTCTGGTCTGCTTACCTCCACACCGAAGACCTTTGTGACGAGGCGGTGCGTGCCCGCGGCGTGTTTCCTTCCCCTTTGTGGGACCTCCATTACAACAATTCCCAGGAATCACTACGGCATTCTTAATAATTTACCATCGCAAACGAGGAGTGTCAGGAATAGTTAGTAGGCCAGCAACTGAGAGCAGGTGATGAAAATCTAATTTTAGATATGGGGATGGATGTGGATAATATTTATATGGATGCCGTTTAATTGGGTCACATTTCCTCATTCAAACGTTTCAACAGACCACAGATGATTTGAATCATTTGTAATGTGTCCATCTCCGTCGCATATATCATAGATTTATTTACTGTGTGTATACGTAGCTTAAAACTACCGGTAGACTCATAGCTTGCCTATTTTATTATATATTACACAAACAAAGCTTAATCTCATCTTTTAGCTAGTAATTCCTGTTAAGAAATAAATGGAAGAAAGGCATTCCATAAATAAACACCGATTGATTTCTATTGCATTATAATAATATTTCCTAAATCATCTGCATGGTTTCATTTGAAATAACCCTTTTAGTTCCAGTCTAATAAAGTAAATGTACATTTTATTAAAACATAGTGCATGAAAGCCGTCAACTTTTTTACGTGGATTTAGTGTTGAAATACATCCCACTCACGTCCACTAGACCTAGAAAAACAACCCTTAATAAAACTGTATGATGGAATATCCCTCGGTTTGTACAGCTATATAATCTTATGGCACATTTAGGTGAAATAAAGACCCAAGAGCTGAAATGTACGTATGTTTATCTCTTTGTCTACACGTTGGTCAGTCCATCCAAGATTTGTCTACAATGTACGAACATATTTTTTTGTGAAGAACTTGATTTCTTGTGGCATGTGGCAGATGATGTTTTTTTGGAACACTAGAAGGGTGAGAATCGTATATTTTTTGGTAAGATTGACATATGGGTAATGTGTAGGCGATATTAAGGGCGGATTTATAAGCCATTGAACATTGATCAGATTGAGATTATTAATTTGCTCGTGTTTCGCTGTTGAAATTGTATGAAAGGCAGTGTTCCGCCATATTTAATTCGGATAAGATTAATCCCGGTCGTTGGACACTGGATGGCAGTATGTGGGTCATGTGATAAAATGTAAATAGTTCTTGTCTCCCAGGGATGGAGTTGCGATATTCGAGGGTTCTGCGACTTTGGTTGAGAGCTACGACCTCCTGATCCTTATCTCCTCGTCTTTATCCTGCGCCACCAGAGGAAAGTAGAGCTGCAATGTTAACTGCAAACGCTTCTTGCAAATTATAAAAACGTCCCACAAACGCCATTCAGAATGTCGTGTATTCGTGCATTCAGAACCAGCGCAGGGCATTTAATACAAGATCTAAGATAATTTCAGCTGCTTTCAAACCAGAGATACTGCCATAGATACTCGACTAAAATCTCTTTTCATAGTTGTGGCTCATCTCAAAAGTAAAAATATGGACATGTTGAATAAATTCAAAATTAAAAAAGCTTAATTTTGTAATCTGGATATTAATGCGAAATTGATTTATAAATAACAAGACGGTCGTATTTAAGATATCCGCTGGTTGTAATCAAAAATTGAAAATGCATAGAACTGCAAGCAATCGTCTGTAAAGTCTTGTTATATTGTAGAGAAGCAAGTAATGCATTTAGAGACTGAAGTTCCCTGGGGAAATAATAAAGCAGTTTTATTTTATTTGTGGGCAGCTTCGGATCGAATTTACTTCCCTTTGTTCCCTTTTTAATTCGCCCTCGCTAAAAGTTCCCTATGAACAGTATTTCTGCGCTGGAAAGTTTTTTTTTCCGTATATGCTGAAAATTCACCGACATTTGTCTGCTAAAAACACAGCACAATTAGAATATCTTCATTAACAATTGCCATTTTTTTAACACATTTTTAGCCATGGGCTACTTGCCTTCCTTTCGTTCAAACTTTCATTGTATGAACGACGCCATTATATGAACTGAGCATGATCATTAGCATAATTTGCAAGACAATGACCATCAAGCATCGCCAAAAATTCTGCAACTATTCTTTTTTTACTGTGCTTCTATTTGCTTTTGCAAAGAAAACATCTCGGATGATCTTAAAACTCCAGCTGTCGTTATTTCCACATGCTCTTTTGTGATGCTTCCAGTTGGTATTCTTTCTCGCAGAAGGCTTTAAAACAAGCAGTAAACATGAGCTTTTTAAATAAAATGACTTTTTGCAACAATACAACTGTGCTTTACATTAAAAATACTATGATGCATGAGCAACGGACTGTAAGAGTTAACTCTTTATAGTCTGTGCCTGCGTTTACGCGTTATAGATAAAATGTTCCCGTGCTTATGCGTGTTAAAAATTAAATAATCTTAGCTTGAAAAAAACATCGTATGAATTTGACATTTAAATATATTTCATGATATGAAAGAAATAGTGTTTTACGCATATTTTGTCAAAATCGTTAGGACTCCAGATGAAATTTAGTGCAAGCAACCCGGAAAGTAAAGTGTTAACATTTAACTACAATACAGCATTAAACAATGATTTTAACATTTCTTTTATATTTATGATCTTGAACAATCAATTTTATGGAAGAAAAATCAAGAATTATGGTATGTGATCTGAATTTTATTCAGCATTCATTTTTATATATGAGATCTACTGTAATTGTACTATACTTATATTATTTGAGAAAGAACAAACAATAAGTTGCCAAAGTTTTATCGCAATCAAATGAACGGTATGGCAACGCATTAAATACGGACAAACAAACATTGATTTTTATATATTAGACTATACCTATGTTACTTGCGAAATCTTTAACAATAAGTGGACGAAATTTTATTGCAATCTGATGAACGGTATGGCAGCGCATTTCATACGAACAAAACCCAATTCATTTTTATATATTAGATAGATTAAATATGAACGAACGTACAAATATTGATTTTTATATATAAGATCTACTGCAAGTTAATTGTACTATACCTATATTATTTGAGAAAGTGCAAACAATAAGTTGGCAAAGTTTTATTGCAATCAAATGAACGGTATGGCAACGCATTAAATACGGACAAACAAACAATGATTTTTATATATTAGACTATACCTATGTTACTTGCGGAATCCTTAGTAATAAGTGGACGAAGTTTTATTGCAATCCGATGAACGGTATGGCAACGCATTTCGAACGAACAAAACCCAATTCATTTTTATAGATTAGATGTTTATTCCGGAAGTCCTATAGAACTGAACACATTACAGAATGCAACAGGGAAACTGCTGTAAAAACGTATAATGCTTTGATGAAATATGACTCATTTGCGCTATCACAGCAGACCCGCGATAATCCGGCCTCGATTCAATCCGGAGACCTGTGTAATCCGACAATGTAAATGCAAAAAAGCTTAATATCCAGAGGCGAAGGATGCTTTGTATATGTGATTTCTTCACGAAAGAAACAGGTATATATTTATTTATGTGTCCATATTTGTCATGAAAGCAAAATTGTTTTACATAACCTAAAGTAACGCTTCAAAAGTCACCATGGAATACGTTTGATGACGGTTTTTATTTTTTAAGCTGTCTTTGTGTTTATGGCGTTAATTCTATAATATGAAACCTTTTATTATCTATGTATATCTCGTCATTTTCATAATTTTATGGATTACAAGGGGTGGTGGGCAGTACTCTATAGTCGGACAAATTCGATAATCCGACACTGCCTTGCAAAATATTTGTCGGATTACCGCGGGTCTGCTGTATTTGAGTTTCTGATTAAGCCTTTCAAGTTATTTGAGTTTAACCGGGTTCAACTACTGGAATTAATGTATCCTTTTTAAACAGATATCTCGAAAATATTATAAGCAGTTGATATATTTTCCGCCTTGATAATATGTAAACGCATGTTACATCCATCATTCTTCATTAGCTTCGTTTCTGTTCTCATCGACGATCAATTTTAAATGATTGTCTACTTTGGTCCATAGAGTTCCAGTGATATATCAGTTCTAGTAACGATAAATGATCGAAGGCTCTTAAAATAAAAACGAAAGTTATCCGATTTGAACGATTACATGATGCATGTTGTATAATAATCTCCTGAATAGATTCAGTGCTAAAGATCATCTGCGAGATTTAAAAAGCGCATATCTTCAATCGACCGGTTTCAGCTCATACTCAAAGGCATTATCATAAGTAATGATCGTTATTCCAAAGTAGGCGTTCTCCTCGTATATTCCTTTATGCGGACAATGTTATAAAAGGAAGTAAATTTCAGTTTTGAAATAGAGATTTTATCCATATCTATGCGAAGGCTATAAAGGCTGTATGTTACACAGTTTCAATCGTGAAAATCAATTTATTCCGCTATGGTTCCGCATGAAAGCTCCGGGTGGAGAGCTTTGTTTTGCTGAACTTAATATGTTGCAAGAACAATCTTCGGATGAGGATGCTGATTCGGAGTTAATTGAAATAATTACTATGATTGAATCGAGCCGACGGCTTACCCAACGGATCAGATAAACACATATTATATAAACGGGGGTGGTGATACATCGGTTTTGCAAATTTATTACGTTTTAATGAAATTTGACTTTTTATGTTGATATTTGCCATCGCTCGGAATCATATCGGTAAATTCATTTTTTCTCGCAGAATAAAGTACTTTTAAAGCATTCAGATTCTTTACCTGGCTTTCCGCCCTGTAACCCTCAAATGAAACGGGCCGCCGCAGGCAAGCGCCCTTGCCCTCATCCTCAACCCTCGCGCTTCTCCGTCATCGTCCCATTCCATCCCGCCCATTTCATCCCTCCGTCCTCGCAGACCAGCAGCCCGGAACTAACAAGTAAAATTGTTTATGCACGTCGTACAAATGTCGGAGTTCCCATTGAACACGTCGACCAGAAACAAACGCATGCACAGTTTAGGAAACGATCCACCAAATTGAAAAAACGAAGAAAAAGAGTTTTATTTTGGAAATGATCGCTAAACTTCCCTACTGCCCCCATGCATCGTTGCACAGGCCAATATATATTAATACCGGACCATTCATGTGTTTTACAAGCAACAGACTTGATAATCCAATTAACAGCGCCGCAATTTAAAATATGCATACAAAAAATATCAACCCTTATTTGCCTACGTGAACATTTTTCTCTGTTATATGGGAAAAAAATGAAATTTCACAACGTGCTGCAGACTATGCAATAAAGTTTTAACGAACTTATTAAAACGCGTTGACATTGATTTATGACCCATCGCAATTCCTTCTCACTCAGTGATTGAATCACATAAATGGCCAAATTACCTCTGTTGAGTTTATTTAAAAATACAATTGAAACACCAAAATCCATTAAAATGTGAAGACATTTCTGGATTCACCAATATGTGGGATACCCTGGCATAATAATATTTAGAATTAAAAAAAAAACTATGAAAAACATAGTGACTCACCGGTGAGTCACTGGTATGACGTATATATCCGTCAAGACCAAAGTCCATGCAAAATGGGTATGACGTATATATCCGCATTGTGAAAGTTAAGCAAACCTCAATAGAAAATGACAGATATGTCCGATTGCTGTGTTGTGTACGTTTAATATAAGAATGATTCATCTCAGGAACTGACTTATTCGAACTTGATAACATACTATTTTCATATAATGGATATGACGCAAAAAGATCGCGTCACTACGGATGACACTTTTGACAGTGAATCAAAACGTTGAAAGGGTTAAAAAAAAAATGAAGAAAATTGGATAAACGTCGACTGCAAGTGCGTGAGCTATCAGATATTGTCAACTTTCAAAAAATGCTGTATATTAACTGAAAATTTGTACATGAGAAAGCTTTGCGCAAAATGGGTGCCGCGTTTGCTCACACTATATCAAAAACAGCGTCGTAATGATGTTTCAATCAATTGGTTAGCGTTGGTTCATAGCAATAAAGCCCTTCACTGACCTGAGATGTTTTTCGGTCTCGCAGATTTTGTGACTAAAACTAAAAACCGTATTAAGACAACTGCATAAATTACGAAGATAGATAAATATCGTTGACGATCTCATTTGGCACGAGCCACCTATTTAAGTTATATTTTGAGGGAGCTTCTGTGGTCGTACAGATCATAGAAAATGCCGCAAAAAGCCCTAAAAGAGAACGGAGTGGCCATAAGATCTGCGTGTTCAACTGGTCCGCTTTTCGGACTGCTGACATGACGAATGAGCGCCTCGCGACCTGAATATGTCTACGGAATGATGTATGTCCAAAAAGACTGATCCACCCGATTTTAATCACAGTTGCGCCCGTGGCGGTCGCCTGCTTTTCCACCCCCTTGTTACGGCCATGTCCTTCACAAACGAGCATTTGTGTAAATCCATACTTATGCTTTTTGAGTGTCGAATATGACCCACAATCGTTGTTGATAAGTTGCTACAAAATCTTTATTCATTGTACACAAAAAAAATTGGTACAAAAACTTTTATGGGTGTAGTGTGCAATCGATCGCGTTTGAGTTTCTCGCCTTTCCGCTTTCATCATTTTCCAGCATTCATCGTGCAGTTTTCATGGTCCATAAAATGAGTCAATCTAGCTTGCACTCAATATCCATTTCCACGTATGGCTAGACACGTATACGTGACGTAGGAGTGTTTTAAATGTACACACACACGGGGTGGCAGACGTTCAGAGACGTTAACATTTACGGGGCTAAATTTCCCATCCGGTTAGCGTTGTCTATAAATCTCGCGAAGTACCCTCGAGCTCAAAAGCCTCGGACGACGTTCAATCGTTAAAGCTCGTCTTTGCTGTTGTTCTAACACATTGGAATTCCAATTGACTCTCCAGATCCGGATTGGTTTCTAATTGGGAATCTGCGGCCGGCCCCCTCCCCCTAACGGGTTCGGCTCTAAGTGTCCGGGGTGATCAGCCCTTATTGTAATGGAACTGGAACGGATTGCGGCTTTATATTATTGCTACGCGTCTCGGGGTCCGTTTCCGGATCTCGCGCTAATTGGATTACATCGCTTCGGTCTTCTTCTGCTCTTCTAATTAGAAGACTGCCGTTTCCGGTCTTAGTGGGGGATTCCCGCACGGGCCATAACTCTTACCGGGTGTCAAACTAATCTTCTTGACTCTTCGTGAACTTTGATAAGACTCAGGTCTTTGCTTGCACCTCCTGACTCGAATAGATCACCATCGAAAACATTTTATTTTTAACCATTTCGCTGGAGTTGCGCAACGTCCATTTATTCGAGTTAGATCGTGTAAATTCGATTAATCTGTTATTAGATTTACAAATTTCCTGTGTTTCATGAACCGGTTAAATTCAATTACTCAATTATATAATTACCATACCAATTATTTCTTACGAAAACTATTGCTCTTAGATTTCATATAATATTTGAATACAACTTCTTTACAATTAAGTTTTACATGGAAAAACCATTAGTATTCAATTGAGTGAGAGCACATGTATTTTATTTATCGTCAGTCAATTAAAATATACAAAAACTATGTTTCCAAAAATTAGGTATAAGTAAATTAATAAGATAAATATAATAAATTTAATTTATCGATTTATAACCGAGATAGGTTCCTAGATATTGGTTATAGGATTTTTTTAGCTAAAATATTGCGTTTTGTGTTGTGTAATATATAATAAAATAGACTTGCTACTGGTGTAGTGGTTGCTTTATGCTATATATAAAAACAGTTAAGCTGGCGTGGCGCATGCGCGCATCGTGTCTATGTACATTTATGTGCGACAAAGACTGAGAGACTACAAACTCCCTCTCTTTCCAACGAACTGCCGCTTGAAGTTTCACTTTTCATCTCGTTCAACCCGATTCGCCCTATCGTGGTTGTACAAATTTCACAAAAAAAAGATGCAAAATTCATATTCTCTAGCGTGAAAATATTGCGCGTTTATTTTTGCAATTCATCGAGGTCCTTCAGTTTAAAATGAGAGGCGCACGGGTACGTCCGGCCGTCGGACCGTCCCGCGATTCGAAACGTCTCTTGTAATGAGCTGCATGAGACAAAAAGAGAGCCTACGCAACAGTTGTTTATTTTATGATAAAAATACGACCTAAAAATTGAGAAAAACACACGAATCAAAGAAACAAACACAAGACCCAAAAAAGCGCGTAAAAATATCGATACAAACACATATTACCGTTTCTTAAAATGGAATTATATTTTAATGGACATTTTTTGGGTCGATCTTATTTTAAGCAATTCATATTTTTCAACTGGTTCACGTAAAGGTATTAAGATAAAAATGATCGAAAAGCAACGGCTCCTATCTTTCATTATATGAAGCAAACAAGTTTTGATTTATATTATTTTTATACATCCACGAAAAAATGCAAAATCAGCAAACCAATTAAAATCATAATAATCGCAAGGAGTCCATTAAATGGCATTACAATCTAATTTTTTATCGACATTTTTAAGTATGTTTTTTAAGTCGATTTGTTCCTATGCTTAAGTACGTGTGCCTATATTTTTGTGTGTTTTTTTTTTTAAATTTACACTTAAATAAATAATATCAAGTATTAAATTTAAATAACATTAATAGATTTATCTAATACACTTAAAACTTTTTTTGTGCGGTAGATGCGTTCCGCAGAAAATCGCACAAAAAAATCTATGACAGAAAAAGTGAAGATGTGTTCCATGTATTTTAAAAATCGCATAGCTTTGAAACAGTTATATAAAATATATTCAAAATCGCATAAAAAAAGTTAAAAAAAAAACAGGAAAACAAAAAGGCAATTAAAAAATAACATTTTTGATAACATTTAAAGGAATATATAATAAATCAGGTAGAAATAATAGAGGGTTTTAATTTTTTTCCAAATTTCGGTAAGTGTTGATTTATTTTCTATTTTATATCTTTATAAAATAAAAAAAACTGCTTCAAAAAAAATCGCATAACTTCGAAATCGCACAAAAAGAGGTTTGAGTGTAATTATAAATTAAAATTAAAAAATGGCTTGAAAGATGACAAGATGTGGTGTGGTCATGTTTACTTCTATAGCTTTCAAAGGATTATTATTATCATACAAACTCCATAATTTTTTAATCCTTCAAATCCTATTCAAAATTGTCTAATATATATACCAAATATTAAACGTGATGAAATATTTTCATCTTTCACAGGAATCCCCAAGTATCACAGAACTACCTCCCAGTCATTCCAATTTCAATGATCAATTAGTTTGATTTTGTATCTATATCATGTGATTCTTCGCATTTATAAGCCAAGATTATCTATAATGCAAATGGATAATGGTTGTATGAGTTCGTTTTACGATGTTTCGTCCGCAATCAGACCGATAAATCATCAACGCAAGAAGAAACCCTCTTAAGGGAAACCAATAACTAGAGGTGCATACTTTTTCTCGTTTTACGATGATGGATTCCGTTTCAACAACAAAACCTGTTGTGCAAATAGACTGATCTATTTACATATATATTGGATCGGACTTGCTTCTTTCTTCTTCTTTTTACTTCGGCGCGTTTACTTTTATTAGCATACCAGGCTAGGGCGATGACTATGCGAAATTGCTCAATTTTTTTTCTTTGTCCCAGACACACTCACCGGGAAGATATTAGCATCGATCCGCCGACGGAAGGCGATACGACCGATAATGATATGAATATCTGCTCTATCTTTAGCTGGATGGAAAATCTATCCCGCTAACAAAGTAAAAGAATCTCACGATTCCCCGGAGACCTATCCGGCATACGTATTTCGTAATTTAACATCATGTCAAAGAGTCTTTGATGAGGTTTCTCCACTTTGGACGAACTGGGTCGGTGGACAGGTGGCGTGCTTCTAAATGCTCAAATAAATAGATGCTGCATAACGTCTGTGTGGAAATTGAAAATCAACGAAGTGAAAATGCTCATCAGACTACTGTTTATGTATATGTGAAAAACTATCCTTTAATTTCTTCCTTTATGACAGTTATTAATTTTTTTCATTTTTATTTTGCAGGTATGCAACACTTTGATGATGGCTTCAGTAAATAACCTGTGCTAGATAAATGTACGTATATAAATCAGGAACTGGAACTAAACCTAATCTTGAAATTCTTAATATTGAATTACTTCGTTTTTGTTGATTTTGTGCTACCAAATTCATATTTTTAAAGTATATTTACATTTCGAACGAACTTTTGTTTCAACTTCTATAGAAAGGATATATTTAACTTGATTCCCCTTGTACCTCCTAAATAATTACATTCAAATTGTATGTAAAAAACGAATTAATTGTCACTATTTTAATAAGGGAAGCAAATTCTTGAAGAATTTCGTCCTAAAATGGAATATAAAAAATAGCTCTTTAGCGGCGTTGAACTTACTTTAATCATGCTTGAGAAAGAAACTCATCATTCTAAAGTATTAGGATTGCGTCTGATTTCTTTCTTAACCCTACAAATACCGTGCGCATAGATCTGGACGTTCAACCAATTGTATATATTGAACATGGTGCATAAAGATGTCACCAATATTATAACGTACTTAAACCTTGTTAAAATCATAGTTAGCAACTAATTTCAACGTAAACACTTACACAAAAAAACCTATTTTCGAATCAGGATGGTGGCTTATCTTTTTTTATCTTTATATATAAAAAATAATTTTGTAAGTATGTTTGTGTTGTATACGCTCATATATCGTTCATGCGATTGCGATGAAACTTTGGTGAGTTGTTGAGCTCGTATTCAAAAAGGTTTTTTACTATTATTTGTGTGCCTAATTTACGAGACGCTTGGCAAATGCACCATTTTGACGCATTTTGATTTAGTGAAGTGGTTCCTTTTGGATCCTAGCCTTTCAGCCCGCGCTATACGTTTGCAAACCTCGGTTTGATTTTCACTGATTTCACCTTGATGCAATTTTAAAGAAACTACATTCTAAATTTGATTTTTATACGTTGACTTTTAAATAATTGTGATGTGTTAGAAAATTCAAATTAAAGACGGGCGTCGAATAAAAAGAACCTCTTCTTTAAATAACTATTTATTCCACATGAGAGAGAGAGATCTGGCTGCAGGAGGGATAACGTCCCGCAGCCAAGGCTAACCGACGACTCTCCCAACTCCCGCCTCCTGCGCGTCACTACCCAATCGGCAACGGTGCACGCGTAAGAAGCTATCGGTCGGTATGCAGGTGCAATGTCTCCGCAGGGCCACAAGAGATGGCGCTGTTAAAATAACACATTGGGAGAGAGATGGAAGATGTCGCTGTGAACAGCCCTACTACGTGAAGATGGACGACTTATAAAACTTATAATCTTCTTTCTGAAAATGCCTATATAAATAATTTTATTTTAGTTTAACCACACTTATCTCTTATTTTTACCCTTTCCAACGATATGCTACATATCATACAAATCATTCAAAAAGTCGTTAAATTTGAAGAGGTACCTTTTGCCAGGGTCAGGGTTAAGAAAAGACTTTTTATGCTTAAGATGTTTTTATTAAATTTATTTACAAAATTTGTCCAAAAAGGCCACCTCTCTTGTATGCACGCGCGACACCTTTTCCTTATTTCAACTGTAATTATCTAAAATAACATTTCCTCTTTCATTTTTGCAAAGGCAGCGATTATTATTTCAATTAGAATTTCTTTTATGGGCATCTCTGTCGTGTAAATTAATTATTTTGGCAGTTCTATTCCGTGACTCGTACGGTCTTCAGACCTGACACCACTGGATTTCTTTTTCTAGGGACGTGCTATAGGACATCATAATTGGATCTAATAAAGATCTTAATGCATGTTCATAATGTGAACTCATTCCGTCTAGCTTATTTCGGCTTCCTGTCAAACTTTCGCGCAATTTCTTCACACTTCCTTCGGCACGTCGCTACGAAATTGAAAAACGCAAATGATCAACTCTCATGTGACTCTAATGGTATCATCAGACCACGCGATGGTCTCGAGATTAAGAAATACGTTTCGTGTGAGCGAATTGCCACCGCCTCAAATTACATGTTACATAATAGTAATTGCCGGTTAGAACAGCTCTAGTTTATCCCGGCTCGGGTTACAATTCGACTTTTACACCTTATAATAATATATAAATAGTTTTATTCGATTTACTTTGATAATTGACTGCACCCGAGCGTCTAGGATCGATAGAAAATGGACGCAGTTAACGTCCAGCCCGGTCACGATATTAATATCGAGTTCTATCGATTGAGCTATTTTGTATACGCCTACATCATTCAGGGGGTATAGATCTTATTCAAGTCGCAATGAATTAACCGTTCGATCCCGTAACACAATTAAAATTTGTTTTTATTGTTTGAAGCATGAGCCTTTAATATTACTATTATGGACGTGCTAATAAATTTCTCCGATGGAAAAAATCTCACATTTCAAACTTGATTTTCGTACAGAAATACGCTCACATGTGGATCCAATCGATCAATTTCTAATCTTGATCTTACTGTTGCTGCCAGAATACATATTTCGTGAGCATAAATATAGATTGATTGATGTATTGTCTTACGAGGCTTGTTTGGTATGAATTTAGATACATGTGATTGGATATGCATTCCTGATGTCTTGTTACAGGTCAAATTTCATTGTAACGAATTCCGAAATGAGAATATTTTCCATGTAACCAAGCACAGAGCCCACCATGAAGTATTGTTGATATTAGAAAGTATTTATATATAACCACCCTTAGACAGAATAATGGCAGTAAATAGTAAAGATTGCAAGCTTTCAGCGTTCATCGATTCAAATCATGACCTGAACAATTTCTCATCCTTTCATGACCACTCGCTGATCCAAATAATCTTTAATTGAATGCCCATTGGCCTATATACGAGTCATATTTTTATTTTAAATGAATTTAATTTTTGATTTACTTTTGAAAGTTTTAAACAACCAGATTTTACTAAGTAAATAATGACCGCAATGCAAATAGTCTCCCTAACATACAAACCATCATCTACTGTTGACATAGGATGTGAGATCCTATATAGAGCCTATTTTTATGCGGTAAACAATTTTACTACCATTTTGTCTAAAATAAATATTGAATTTTTCAATAGAAAACATGCTTTTATGCTCATGCAATACGGGGGTAGATTTGTTTGTGCACAAATAGATATGGGAATTTTACGTTTAAGTCCCACTGAATACCAATTGACGATCCATCGGTTAGAATCCATTAAGGCAGCGGTTCTTAAACAGAGGTTAAACTTAAACTCTTTTTTTGTGCGGAAAATCGCACAAAAAAATCACACAAATAAAGCTATAACTTACATAGAAAAAGTGATTTTAAAAATCGCATAACTTTGAAACAGCTATATAAAATATATCCAAAATCGCATTAAAAAAAAAACAGGAAACAATAAGGCAATTAAAAAATAACATTTTTGGTATAATTTAAAGAACGTCTTGCATCACTGGCAACATTTTAAGGATGTCTGACATCTGGCATCTCAAATGCCTGACATCCACTAGAGAATTTTTTTTTTGTTTTACAAACTATCATCACTATATGATAATTTTCGTTTTTTTTTGTACGGTAGATGCGTTCCACAGAAAATCGCACAAATAAAACTATAACTTACATAGGAAAAGTGATTTTAAAATCGCATAACTTTGAAACAGCTATATAAAATATATCCAAATTCGCATAAAAAAATAATAAAATAAGGCAATTAAAAAATAACATTTTTGGTAACATTTAAAGGACGTCTTGCATCATTGGTAAAATTTTAAGGATATCTGACATCTGGCATTTCAAATGCCAGACATCCACTACAGAAATGCTAATAATTTTAATTACAAACTATCATCGCTGTGATAATTTTCGTTGCGATTTTCGATATGACTCAAATTCTTTCTCTTCAGTGTAAATGTGATCATCGTTCTGTGTAGATTTTCTCTTTCCAACAATATAATTCATAATTAGTAAAGATGTCACTATAGTCCCTTACTAAAAAAAAATACAAAATGGCGACTGTTTAAAAAAAATCAGGCAAGTCATTTTTTGGCCTTATTTTGTTAATTTTTTATTTTTTTTTAATATCATGATATAGATATCATGTCACATAGTGTTGATAATTTATTTCCTTTTTTATCCAAAATATCTCGATACGTACTCTTTGTAGAATTTAAAAAAACCGCATAACTTTGAAATCGCACAAAAAGAGGTTTGAGTGTACTTGTATGTAAATATATTTTTTTTGCGCACGATGGAGAAAGATTTTGCGTGTTGGACGCGTGCGAGGCTCTCCGTATTTAGTGTGTTAATAGAGGACTTCCTTAACAGTCTATCTGAAATGTTCATGGCATTTATATTATGAATCAATAGTAGAGGTGCCATAAATTTGAGCTTAATTGAATTTCCCATCTGAATGGCTGACGATTTTAGCGAAATCAATCAAAGTTTAATGTTGATCATAAAAATTAAGCATTCATCCGAATTTAGACGTAAAATAAGGAATTTAATTTTGTTTCATTGCTAATTTCCTCTTTTGAAATGGCGAGAATGTTTGTTTTCAGTTTTCCATTCCAGGCTTTCGATCTGTTCAAAGGAAGTCGATCATTCAGAAAAGTTTGCACGGTCAAACTTTCCATTGTTCGCAGGGTAATTTCGAGACTTGTATAACTTCCTGCGCGGTCCCGAGATGAAGGCCACAGGTTTGTGGCCTTCCTTCGCCCTGCCAATCTTCCAAAGTTAAACTTGCTAAATTGTTGTTGTGCAGACATGACGTCTAGCCATTTGTCCTCGCGCTTGGTTGGCAGCCTTTAACATCATCGACAGACGTCTCGAACATATTAATCAACTGACAAATAGCAAATGTTCAAATGCGAATATCCGAAAAACTTAATTCTGAATCAATTTGCGTCCAGGAAAGGTCACTCTTCATCTTTCGGGAGAGTAATTATCAGAATAGTTCCGCATTACTACCAAAATTGGTCAGGGGCTCATCCGTCAATTTGCTAATATTTGTTCGGGATTAATCTCACTTGACACACAGGCAGCATCCTGATGAGAAATTATCCCCGAATCCTTGACGGTCCTCCCTTGCGATTTTCTTGTGAAATTCAAATGAAGGGAACTTGTTTCAAGAGTCGAGGTAAAACATTAAATTACGATAATTTGATTTACCAAGTATAACTCTTGTTCTCGAACAATGTTGTTTTCTTCAAAATTTTAGATTGTACAATAAAATTCAAAATTGTAAGTTGCCTTATTTCTACATTCCGTTGAAATTTTTAAACATCGAATTCGCATCAGCTAATTTTTAAATAGCACATAATCCACCAGTTCAGATCCTTTTGGTGTTTAAAAAATAGTATTTTATGAATGGATAAATGGCATAAAAATGGTAACACTTAATCTGGCGCATTCTGTGTCAAAAGCTTCAAACACAATAAATACAAGTCTTAGCTCTTACCGAGCCATGTTATTCTGATATATTCTATTATATAAGATGTACCCATAAATATTTTCGTTTTTTACATGAAAGTATGCGCTAGTATACGGATCCGTTCTTCTATCGGGCCGTGATGTTGCTGAACACGAAGAATGATCTGGCTGCAGGAAGGACGAGCTCCCGCTGACGACTCTTCCGACTCTCGCCTCCTGCGCGTCACTACCCAACCGGCAACGGTGCACGCGCAAGAAGCGATCGGTCGGTATGCAGTTGCAATGTCTCCGCAGGGCCACAATAGATGGCGCTGTTAAAATAACACATTTTACCTGAAGAGAGATGGAAGATGTCGCTGTTAATAGCGCTACTACGTGGGGATGGTAAATCGCCCATGCTGCAAAATATGGAAATCCGACGGAGCGACGTCTGAAGAATAAAAAAGATGTCGAATTGTCTTCATTATTGCATTGCTTCAGTATGCACTAATGTAGTATCTCAAGTTCTATTCGCTTAGTTCGTGCGGCACCCATCCTACTTGTCTCCACACCTTCCCGATTTTTTTCAGATTTTTTTGAACACTCGAGCATGAGTCTCCCAGATTGACTGATATTTTTTCAATAATAGTCTCCCACTCCAGGACAATTTTTTAAATCCAGATCGAAATTTCAAGAACCAATTTTGACATTTGCGAACACTTAAAACATTGTCCAGTGTATCGCAAATATTTTTAATGGCGTGCGTTGCAGTCTTTTTTTTTGAGAAAATGATAAAGTTATAAATTTCAAATAAATTCTTCTCTTGGCGAAAATCGGTTAATTATTGAGAACAGAAAACACGACTTGAAAGTGCAATCCCCAAAAACGATTAAGCAATAAAACGAAAAACATTTTGGGTCCTACTTATATGTTGTGTGATTTGGTGTTTTTAAAAGCTGCAGCAGGGAAACTTCCTTATTTGAAATATACTCTCTTATGTGAAAATTATTTTGATAAATTTAAAATGATACTCATTCGAAAGAACGCAAACTAAAGTTTTTTATTATGTAGTTTTAATATCGATCATGCAGTAAAAATTCTCTATAACATCGATAAAATAATTAAACTAATATCTCCTATAGTGTTTGTGTTATTCGTTTTTTTTTTTTTTAATAGGGTATATTCCCTGCCGCAACTTATATTTAGCATAAATTTCAAACGCTTGAGTATTACGCCAAATTTCGTCAAATAAAATACATGCAGACACAACGCATAAGTATGGAATTTATGATCGCAATTCATCGTCTATATATCGCCACGCCGCGCTTTTGACGGAAATATTTGCAAAGGATTTTTTTCAAAAAGCTAAAAATGTTTTAAACATTAAGAGATCTGGTGGATATTTTTATAAAGACCTCAGACGGTTAAATGTATGCATTTTACAAAGTAAGATGCTTAAATTTGAATACATCGTCGATTTTATACGGCTTTCGCTTTGGGCGCCGTTTTCCGCGAAGTATTCAATTACCGCGTAAATATATTTATAGGCATATCGAATATACTTAGAAAGTCTTTCATGCTTTGAGCACTTTGTTGGCAATCTAAATACAATCGCTTTTTATCGATTCTTCCATTAATTCTACTGTTTCGTATACAGTTAATATAGTTGAATGATTGTATTGGCAGTGTGTCTGATCGCGCATCAGTTAGTTGATGCAGGCGCCGGCAGATGTTATATTTTTTGCATATATAACCCATCAATGAATCACACTCAATAAATAGGGATTCAAAAACGATTAAATTCCGGATACAAGGAGGCTTTAGCCGATTGATCGAGCAAATTAAATGTCCAATTTAAATTTGGAACGAAAATCCGTCGTGGCGAACGGAAATTGATGAAATTCTCGCTGAACTATTTAATATCCATCCGTATAATAACACACCTTCATCGTTTACAGCTTATAATTTCGCACGTTGAGGACATGAATAATAGATTTCGGTAATTGCGACCGGTCGCTCCTTGCGTCGAAAAAAGTCGAACAAAAAAGGATTCAAGCCTAAGGTTTTATGGAAGGAATAAATCCTGAGCAAAAGTTGAATATCCTGACGTTAGATTCATGTGTGCTCACACCCCATGCGGGGGTGCCGCGGATGGAATGAAAAAGTTTGTGTTGAATTGAATAATGCCTTTATAACCCCCTGATGGTGCTTGACTTCGTCTTTTTGTCGACACTCGAATTGGTTATTCATCACATCTGCACCAATAATATGGTAATTGTACCGTGGAAACCATCTGATTCGCTCGGAGAAGAATTAATGTCTAGCGAGATGAAAATTCGTTATAAGGCATGGAAACTTCCATTCGGTGGGTGGGAATTTTATTCATTTCTAAGGGTATTGAATATCTATTTTTGGTCTTATAGTTTCGTAGGGAAACTAATTAGAATTTCATAGATTCCTGGCGAAATTCCCCGAGAAGAATTAATGCTTGCAAAATAGTTCTTCCGTTAGGGGGAATAATTTATAATTTAAATTGACCCGAACGCTTTAATAGAGTCCAAAAGACCCAAAACTCGATTTTTTTCTTACAATAAAAACTTTCGCCGTTATACGTCCATTTTCTGTGAATCACAATGCCACTGATTTCATCGCCCCATTTTGCTCTCGATGTAATCTTTTTACTCCTTATACACGTTATAATTTCGT
Organism: Stenopsyche tienmushanensis; assembly: GCA_008973525.1. Lineage (NCBI taxonomy): Eukaryota > Metazoa > Arthropoda > Insecta > Trichoptera > Stenopsychidae > Stenopsyche > Stenopsyche tienmushanensis. Next base: position 1,937,051 of record WACJ01000538.1, read on the forward strand.
GTGGTTTTAACCCATTCGCAACCAATTGCCCCGGCCATATTGTGACGCAATTTCTACACAAACCGCAGAAAGCACTCAAGATTTTTATTATTCCATAGAAATCCGTCGAAGCATCTCGCGTCCCAGCTTCGCTTCCACAGCATAAGGGTCAAAATATTTGAACGAGTTCCCCTGATGATCAATCATAAAACGATTAGAAGGCCGAAAAGAAACCTCACTTTTTTCATGGGTCAGAATTAATAATAGTAAAAGTGGGCGGGATTGGTAAAGGCCCCTCTATGTGTATCAACCATTTAATGTATGGCATTCCTACGAAATGAGACTACATCACAAGAATAACTGTCTAAAAAATCGTTTCCTTCGTCCGTAATAAATACGCTGTAAAGTAATTTTAACACAATTTCGGTCAATGAAAGAGTGTTTTTTTATAAGACTGAACGTGACAAGGCTAAGACCCTGTAAACCTCCTCCCACGTCTGATTAAACATAAAGCAACTTCAACATTATGCTAATTATGAATGCTATATTTCATGTATATATTATACATTATTATATCCTAAATCATAATTGGATACGACTTTTGATCATAAAATTTGAACATTATATAGTGAACATATCATCGTTATTTAATTGATTATTTGAAGTCCCTTCAATTAGACCATCAATTTGACATGGCTTTCAATCATAGTTTTGGCAAATGTTTGTTGCTTGAGCGTTCCCATGGAAAAACAGATGCAACACGAGCAGATTGCTTAATTTAGGCTCTTTTAATATAATTCCATAATTATTTTATAATTATTTAAATATCATATCAATCAATATATTAATTTTATAAACGATCATTAAAATCTTTTTGTTATACATATTTATTAAAAGCCACATGAATTATTCCATTATTTCGTGGGAATATAATCATAAATGCTAGACTAAATCTTTAAAATTTAGTTTGTAATGAGACACGGTTAAGGAAACCTCATAATGATGATGTACCGACCGAAATTTTGCACCCATTTACACAAAGCTAATTTTTGTTTCGGTCATTATTTATACAATGTCAATCAGGAAAAATGCAGTCTACCAAGCTTTCAACGTTTCAGACATTAATTTAAAAAAATCGAAACCTGAATAATTGTACATACCGGCATTAACCCTTTAAAGAGGTAAGACACAGAGCTGTGTCCGAATTCAGATAGAACATTCTTACACTTTGAGCTCGGAGACAGACAGGGACGGAGAGTGTATCTTGCGTACATCGTACGATTGTATAGATTGTTAGCCCAAATTTATCGACTAATAATGATATGTGAATGAATTGATTTCAAGTGTATTATTTATGTTTACTTGAAGAAATAGTCGAATACTATGTGTTATCGACAGTGTTTATTTATTATATAAGTTTCATACACGCTGCGACTTAAATAAAAATATTCAAAGCTGCATTTTTGTCTACAAGTAGTTTGCGTTAATTATTGTTGAATAAACGTCGTCTACTTTCGATACAAGGTGGCTATGGTTTCAGTAGACGTGGCTAAAGTTGTAGCGCGGGAACTTATTTGAAATATTACATTTTTCAAAGCATTGCAATATTAAGTACATTCGGCATTTATTATAAGCAGCTACAATATAGTTTATATATTCAATATAATTTCTAGCCCATCTAAAGGTGGCCGTTTTACGGCATACTTGGCAAAAATGAAACTAAAAGATCCTTTTATCCATCCATGTCGGCCGAAATAGAGGCGCTCCTGTGCCGTATCAGAGGTCCTTTTTTTGGACCTCTTGGCCACAGGAACTTAGTGGCCAGCCCCGGCGCCTTTTCGACGTTCAAGGCCTTCTGCCATAGTTTCGGAACCAAATGCGCCATAACATGTCTCTACGGGTTGTCCATATAACTATATCAACCTAGGTGTATATTAAAAAAAAATTAGGAATAACACATTTACATAATATTAATTTATATATTTCAAAAACTGCTCTAAATATCGGCAACAACATCATTACAGTAGACTGCCGTTTTATCTACTTATAATATCACAACAACAAAATGAAAAAGAATAAATTAATTAAGCAAGAAATATAGATTTTTCGTGAATTGTCGCTAATCGCATTACAACAGTGAAGAATATACTTCAACGGGATAACGCTAAAATTTATTCTACAAAATTAATATGTGGAAATATAATGAAACTTGGTTTAGAGCTTCTATTTCATCCATTTTATTCAACGGATATTCCACCCTATGATTTCTATTTGTTTAGGTCTTTGAAGGATGAAAATAATTTTTAGCATGTATTTAAGTTTTTAAATGATTGTCTATATTTAAAATGTTTTATTCCATCCTCATGACGTGTATAAGCTTTCATGCTCCGGCGCGATTATGTTAAGTAATTGATTTTTGTGTGTTAGATTAGTTTGTTTGGTGGCAAAAGAGTAAATGTAAAACTTGTTTACATGCAATATTGAAAAGCATTACCGGAATTACTCATTGCTTCTCATCACAGCATGGCATGTAATTCTTCAGAAGATCGATGTGCGGTATTTGCCGCACCTTCATCTTTCTCAGAAGTATTTCCCTGGAGCCCCCCACTGGAAAGGCGTTGGTCTGGAGTTTGGCGGCTCCAACCACGCAAAAGTCTCGTTAATTTCGAATTCTAAACATTTTCATGCTGTTTATTGTAGCCGTTCACACCTTTCTTGCTGAATTGTTGTTAAAGCAATGCGTAAACATATAATTTAAGGGTGGAACGCGATACGCGGGGCGGAGCGTCAGGGTTGAGGCATGCTAATTTCGCGCGAATTCCGGCTAATTTAATTCCGAGTCGACAACTAAATTCGTAACAAGATACCACCGTGCGTGTCAAATAAAGAATTAGCGCCTGCAAATTGGCGCCAATTCTGATTCGAATGTTCATCAGCTTTCGTATCCTGTCGACGTGATTGATCGCAGCGGCGCAAGGAGTGAAAGTAAAAGATTGCGCGACATTTAATGGATTTTTTCCCCCTGGACTTGATGTAAAAATCATGCTCGTTCTGGCCAAGTTGTGAAATCATCATTGTTGTTGAAATAATTAACCTAGTTTTTTTTTGGGACGGAAAATAATAAGCAAAACCGCACTTTATGATGCCATCACGAAATCATCTCAATAAGGAATGAATTACGTGAAATATTTATGGCACTAATTTTGACGCACCATGCCTTGAGAATCAAGGATTTTTAAGATTAACTTTTACAATCATAAAAGGCTCAAATGTGTTGAATATTCAAGTTAATCTATCAAGCTTTCAACATTGTTGATATTAATTTTAAAAAATCGCAACATGAATAATTGTACATACCGGCATTAAATTAAAACTTATAAAGCTGCTTTTTTGTCTACATCTAAATAACGTTAATTATTATTAAATAAACATCGTCTACTTTCGATAAAAGATGGCTAGAACTTTGGTAGATGTGGCTAAAGTTGTAGTGTGGAAACTTGATTGAAGTATTGTAACTTTCAAATCATTACAATATTAAGTACATATACTACTTATTATAAGCAACTACAACATAATCCAGAAGAATCCAGAAGCCTCTGCCTCGAGATCATCGCCGTATCAATATTAAATGGTACATAAAGATAATTATTAAAGATCACACTCTTTATAATGATTCCTCCTTTTCGATGTTGTCAAATGAGCAATCGGAGTAAAGAACCCCGTATATGGTGGTAAAATAAAAAAATCCGTCGTATGCTGCGAGTCCATCTCAAGACTGCGGAGCCCCGTCGATACTTAGGTGCAGACACCTTCTCTTCCTTCTCGTTGAAGCCCTTCAGGCTAATATGAGATGTGCACCGCGACTTGAAACTCGAGACGCCCTCGTGGCAGACTAAATGAGGCAGCCGCGATAAAGATTGCGGGAGACGGCGAGGGGTTAAAAAGCAACATGAGTATAAGACATTTATATAATATTTATTTATAAGTCTCAAAAATTGTTATATAAGGTTGTCCCATAAGTTTCTTTCGCAAATGAACACAGATCTAATCATAGCCATGGTTGAAGAAAACCCGCGATATACTGTTCGCGAAATAGCTAATAAGTTAGAAATTCCACGAACATCTGTCCATAATCATCTGACAAAATTGGGCTACATCAATCGTTCAGATGTGTGGCTTCCTCATGAACTGACTGATTCAAATAAACTTCAGCGTATTTCAACATGCGATCTTCTTCTCCAACGATATAATAGCCAACCTTTTTTGAAGAGACTTGTCACTAGAGATGAAATTTGGATACTCTTTGAGAATGTCCAACGTAAACGGTCTTGGACCAAGGGTACAGAAGCTTTAACTATAGGTAAACCTAGCCTACATCCGAAAAAAAATTTGCTATGCATTTGGTGGGACTGGAAGGGGGTAGTTTATTATGAGCTACTTCAGCAAGGTGAAACGATCAATTCAACAAAATATTGTTTCCAACTAGACAATCTAAAGGATGCAATTGCCAGAAAACGGCCAGAATTAGCGAACAGACGAGGCGTTGTTTTTCATCACGATAACTTGATCAATATTTTGCCTACAAACCTGGGAAATTTTGGCAAGAAGGCATTATGAGGCTTCTGGAGAGATGGAGAAAGGTAATAAAACAGAATGGATCATATATTATTCAACAAAATTTGATGTAATACAAATTATTGTTTATTTTGTTCTTAATATGAAAACGAAAGAAACTTATGGAACACCCTAATAAAAAATGTCGGCAACGAAATCAATCCTACTCAGCGTAAAAGGCACTAAAGGACAAAGTTAACGATTGACGCTTATTATAGAACAAAAATTGGGCTTCTCCAGGATAACATAATATTCAGTCGGGAGGTCATGGACATGCATGGCGAAACGTCCAAATTATCGATGGAATTATGCAGAAAATATTGTACGTCTTTGAATACCATCACATTTATGCTAATATGTAATTCAACTCTAGATGTTTAAGTGTCTTGTTAGCCAAATGTTCATTGATTGATTTTTGAAATAAATGATCGTGCTGTTATCGGCGGTTTGACAGTCGAAATTATTAACGCATGCTATGAATCATACAGTAGTCGATTGCCTTAAAATTATAAATAAATTAGATTTACATTGCAGTTCATTGTTAAACACGGATTATCCGTGTGACCTGATTGATATGACTTCCTTCGCATGCGAACGTATGTAACTGAGCACTCTTTCGCTCTCAACAAGTAAACGTATTATTTTTTCCAGCGCAGAGGTCCACAATCTCATTATTCGTAACCTCCGACTGGAGAGCATGTATTTCCAGCGAAATTACATCATTAGATGTGGAGATCGGCTCACTTCCGCCTTTTAAAAGCCCCCAACCGCATTTCGGCTCACGGCAAGACTAATGTTTGATATCTCAATAAAATTTCACGTTTTGAGAACAAAGAGTTTGTTTATTTATGCGCAATCGGACCCCGGACAAAAAGTGAACCGCAGGGTGTCTTCAGGTAGTGTGGATAATGGCCATCCACAAATTACAGGCGTGGCGGGACGAAGGTCCTCGGTCCCTTCGTATTTCTTTGGCCGGCAACAATGTGGGCGCTCGACCATGCTTGCGCAGGACGACGATTTATTCCTGATTTTTGACCCAGTTACCTTCAAAGGGTCAAGTAGTCGATCTCACTACATCACCGGTGACATTTTAATTTTCCTAGGCCTTTGTGCAATTACGATAGTCCTTTAATCAGCGATTTCGATTATTCGATCCGACACGGGAAACCGCGTCTAATCTATTAAGCTGCGAATGATTGTCCAGGAAATTTTAGCAATCTGCATATGAACATTTGTATGTTATCTTTTATAAGCATCGATCAGATAGAATCCATTGCAAAACCTTCATTGCAAAACAAAATCATCATAAACTTAGATGCTATATTTGCTTGTCTGCCACTTATCGTCGTACAAATCCTCTTATCTTTCAGGACCATCGCAGCGTGTATGAAGTTTGTATTTAAATAAATAAACCCTGTTAATAGCATGCAATATTCGGTCATTTTTTGCATATTTATTGATCTTCACAGATTTAATTCCAGGGGTTTCTCATTTTTTTCCAGAGTAAAATTGTAAGTCTGACTTAATTAATCGTCTCAATATTTATTTCTTTACAAACAAGAACTTACTTTTTTTTAATATACACTAGGGTCTATTTTTATGCGGATCTTTTTTATGCGATTTTGAAGTTATGCGGTTTTCAAAAATAATTAAACCTATCCCTTATTTTTCTATCGAGCACAAGCTTTTTTTATGCGAATGCGCATAAAAAAATGTAAATTTAACACTAGTGCAAGCTACAACCGTTCATCCACATTTAAAACATCTAAATGTAAAAATAGTATTTCATGAGCGGTAACTCAGATTACTCCACACACTTTAAATTTATTTTTGGAAAAAAGTTTGGCTCAGTTCATTACTTTAGCAAATCAACTTGGTGGAGAAGGCTTTGATACTTTTTTTTAAAATTATGTCGATGAATTGCTTGAGGATACTCATTTGAATGATATTATTGGTTTATATGCCAGCAAAGAAACAGAAGACGATATTGAAGTGGAAGAACCTCTTACCCCTTGTGTAAAAAATATACAAGAAACTAGTCAATATATTTATTGCACATGACTCAAATTCTGAACGTGCTTTTCAAAGAATTGCGTATCTCCATATCACGAACTGCGTAAAAAGTTATTGATTAATCTTCGTAAAGTTTTTTTTATGCGATTTTTGCTACATTACATCACACTGATTTGAAGTTATGCGGTTTTTAAAAATAACGGAACCTTTCCCTCAGTTTTCTATGTAGTTTAAGTCTTTTTTTATGCGGGTTTTTTATATGCGACTCCCCGTGGAGCGTATCTATCGCATAAAAACAGACCCAAGTGTACTAGAAAACGAAAATTTTAATTGTATGGGTTTGATGCAAAAACTTTTACGTTTTTTTTTTCAGTTGTTTCAAAACTTTTATTATATCAGTCAATTATATTATCTCCAGTATATGAGTGGGATTATTTATTCCATTGACATCAATCTTCAATCACTCTAATTGTTGACAATACACGTCTGAAGTAATCAATTCATTACTACCGATCCCTTTTAAATCCCACAAAACGTACAACATCACTTTTCTGCACTCCTCCGGGAAAATTGTGTGCGTCCAAATGGCAACACTAATAAAATAAATTGAATAATGATTATTTTAAAGCACCTATTTTTGGCAAAATTAATATAATACACCCAAAACTCTTTTTGTGCGAAATTTTTTTGTGCGTTTTCGAAGTTATGCGGTTTTTAATAAATATTTCAAAACTGGTACGTATCGAGATATTTTGGATAAAATAGAAAATAAATCATCAAAAATTAAAACACCCTCTATTATTCATACCAGATTTATGTCAAAATTTATTTTTCGACTATTTATAAAAATTCGGGACTATAGTGACATCGTTACTAATTATTAATGATATTATTCGAAAGGGGAATATCTACACAGAACAATGATAACATTTTTTTTTGTGCGATTTTGGATGTATTTTATATGGTTGTTTCATAGTTATGCAGTTTTTAAAATCTTAACGTTTTCTATGTAATCCATGTCAAAATGAAATTCTAATGAGATGCAATTATATGATGTTCCTTCGTGTTAAATGATTTTATATTAATACTTTCAGCTATGTCGTATATTTATTTTAAAAATATTGAGAGTTAACATTTTTTTACTAAGGAACATTTTTACATGGGGCTAAGTTCAAAGTCTCGATAATCTTAAATGTGTTAATTATACTGTTATATTATTATCTTGGCGTATCTGCAGATCTATCAGATGACTCATCAGAGCTTCCAAGTCTAATATTTTTAATATGAAATGCTTATAAGAAATTCAGATTGCATTGTCGAAATAAGCATGTTTGAATTCGAAGCTTTTCCCATGTTGAAAGCGCCCTTTATTTTAATATTTGGTTCAACGGCTTCCAACCAGCTATTAGGATTAAGGTCGAACCTGCTATTTTAGAGGAATTTCCAGCATGAAATTGTAGGCTTACAAAGAAGAAGAGGCATATTTATAATGCTTCATATTCGAGTGAAATCGGATGCGAAGTGAAGACGCTTCAGGTTCAGTTGACTGTGAAACGCTGGTGTGCATTTTAATGCGAATCGCAAAACCGTATGCTCGATACCTATGAGATGCTTTATAATTAAATAATCACAGAGCAGACTTAACCCTTCGAGGGCCGAAATCGTCTCATGCATGATCAATTTTCGGCGAGATATTAAAAGCCGATTTGATATCGTCGATGGTTTGCAGATTAGTCCTTGTTTAACCTTCGTGTCAAATCCCACTTGCGCGGCTCGGATTACCACATTCGGTTGAAACTGCTGGAAAAAAGGGAGGAAAAAAAGCAAACGACATTATAATGGCAGCGAATGAACGTCTCGCGAGAGATAATTCCATGTCAGACGGATCGTTTCATTACAGCATCAGACCTTTTCATTAAATAATAAATCGCCGTATCAGTTTTTGACCTCGAGGTGGGCCTTTGGGGCCTTTGATACGTGCGACTACTGAGATGTTGGTCCTACATTGAAAAAGAATCGCCGTAATCGTCGATGAGGCCCAACATTTTCCCTGTATTTAAGCGATTATATCCTTTGGCTTTGTGCAGGCCATTCATAATGAAATCATTTTTTTGTAGCTCTCATTCGAGCCCATTCTGTGTGGTTTCATTTTCAAATACATGATACCAAATTGAATTTATATAACCGACATACTAATTAACACTGTAATAAAAGTCTTTCATGCGTGCCCACATCGAGAATTTCGATCCTTCGTTTAATACCTTGCCTTAATGGATTGAAACTATAAAGATTAAATATATTTAAACATTAAATCATACTTCAAATACACGCAAGAGCGTGTAAATAATCTACAAGATATTATTAATTTTATTAATGTAATTGCGATTTTATAATTTGTCTATCGTTCATGTTTCTAAGAAAACGCTCAGAAAAATCAAGCAGCTTTATACATATTGATTGCTTAGGTATTACACGTATATATAAAGTAATTTATGTAACGTGGAGGGTAGCGGCGCCAGGCGCAGCCCCATAACCGCACCCGCACCAACCCTTTCGCTCCCAAATGAATGACCTCCCTGTGTTCACCATCAGCTTATAGAAAGAGGAGGAATTGATTTGACAAATATAAAGCCCCTTGATCCAAATCTTTATTCAAACAAGCTAAATACCTTAATTCATGATAATTCGGTGATAATTCATATCGACCCACGGCCAAGACCATTGGTCGGACTCAAAACTGACTGAACTAAAATTCAAATTTATAATGCGAAATTTAAGGTTTGAGAAAGTGGCTCGTCGTCATGAAGTCTCGCAGTTGAATCTGACATCCTTCTTTCAAACGTCAAATAAAAGCTCTTGGATAAACCAGTTGTTTTTGATGATTCTGATCTCCATCCACCCTTCGGCGTCTCTTCTCGCCTAATCCATCGTTGAAATTTTGCACGACGCACATATTATATTATTAATATTTCACGCATACAATACAACATTTCAGATTGGCGTCAATTACAAATGAACGACAAATCAAACGACGCTTCAAGTCAAATTCAGCAGATTGATTTCGTTGATGGCTTAGCATTCGGATCCGAATCCAGATCGTTGAGCATTCATTCATCAGCGGAGCTTTTTATTCATCACCGCGCTTTTGGATGGCGTCGGGGCTGCGAAATTAACAGGGTCTCGTAATTAAGGCGTTGTCGTAAATAGATTACCGTAATTTCGTCACTTAAATGGTAGATAGACCCAGACGCCCATTTACTGCAGTTCAATAAGACGGAGGCACTAATCTAATTTAGCTAATTGACAGTGTTTGGCTTGCTACAAAGAACCTAATGGAATCACTTCCCGACAAAGCAATAGATTAATTGATAAGATTGCATTGGGAGAGCTCAGTGCCTATTTGAAGAATGCGATTGTCTTCGTCGGACTGACTCTTATTACGTCCAAATTGGATTGTTTCACTCTTGAAAAGATCGTGCTCCATTGAAGAAGTAGGTGTGCGTTTGACACACTTGCTCTTGATTCCCGCCAATTTGACGCATGAAAAGCTAATTTTCACCTGACTTAATGTGTTAAAAATAACGGGACGCGTGTCTTGTGATGTTGTGAGGTTTTTGTCACAGTTTTGGATGTGACATTAATGCGGTTGCGGTCAAATTCACTTTTTGGTCTCTTTCTGCACATAACTTTATTATCATATTACATTCATAAATTTGGCGCCATTTGTATGTGTCATGTCGTTCGAGTTTCTGTGGGAACAATCGACAATATTCCCCATCAAAATGGCAGGAAATGTACCCTTCTATACAATCACCCTGGTGATTCGCTAGGTAAACGTTTTCACAAACAAAATTTAGAAGACATTCGCGCCGAAATCTGGACGCTTGGAAACAGTGGCGTAAATTCTAATTGGCGAGCTTAGGCGACGCCTAAGGCCAGTAACTGTCTAATCTATATATAGAGTACATACATGTTTTTCAAATTTTAATATTAACCTTTCCCTTCCGGTGATGTATTTACTACACCTCGACTCTAATAATGGGAATATCGATATGAAATATAATAGATACGGGATTCAGAATTTTTGCATTCCTCCGTAATATAATTACGAATCACATCGAAGTATTACAGTATATAAATATTCATATGCAGCGACGGAAATAAATAATTTGTCGGGAAATCGGGAATTTTGCGAGTTTTAGTCCGTGTCTCAGGAGATAGGAATTTTATCAGTCACTGATGGTGTTATACGAAAATGGGGGCTCACGCGGTCATCAACTGGAGCATTTAAATATCTGATGACGATACCTCCAACGAGTGTTTGAGGAGGCTGAGCGTATATTTTCAGCAGCAAGTTACCTGGCTGCCAAAATCAGATCCAGTCTAAATGACGAAAAACTCGATGCTTTAATGTTACTTCGGACATATTTTCAAAATATTATTTGAATTTTTTACGGTCTAGTGGATTGTCGGTCTAATGCAATCCCGAAATCCCGGAACTTATGCATCTTTAGCTATGGTGATTCACTGACTTAGGCATTCTAGGTCTTACACGATAAATATTTCAATTTCTGGTAACAGACCCACATATAGCCGTGTATTTTCAGTTGATTTCAGTATTTAAGGCTAGACCTATTTTCTCCGTTTTTTTCTTTAAACTACCTACTAATGAAAAAGTTTTTTTGTAATGTCGTAATTTTTCGTAAATGTGCCCACGTCAGATGAAAAACAATACTATGCGTAACCTGACGGAAATGTGTTAATAAATTTTAATTATAATCATACATGTCAATTTATCTAATATATAAAAATGAATCGACTAATTTCCTTTATGTACGAGTGATATGCGTTGACATGCGCGTTCATCGGATTGAGATAAAACTTGGTCCACTTATTGCCAAGGATTCAGGGGGTGACATAGGCATAGTAAAATTAACTTACAGTAGATTTTTAATTCAAAACTTAATGTGTGAAAGTTGTTGATTCTGACGTGTTTGAGATTATGCGTTGCTAAGGCTATAGGTATATAGTACCTACAAGTTGCAGTAGGAGGCGTCGTGTCGTCGTCACATACAACACATACGTCAAACGTCAATGTCATTTGCAGGTTATCCATCGGCGTGAGTCAAATTATATCCAAATTATTTATCGCAAGCACTTTTAAAATGCTTCATTTCATTCATCGCTTATTCGCGTACGTAACAATCGAAAAAGTACGTTTGAGTGCTATCCGATCAAAATCAGACGACCAACGTGCGACGACAATCGAAAGTACATGTTCATTTGAATATTGCTGCATTTCAATATGATATTCATTACGATTACAGTTTGCATCCCAGTGTAAAATGGATAATGGTCAAATCCTGTTAACGGGGGGCAAATTTATTGGTAAATTGAAAACGCCTTCATTTCGACACAATGAAAACAAACAAACCTAACCTAACCAGATTTGAATGTAAATTTAATTTAAAAAATAAAAACAAGAAACAAATGAATAATTATTTTACTTAATAACAATATGTTGACGTTGAAATCAACAATATATGGATCTTCTTTTTCATCGAAAACATTCAAAGCTCATACCAACGTCGGATATTGTCGTGCAAATTGTACATGCAAATAGGCAGTGATATGGCAGTAGTCAGTATTGAAAGACTTGATGCGCGCAACGATCGAGTTCAAACTTAATTTCAAACAGGTCGATATATCAGCAGTGACGAGGTTCTTTGGCCTATTTTGAGCTTCCTAATTCACAGTAGCAATTCGAATGTTGTTCATCTCAGTGTTCATCTCGAAAATGGACAAAGGCAGACACTGCAAGAAATGTTGCTGCTGAACCAACACTTGCGCTGTGTGAAGAAGATGTATTTCCAGAGACATTATTGTACGCACAAGTTCCTAACTATTATACATGAAATACTACATCCGAGAATTTTCAACGACGTAAGCAAGGGATGCGTGATGAAGGCTATCGAAATCTGTATTCATCTGTTGCATTGGGCCCTATTTACACATTACATCCAAATAAAGCCGAGTGTTACTATTTAAGAATGCTGTTGGTTAATGTCAAATGTCATACTTCATTGAGAAAGGTCGAACGGAAATTAGAATATTACTCGCCATCATTTTAACCACATGTCCGTCATCCAACCCGAACGATTTGTGGTAAAAATTCAGAGAGGATTTGAGCGAAGACATTTTACACAACGTTAGCAATGACAATTCAATTGAGTTTTCGGACAATATTTTCAATCAAGCTCTGATCGAAATCGAAGACATTTGCTTAACCATCAACATCAAAGAATTCATTCGACAAGAATTCGTTCTGCACTTGAACAGCAGTACAATGCCAATGATTTGGATGCGTTTGTCTAACCAAACGAACAACTTTTGCTTGCGGAACAAAAATTGACCTACGATACAATTACAAATGATCTGTTCTTTCTTGATGCGCCTGGCGGTACTGGAAAAACGTTTCTCATCAGTTTACTATTGGCTCACATTCGATCTCAAACTATAATTGCTTTAGCTCTTGCTTCATTAGGTATTGCGGCAACATTATTAGATGGTGGACGAACAGCGCATTCGGCACTCAAATTGCCATTAGATATGCATTTATTGGAAGCTCCGACATGTAACATTCCTAAAGTTTCTGACATAGCTAAAGTTTTGAAAATTTGCAAGGGGATTATCTGGGACGAATGCAATGCTTGATCGAACTCTTAAAGACTTTGGTGACGCTCTAATTTTATTATGTGGCGACTTTCGACAACCTCTTCCAGTGATGCTTTCATCGACACCAGCTGATTCTTGCCTCAAAGCATCGCATCTTTGGAGAGACGTGCGAAAACTGACATTAAAGACAAATATGCGCGTACATTTGTAGCGCGATGCGTCGGCAGCCACATTTTTAAAACGACTATTAAACACTGGTGAAGGAAAAGTGCATGTTGATGCTACCAAGTTTATTTCATTTCCATCGAACTTTTGCGTTGTTGTGCCATCCATCGATTTACTCATTCAGAAAGTTTTTCCGCAGATTTTTAATAATTATGAAAATCATTATTGGCTTTGCAAACATGCTATTTTGGCAACAAAAAACACCGACGTCAATACAATCAACCAAACAATACAATAACAAATTGCAAGCGATTCTGTTACCTACAAATTGATTGATAGCGCCATGAATGCAAACTAAGTTGTTAACTATCCAATCGAGTTTTTAAATTCGTCGGATCTTCCTGATGTGCCACCGTACAAATTGGAACAAGACTCACTATGAAGAAAATTATGCCGAATATCATCGAGACAACTATATATTCTTAATGGAAAGTCGTAAGGAGAAGATGTGCTAATTCCCACCGACGTGCAATTTGATAAGAGACGACTGCAGCTCCCCGTTGGACTTGCATTCACAATGACCATCAACAAGGCACTTCAAGTGTGCGGAAGAATCTAGAAAATCCACGTTGGACAGCCGAGAAATTTATTTGTATTTGCTAAAGACGGAAAAGCCAAAACTATTGTCTACCCTAAAGCACTTAGCAGAACAATTAAGTAAGGAAAATGTATGATTTTAATATTTTTTTCTTTATATATCATTCAATATCAATAAATGTATTCATTGTCGGTAAAAATGTCATTATTTATATCATTGCTAATTAAACAAGATAACTCTTTCAAATTTCAAATGGTATTTTTAGAACTATTTCTTCTGTGGCAGCAACGCGCCGGGTACCAGCTAGTATGTATATAAAAATGCAAGTGTGTTTTGTTTGTTCGTTTGTCATGTATACGTTCTTATACCATTCATCCGATTCCAATGAAACTTTGGTGAATTATTATGTGCACATCTGTAAAGATTATAGAATTAGTATGATCATTGTTTGTGTACGCATTTTTTTACAAGACGTTTCACAAAAGCATCATGCTGTAGTTGTACACGTATTAGTCTACAGAGTCATTGTAGATATGCAATCGACACCAAAACAAAACAACACGCAATCGTTCATCGACATTTATTATTCTATTATATTGAATCATCGGTAAATTGCGTTTTTTAACTGAATATTTTATCACATTTTTGAATCCCGTCGTGCTCCACACGATCCATTTCCAAAGGTATGCCACCGAGCATCACCGCACTATTACCAGTCGGATCGTACAATATCAAAGAACCAAATTGTGCTCCAAAAGACGACTCAAAGTGCAAAATTCCACGATCATAAAATATAAATGTTTGAAAATCCCTTTTAAATTTGCCGATAAATTTCCTGCGCACGTGTACCAAGCGAAGCGTGCGAACGTAGCACCTTTCCTTAGCAGCAATTGGACCTTCATATATCCCCGAGACCTGGAAATTAGTGAGTTTTGGTGTTGAATACAGCACGCTGTATATTATACGTGTCGCCCGTAAGTCATGTCTGCAGACTCGATTCAGAGAAGTAATGTAAGCACGCCGCTTAAAGAGTAAACTCAATTTATTCACCGCTCTTTGTTGCTCGATAAACATTCGGCTTTACGCTCCGGATACTTTATGAATCACTGAGGAAATACAATATCGCGAACCGCCCTTAAGAAAACACACGAAAAATATACGGATGTATTAATTAAAGCCGTCGTGGAATAATGGAATGGAAAACCAGCTCGCGTCTCTCACGGAGATAACGTTTCGTCTTTCTTTGACACCGATATCTGCTTTGCTGTAGCGCTCTTCCTGTAAGATTTTTATCTTTTGGAGGCTCTTCTCTTGTGTTTTTTTTTTCGTTTTCATTTTAGCAAGCGTTCCCTTGATAATATCCTTCGATATAGATTCTTCTTCCGCAAAAATAATGGATCGCTTTTGAAACCTTTCATAGACTCTGTATCATATGACTGCTCAAATGATCGAATAATACATGAAAATATTACGACGTTGTACACGTATTTGATCATCAATATCAACCGAATGTAATCTATTACAAGACAAAAGATCCACAATAAATAATCATCCTACTTCTTTCTTCAATTTCATCAATATATAAATTTGTACAATACAATACAAGATCATTTTAATAAGAACGCTCGATATTTACATGTAAATAAAACATGTTACGTGTTAGATATTCACTCAATTTTATTTTTATTTGAAAGGATATTTTATGGCATTTAATATAGAATACAACATCGTTCAAATATCCGCCGCGATTTTGCCTGGTGACACGTATTCAGAAAGCACAATTTTCAATGACTGTCGCATAAATCTGCTGAATTTTCACACTTTGAGGGCATTAATTGTTTGGCATAATTTATACAAGTTGTTCAACATTTATAATCTTTTACGATAATTTGCCATATATTATTAGATATTTAACAATAAATTTATAAAGGTCGTTATAATCTAACAAATTTAGAGCGTTTCTATTGAATGACCCTATGTATAATTTTTTATTTATGTTGGAACGCCTCGAAAACACATTATGTACGGGAAACATTGTTTGGCGTATGAGGATTAATTGTTTTTTTTTTTCAAAGTTGAGCAAATACCCAATACACAAAGTGGCTAAAAACTATGTTTAATTTTTGGAAATACACTTGGATCTTTTTTTATGCGATGGATATATTCCACGGGGAGTCGCATATAAAAAAATGCATAAAAAAACTTGAACTACATAGAAAACTGAGAGATAGGTTCGAATATTTTTAAAAACCGCATAACTTCAAATCAATATGATAGAATGTACCAAAAATCGCATAAAAAAAACTTTGCGACGGATTAACCATTATTTTTTGTCTATGCAGTTTGCGATATGGAGACATGCAATTCTTAAGCTCTCGTTGGTATTTGAAAGCTCGTTCAGAATTTGAGTTCTTTAGTTGATCCAGTATATGTTGATATATGAAAATTATCTAGCGGCTGAATTAAGCATGTCGTATTGGGTGGAATAGTTTTCATACCATTTTGCACATTTGAATGTTCTAATAATGGATAACTTTAATTTTTTTATGCGCATTCGCATAAAAAAAGCTTTATCCTGTATTGAAAAATGATAGTTATATTCTATTTTTTTTGAAAACCGCATAACTACAAAATCGCACAAAAAAGATCCGCATAAAAATAGACTCGAGTGTATGTATTTTCAGCATAATTTTTCTTAACTGCTATAAAGCGTATTGCTTGAACTTTTTGCAATTGTCAGATGTGATTCAAAACCAATACAAGATCTTTTGGATTTTTCTATTTGATTTTATTTATACTGATGGCAGAATACTTGATGAATGTTTAGCCGCATAAATGCGTATATTAGGTTAACTCTCGATCATCCGGCATTTTTTTATCGTCCAAAAGGACCTCAATTTGAATCAGACCCGCGTATCTCAATCAAATGAAGTGTTATTGGTTTTCATGCGCATCGCATTAATGTGCGCTTTTTGTTCAATACTATACGATGTATTACTCAAACCAGACCCGATATTAAATCATGGTGATTTAATGATATATAATTTGGATTTGCAGTGGTTTAAAACAAGGAAAAATCGATTGAAATCCTCCGACTAATGAACGGTTCGAAACGGATCTCAGCGGAGCCTTGTTTTATGGCTTCATCTCACACTATTGAATAAAATGCTACAACATTAGAAAGTCGATGATGGAATTCTTCAAATAGTATATTTATGATCACTTTCTGTTTGACTGTAAACTGGAGCGTGGATAACCAGGCTTTGTCGTCGGAATATGACAAATTATCACAGCTTTGCAGATATATCTTCGGTGAATAGACGATAGCTTAAGGGCGATTTTGCACACGATATTTCAAGCATGTTTGCCATAATTCATGGCGTAATAATTATTTTTATAAATTTGTTAGCATATCTTAATGTAATTTTTGCTTAAATATATATATAATTTATTGGCAAACATTGTATGGACTTTATGGCTTTAGTGTTATAGGAATTCCCTCCATTATAATATGGGAGCAGTCTACAAAGTTGCTGGGTGTGGTTTTTACTAAGTGAATTGCATACATACGTGTTTATGTTGTGAATTTTTAAGTAAATACATTTCGTGAAGCAAATCGAATGTCTCGAACGCGTAGGGGTAGAATTTGATGTTTACTACCCCGTCAGAGTATAAATCACTCTTCATTATGACAAGGGTGTGGGACTAATGACTTTGTCATCTATGTGCATACATTTGGCTCAAATGTAAATATATTTAATGGACATCTGAAAAGAGGACGCTGTTTTAATTATCAAGGCGAGGTCAAGATCTCGCAGTAATAAAGCCATTACCAAGATAATGGCAGCAATGTCTCGCAGGGCGCAGTCTGCAGCAGCAACAACTGTTTACTTAAGCACTCTGTGGAAAGTGGTGAAAACTTTCTTAGCTGTCCCACAATGGCGGTGCATAATGATAGAGGATTAAATCCTTTGAAAATATGACTTCACTTTGTTCTGGCATTGCTACTACTCCCTTGTACATAAAGTCCTATGAAGTTCTCCGCATTCTAAGGCAGCACGCCATAACTTCGCAGAATGGTGTGCGTTGTCTACATTGTGTCTTTGCCGGCTTTCAAAGCGCAAATTGCTGAAGGCTATAAAATAAGACCGCAACAATGTCGCCTTATACATTTCAAAGTGGAATGATCTGTCAAGAATTATTCTTATGTGCTAGATTCTATTCCCTTATCAATTTTGCTCCAACCTTTGCCTGTCTGCCTGCAGCTTTGATACTCCCACAACGCCTAAATATACATGGGAAAATCTCGATCTAAAATACTTTCCAATAAATGCCTAACAGAGTTCTTCATAGCAGACGCCCGTTCTCGGAAAAAATATATGATCATAAAAAAATAATTATAAACTGCGCCCCCGCAGCTCCCAAGATTCTGCGAATCCGAAACAAGAGCTTATCCGTTTTAGATGAAAGATTTGTACGAAAATATTTCCATTAAATCTTAATTACGCTACACTAAAACGTGAACCAAAAAAAATAATGAGCCATTGAATTATGGGTCCCAAATAACCGTAAATTCAATTATTCGAAGCACGAATATGAAATTGATAAAATATTCGAATATATTTTATATACAGAATTTTTGGTGTTTAGACCGACATAATTTTTTACGGGGTTGGGGGGGCCTTTTTTTAGGTTTCACACATAAGCCCTATATCCTAAGTGTCATCTTTGTCGTGCAGATTAATTTTTTGACGGCCCTATTTCATGGCTTATATGATCTCCCAGACCTGACACCAGTGGATTTCTCTGCCGTTTTTTTGTTTGCGAAGGGGGAATCTTTAAAAGACACCAACACCGTAGGATGTCCCTTTCGGTGCTCCATGCTGGGCAGACAAATGTCGTGTGTGCAGCATCGTCGTACTCCGCTCCGCAGTGGTGGTTAACTACCAAAACAGCCGCGCCCGAGGAGGACCTGGGTCAAGTGGTAGCACAGTTGACAGTGCTTTCTGGCTATCCAGGTTCTCAGGTTCGGTATTAGCTCGTGCGTCCACCGACCTTTAACGGAGCTATTCCATTGGGACTGCTAAGCCGCCATGGTGCTTTGCTTAGGGTTATTCTTGTATTCTCCTTTCTGTATTGCCTGTCTCTCGTAAGCGAGCAGGTTGATCGGCGGTATGACAGTCAGTGCCAGGACGGCGTCTTCCGACATTGTGCGATATGCAGCAGCCACTCTGATAACACTCCTTCTCTGAACTCTGGCCATGTTGAGCCTGGCCCTTTCAATTTGTAGTCCCTCGGCCCATATCGGCGCGCCGTACAACAGTACCGAGTGTGGATTTCTCTGCCTGGAGACGTGCCTAATTCTGTAGCTCACACGGTTTACAGACCTGACACCAATGGATTTATTTGTATAGAGACGTGCTGATTTTCTCATAAAGGTTGAAAATATACATCAGACACATCAATATGATTCAATTGTGACCATAAAAAGTCACTCAACGTTGATTGGTACCACAGCAACAGAATCTTCGTAGAAATGTGTACCACCATCGAGAGCATTTTATGAATTGAACATCATACGTGATATGTCCCGTCTTTTAATTAAGCATTCAAGCAAGACTGTTCCGTGGCGATTCGATGAGCAAACACAGCATCCCCGTCAAACTCTGCAGCGACCATAAATTTGTACAGTTTTGATTCCAATTAAATTTGCGCCAATATCGGAACCAGCGATCGAACACCATTTCCAATTACACGAAATTTGTTTATTCACTGACCACGTGAATAATTTAGTGCCTTGGTGGCATTGCCACTGGTGCGCGTGTTTCTCTCTCTGCATCAAGAGATTGATATTGTTATTTCTGGAATAACAGACGTCGAAGCTCAAACACTAATATTTTGGCAGGGCCGCCCACTCAGGGGTTGAAATTTTGCGTAATTACCTAAAACGGGGATGGGATCTGTTTTCGTTTAATTAAAAATTCCGCCATTACAAGCGCGTAATGCAAAACGTGTGCGTCCTCCGGGAGCCAACTGTAGGCCACATGTAAGGGCCGAATTTCATTCCCATGATTTATTTTTATTCCTAAATTTGTTAACGTTAATTATGAACAACGCCAATTGGCTACTTGTATTTTAAAAGAGAGAATTTCAACAGCTTTGTTAATATTTTTCTCACGAAAAATTAAATCTTGTACGATTTTTTTACGAAAGGCAACATTGAGGCCCCATTATATCTTCAGCACATTATTTAACAATTACAATTCAGAAAATTTCTATACAATATTTTTTTTAATATTATCATTTTTGATATTAATTAAAACTAATATTAATATTATGATATATTTAACCCCTTAAAGAGGTAAGACACAGTGTTGTATCCGATTTTTAGTGATTCAGAACGAGCATTCTTACACGTTGAGCTCGGAGATAGTTAACCCAAATTTATCGACTTATAATGATATAATGAATCTATTTCAAATGAAACGATTCAAATTTATGTTTACTCAAATAAATGACCGAATATTGTGTGCTATCGACGTGTTTATTTATTTATGTACAAGCTTCATACACGCTACGATAGTCCTGATAGATAGATAGATTTTTACTTACTACACCCTTTTATTAGTGAGTCAATTTTAAATTGACGTAAAGGTATGTGCTATTTATATGTGTTTATCGTCTACACAAACCCGCTCTTCTTTCAAGGACCGCGCAGCGTAAGTCAATTTTGTATATTAATAAATGAACCTTTACACTGTTGATAGCACATAATATTTGATAATTTCCTCGCAACGCGTTAAAGATCGTGACACCCAACATCAATTTAAGATGGTAACTTTATTTAATGCAATCAATTATATAATATTCTTATCACTAATCGATTGTAAAAATAATTTGATTAACAATTGGGAACACATGAAATTCTATGATTTGTGTGCTGGAAAATGTACAATTTTTTGCCTTTAAAGTGAATTTGAAAAATCGCCAATTAGCCCCGAAAGCTCTGGAGGGCTTTGCACACGACCCAATGTCGATCGGGAGCACAAAACAGGGAAGGAAGTGATTTAGGCCACATGACGCCAGCTGGGCAGGAGGCCCATGGGCTCATAAAACCCGTGTTATGTCACCCAGCGACATACATTGTTAGGGCGGCCGCTGCCGACTGACTTCGTAACGACCTGATGAATTTAAATTTTATGCGCCTTTTATTGTTGTCGGGGCCCCGTGGCATTTATTGTCCGAAATGAATCGCCACGCCGCAATAAATGGGTGTTTTCGTCTTTCACAAATAAACATCTCAATCCGAAGATGACGGGGGCCCCCCATATCAAACCGCGCCCCATTGTTCAAAACACAATGGACGTTGCGTTATGGCTCCCTCTAAGGCGAGAAACCATTGATAGTGTTTGATTTCAGTAATTATCGTAGTTTCACTTTACTCGGATCACAATGGGCCGTCTATCAAAAAGTGATTTTGTATTAACGCGTAAACTGGATCGGCATCTCTTGGCCATTTTGCTCGTTTATCATTTTAAGAGTGCTCAGCTTGACGTTATTGCTCAATAATTCCGCTATGTAAAAACAAGATTAAGTTATCTAATATCGAGCATAATATTCGGCATTAGAAAAAACACCAGTTATTTCAACAAAATAGCTTGAGATTAACGTGGTAAAAAAAATCTCAATTATAACGAGCAATACAATGATTTCACTCAATATTTTTGCATATTTAACGTTTATAACGAGCACATAAAATTTCGGCTGCATGAATAAAATGTCAACTGATAATAATGATATAAATCTTTCATCAATTCATTAGTTAGCTGTTCGATTTTCGAAGCACTTCATACAGAGCTTTCTTTTTGTGCCTTTACTATCCACTTGCTTATTCGTCTTTTTTAAACCTGTGCTTGTGATGCTCCCCAACAGGTATCTCAGATCTGCAAAAAAATGCAAGTACACTAAAACCTCTTTTTGTGCGACTTTTTTTTGTGCGATTTCGAAGTTATGCGGTTTTTTAGAGAAATTTTTGTTATTTTTTCATAAAGAGTACGTATCGAGATATTTTGAATAAAATAGGAAATAAATCATCAACGCTAACCGAAATTTGGAAAAAAAAATTGGGACTGTAAATCATATTGCATCTGCTATCGCTGAATTTATTCTGATTCTGATTTAGATTTTTAAAAATTGATTTCGTTTTTTTTTGCATTTTTTCAATGTTTCGACTATTAAAAATACATTCTCCAAAAGAATTTCCAAAATTCCAACTACTTACGGAGTTATAGTTAAATTATTTTTTAACCATTTAAAAAAATTAATACTGACAAAATAAGACCAAAAATGACTTGACTGATTTTTTTTTTAAATAGAAGCCATTTTGTGATTTTTTTGAATTAAGGACTATAGTGACATCTCAACTAATTATGAATTATATTGATGGAAAAAGAAAATCTACACAGAACGATTTTGAGTCATGCGATTTTTTTTGTGCGACTTTCCGCAGAAAACCGCACAAAAAAAGGTTTAAAGACCCCTTGTATCAAATCATCTTTTTCTTATAGATTAAGATATATACATATTGTAAATTAAATACTATTAATGCTCAAGGGCTTTGTAATTAATTGATAAGATTTATATTTCTTTTAAAATTATTTAGGATGAATAGTCAAAATTATAATTTTATAATCAAGTAAGCTAATATGATTCGTATATAAGCATGTAAATTGATAATAGGCATTAGGCCTTCCATTTAAGACCTGGCATCTTCTGCTATTGGAATTGGATCTCCATCAGGCAAGCCATTCAACTTAGGTTCCATGAAACCCAAGATTTTCGATCATATTTTCATATGTATTAATATGATTTCCAAACATTGTAAATTAGCCTAAATTAGGGTTCCTTGAGGTGGAAGGAACCCCAAAGCTATGGTATATTTGAATCACTGCTCTATGTCATCCAATCACTTCCAATTTATTTAAATATGATCATAAATAAATTATTTTTTTATAGAATTTTTTAAAAATGTCGTCATAGCGGTAAAAAATTTAAATGAGCTCTACATTGGCAAAAAGGCCGAATCCGCCCATGTTATGAAAGTTCCAGTTTTAATGAAGTAATTTAATTCTGATTCTTAAATACCACGGTTCAACTCTTTACGACAGCAAAAAGGTCCTAAAAATGAAATTGCGCAATCCAACATAAAATAAGTAACGACCCATTAAAATAATTGAAGACTCTCAAGATTAAGCCGAAAACTTGAACGTCGGAAAGCTCCGTTTTGTCATAATTATCCGAGATGAAATATTTTGAGAATCTCCATTCGGGGACGCGATTCGATCACAATTTTGTCTCATTATTTATCTTCCGCTATGCAAGTATAATGGAAGTCGGACAAAACGACTCGAGCTTTTTTGTCTATTGTGAAAAGCTGCACGATCATCATCCCAATATTGGAGTCGGGGACAATAACCCAACTGTTGTTAGACTAAAAGGAAGGTTCGTCGAAAAAGGCGATCGATGGATCCGATAAAGAAATGTGACATTTAAAAAAATCGTGCAAGCAATTTCGGATGTTGAAAGATATTCCTTAACGGTTTGCCTTACATATTTTTTACGATTTTATTACAAATTTTAATTGCATGCTGTAAAAGAACCCGTCATAACTGTTATATTAAAATGTATTTATAAAATGATTTATATGAAAATCTACTGATGAGACCTTAATAGATATAGTGAGTGTAAACGCGACACAGATAGTTGATGCGGGCGGTGGAAGATATCAGGACAAAGTACACCTCAATGTCTATTTTACACCATCGATTGTTATTGACCCATTGAATTTTTATCGATTGCTTCAAATCCATTTATCTATCGAGACCGCCGCAGCATGTATGAAGCTTGTACACAAAGAAATAAACACTGTCGATAGCACACAATATTCGATCATTTCTTTGAGTAAACATAAACAATGCACGTGAAATCGATTCATTATATCATTCACATATCATTATTAGTCGATAAATTTGGGTTAACGATTAGATACTCTTTCCGTCTTTGTCTCCCATTTACAATCTCCGACCTGCAAGATACTCTATCCACCCTTTGCACCCATTTCTACAAAGCTATTTTTTTTATTTCAGTCAGTATTTATATAATGTAAATCAGGAAATTTACAGTATACCAAGCTTTTAGCGTTGTGTGCTTTAATAAAAAAAACTCTAAGCTTGAATTATTATACATATCGGCATTAAATTTAAATCTACAAAGCTGATTTTCTGTCTACAAGTAGTTTATGATCATTATTATTAAATAAACGTCATCTAATTTCGATAGAAGATGACTAGGGCTTCAATAGACGTGGCTAAATTTGTAACGTGGATGATTGAAATATTGCATATTTATTATATGCAGCTACAACATAGTGTTGATCTTGTAGATATAAGACATTTACAATATAATATAATATAATAATCATTACATAAATAAAATTGCTGCCTCCCATATTATTAGCCTTAACTTTATAGATCTACAATAAGACGATTTCCAACTGAATAGAGCGTATAGACATTATGTTCTAATGATGATTTTTTTCAATAATCCAAAGACATATCCAGTCGTCTAAAAGTTGGATAACAACAGTGATTATTTGGTACTTAGAAAACGTCTTAACTAAAAGGGCGTCCACCGTGTAATAAATAAAACCTAACGATTCTTTCGCATGGTTCGAGTCATGGACCATGACTATGTTTGAGCGATGTCTTTTAATGAGTGTTATTGCCTCTTTTTGCTTCAATATCCGAGTGCTCGTGACGCTCTTGATGATTTGGTATCACAAATGTTAGTCCATTAAAAGTCGAAAATTGATCTTCTCATTAGGGGGGGTGTATGGGCGGTCTATTACATACGGTTGTGTATCCAACGCGTTAACCCTTCGGCGTGGCAAGGCCACCCTTCGCATATATTAAATTTTCACCGATGAAATTGGTTTTGTCGAATGGCTTTCATTGAATTGAAACGCGTAGGCAAATTGAATCGCTCTTTGATGCGAGCTGTATTTACGTGTACCGATGTGCACCGAGCGCACTTTTATTATGCATTTTATTATTGCAAGCTGCAATTCTGTCTGCTCGGTTCGGTGCTTGCGACATGCAGAAAATCGCATTTTAACTTGGTGCATTTATGTGTTGATTTTTTTTTTAAACGTCCATTTGACGGTCAATTACCAGGGCGTTAACACGCACTGGTGCTAGTCATCTTCTTCGGAATGCTCGATGGCAATAGCATTGTTAATTGGGATATAAATCTAAAAGGAATAACATTCAGTATTAATTAAATATGTTATAACACGAAATTATATACTTATTCATTATCAAAATTATCGTTTTGTTAAGGAGGATTGAATTGCAAAATCAGGAATGTCAGGAAAAATCAAACATAATCAACGTTCAACACAGTTTCTATCGAACCATAATTTATTTTTAAACTCATTCTATAAAAATTTAAAAAATGAGACTTGCCCTTTTAAAATAAGTTTGTATCGAGACACGGTTCAAGAAACACACTTTTCAAAGCTTTTGCTATAAATCAATTGTTTTTCCGATATTTATGAACAATGTCGAGCCTAATAATCTATTAAGAACATTTGTATCATCGCATATTATTTTTATTCGCCTAAAAAATGACCCATTAAGACCCTATATTAACCCAGTTATGGTATTTTATTAAATTCAATTTTTTTGGTCCAAATTCTCTTTATCCTCAGCGGTATTAATTGGGTTAATAACATCATACAACACATAAATCATACAAATAAGGAATGTAAGATTCCCTTGAATTTTCAATATTTTTCAAAATTTTCCAATGGTTCCCAAAAAATTCCAGCGCTGCTTTAAATGACCTTTTTCAGGTTCATATTAAATATCAAAACATGTTGATTGCATAAAATTTAATTATCATGTGCATATTACATTTGAAGTCGCATATTGATTGCGCATCATACTGTGAATATTTCGCATTTTGAATGATCATAAATGCATTCACTCATTATGCATTCTCTTTGGTTTGTGCATGGCTGAACGACGGCAGTTCATTTCAAATTTTAATTATTTTGTTTATCATATTTCAATTCGTCCCTAACTGGTACTGATTGTAATTGCTGACTAGCATATTTTTTGCTTAATGGTTAATTCTATCAATTTTGCACATATATATATAAAGAGTATTCGAATATTTAAGTAAAAATCTTTAAATCAATTTTAAAGGCATGCAATGATTTGCAAATATATGTCAAAAAAAGTATATTGTTGTTGTACGAGGTCATCCAGAAAATCGGGTTACAAGAGCTCCTGAGGTCGAGGAATTTTTTATTTCGAATTTGGCGCACTGTCGGTCAGTTTGTTTGGTCTTACGTGTTTGTCGGCCATTTTGTTCGGTGACAGTAAATTCTTCCATTGGAGAAGTCGTCGCATGCTTCCGCCTCGGACTCGGAATAACCATCGGAAGCTCGTGGAAGTTTATGGTAATGATGTGATGAGTCAAAAACATTTTTATTGAATTGTAAATTACACTCAAATCTTTTTTTTGTGCGACTTTTTTTGTGCGATTTCGAAGTTATGCGGTTTTTTTAAAGCAATATTTTTCTTTTTTTAAATTTTCATAAAGAGTACGTATCGAGATATTTTGGATAAAATAGGAAATAAATCATCAACACTAACCGAAATTTGGAAAAAAATATAATTTGGGACTGTGTAAATCTAATTGCATCTGCTTTTGCTGAATTACAACACTCCCTTTATTCTAGTTTAGATTTTTGAATAAATTATTTCGTGTTTTTTTTTGCATTTTTCCAACGTTTCGACTTTTAAAAATACATTCTCCAAAGGCATTTCCAAAATTTCAGCTTACTATATTGTTGGAAAGAGAAAATCTACACAGAAAAATGATGACATTCACACTGGGTATACTATTCTTTCCGAAGAAGAGAGCAATTTTGAGTCATCTAAAATCGAAACTCATAAAAAAAGTTATTTTTTAATTGTCTTACTGTTTTTCTGTTTTTTTTTTAATTTATGCGATTTTGGAGATATTTTATATAGCTGTTTCAAAGTTATGCGGTTTTTAAAACCCATGGAACGCATTAACAAAGTCATAGATTTTTTTGTGCGATTTTCCGCATAAAAAAAGTTTATGTGTATATCCTTAGTATCAAATAAAATATGAATGATGGAGATAAGCTATATTGGAAGCGATAAAAAATCAAATTCTGGATATTGACTTGGGAGTTCCAGCTTAGAGTACATAAAACTGGAAAATAAATTGAAATCTGGAAATTCCAGTCTGAGTGCATATCAATTACGTGGGTCATCTAGAAAAAATGTTATTTTGAGCTCCTGGGCCATTTTGTTCAGTCACAGTAAATTCTTCCGACGGAAAGATAGTCACGCGCTCCCTCCAACTCCCGTCTATGCAAGATTCACGCAGTCATCCGTTTTTTGATTTTACAGAATAATACCAACACAAATATCCATTGGAAGCTCGTGAACGTTTATGGTAGTGATGTGATGAGTCGACAACAAAACAAGATCTTTTTTAAAGAATTTATTGACATTTCTGGAAGTCTTCTTTGTAATAGTGTGTCCGAAAAAACGTGACGGGGGATGAGACGTGGTTGTTCCACTGACCTCCAGAATATAAAAAGATATGGCGAGAATGCGTGACGACTTCTCCTTCGGAAAAATTTGCTGTGACTGAACAAAATGGCCGACAAACACGCGAGATCAAACAAACTTAATATCAGTTAAGGAAATTATACCGAAAACATATCAACAGATGTCGACTACGATCATTCAGCATTGCTTAAAACTTATTTTTGATTAAAATTTTATCTAAAAAATGATTATTTTTTATCTTGTCTAAAAGATCAAGTTATCCCGTTGATCTTGGTTATAGGATGATAGTTCATGCAGCACCCAAATATAGATCATAGGATCTGATTCTTCATCAAATTTTTGTATTGTCCATAGTATAAAAATATTGGATTCATTGGTCCCATACGTCTAATATTTTGAATAATACCTTTGTTTAATTGTGTGGACCTCGACTCAATTTCCTCATATTTAATGATAAGAATTAGTATATCATAACGTTCAAGGTCGATTGGATAAGCAAATTAATTTTCTTCCAATCAATTAAATCCAAATGCCCCGGCAATTTCTGCAAACATTATCTTTGGACGTGATCAGTCTGTTCATCCCGATCGTCAAAATCGTCTTTCTAGTAAACGACGCCCGAGGCTGAATCAAAACTCAAAACATTATTCTGAAGGTCGATTTCTAGGAATCATCTCCTCAACGCCCACCGCCCCCCTTTGAAAGCACCCCTGTTTCAATTAACTAGCTAAATACGTTCCCTTTTGAATTTGAATATCGCACATCGCCATTATACACCGGCATTATTCAACACTTAAACGCTATACGCGCATTTATTTTCAGCAGGTCTCGCTCTCCAAATCCATATATTTGTATGGGGCCCTTCGAATTGTCGACGTATCCTACAGGAGCCATTCAATCGTGAACAATTTCATAGAAGCGCCGGATAAAGAATAACATATATCGGCGGAGCGACGTGGAATAAATCCGACGTCGGTCTAGTTTGATAGAACGCGAATAAAAGAGAATAATATCCGCGGAACGTATCCCTCCGGTTTTATTGTGGACGTAATGAAACCCTTTCTTGTCCGTCCGGTTGTATCCGGTAGTGGGATCCGGTAATGTGCCAGATGCGCCATCGGGACTCAATCCATTAAATAAATTGCCCAACTCCTTGACACTCCCGCGCCTACGTCCGGACATTTGCCAGATGAAGCTGCTGGATGTATTGGGAAGACGTCGTTCGGATGGAGGCAAATCAAATCGGAAATAAATTAAAAGTTTCCGAAAGCCTAAAAAAATCGGTCCTCAGACTCGAAGAAACTCCCGCTTATGATGCTGGAACAGGTTGAA
The DNA here is from genome assembly GCA_008973525.1 of Stenopsyche tienmushanensis. Taxonomy (NCBI): domain Eukaryota; kingdom Metazoa; phylum Arthropoda; class Insecta; order Trichoptera; family Stenopsychidae; genus Stenopsyche; species Stenopsyche tienmushanensis. The sequence continues at coordinate 1,966,100 of WACJ01000538.1, forward strand.
AATATTCCCCAATTTTATGAACCCTTAAAAGCTTTCCCGCAGTTGATACTTATTAACAACAACGGAGTAATCCTTGCATTTAAATTAATAGCAGAAAGCTAAAAGTCATTGCATACAAATATTTGATCGTTCCTACTTCTGTAAGAACGCTCAGTTTATAATCAAGCAACTAGTGCCCAAAAATATTATTTTTTTCATTAACTTAAAATTGATATTTCTTTGTTCGTATGTAATACGCTGCCATACCGTTCATCAGATTACAACAAAATTTCGTCCAATTATTGCTAAAGAATTCGCGAGTAACATAAGCATAGTTTAATATATAAAAATCAATGTTTGTTTGTTCGTATTTAATGCGCTTCCATACCGTTCATTCGATTATGATAAAACTTTGTCAATTTCCTATTTACACTTTCTGGAATAACATAGGCATAGTAAAAATATTATATGGATGCACCATGTTGGGTCATATAGGTCTGGTGAAATGAAGTTTTTCATGATTATTTCAAAAACGCAAAAAATTATAGCCCATCCTATATAATAAAATGTATTTATCCTGTGATTTTTTCTGGTTTAAACCTATCAACTCTTAAATATATTCTAGGGACCAATTTGACTGAATTTGTGCCAAATATCATGCATACGATCGAATCGTATACCAATTGGCAAGGTTCATAAAGAAGGACTTCTAGGTGTAGAAAATCTACCAGTCAATAAATATTAAAATTGTTAAAGAATACCTTAACACTGGGATAAAAACGTTTTTTTAGTCTTTAGTTCGTGTTAAGCTTACTATAATAACCACGAGCAAAATATAATATCACAAGCAGTTGCTTCGAACAAAACTTTAGCATTGTTCGCTGTGTACGAGCATTGAATTTATATATTTAACCCTCAAAAGCGATCGTCGACATTAAAACACATTTAATTTTGATGCATTTCATTCAACGTCCAAGAATAAGCTCATCACACTTAAGAATGGCATCCTTCAAACGTCTTTTTGCATAACGTCCAAAGTGGAGAGCTTTACGACTAGTTTATTTTATTCTTCCCGTTTGATGGCAAAGCTTTAACGTTTTGTTACGGAAATCATAAAATTCAACAAATCCATTTAATCCTCTCTCAACTCCAGGAATGATCGGCGGAAGTTCTTTCTTGCAATAGCATTTTTTCAAAAATGTCTGCAATAAACCCCTGCGATAAATCATCTCTCCTAAGCGCCAGATTAACGAATCGTCTTAAGAAGAACGCATCCTATGGAACATTAAAAAACTTTATTAACGCATTGTGAAACATGTAAACATCAAAAAACCGCATATTAAATCTGAGAAGCGTTAAAAAGACATAAAGATGGCTTTGGATGGTCTTGTAAAAGTTGGATGCTGGATTTCAGCATGAATAGCTTTAACACTGTGATAAATATATTTAATAGATGAACAAATATAGCTTATTTAGATGATTACCGAAAATATCCTGTATTTGCTCTCATATCGGCGGAAGGATTCTTCGAAAAGACATTACTTAAAATTAATCTAGTTTTGCTTGCATTGCTAAAATGAAAGATTTGAAAATCAGATTGTTTTTGAACAGCAGCGTAAAAACAAAGAATATCTCCTGATGGTGCATTGGAATCGCAAGAATTCGTCCAAATCTTCAAGGAAACGGGATAAATACACTGAAGTATTCCGTTAAGTAGAATTCCATCGAAGAAAACGAACATTTTTGACGTCAAAGAGTGGAAGTTGATAATTTTGTTTGATGTTGTATTTTAACACATTTCCGTCGGGTTACGCATAGCATTGACTTTTGCTTAACGCAAAGCGTATTTGCAAAAAATGCAATATTACAAAAAAATGCTCTGACTTTATTAATATACTGTATATACTATATAAATCTATGTTTTTACGTAAATTATAATGGCTAAAGACGCACATATGCGTCTCCCGCGTCTGCCAATAGTATCTTAAAGACGTACATATGCGTCACCCGATGGGAATGTCTTAATAATAAGCAATAAGCTTAAATAAGCACGGTTAAATCATGTCGTTTACTATAACACCCATTCTATTTACATTGCCAATATATTTTAAATGGTTATGTACATTTAATTGGTCCATGAAGTTTTAAGTTTATGGGGTAATTATGTGAACATTTCTCCATAGAATGTCCAATATAGACTTGTTTTACACTTGGACATTTTATTCCTAACGATGTCACGACATTAACTGAGCACAAAAATGATTAGCTCTTGTGAGTATCCCCTAATATTAATTTTTAGTCGAGTGTCATTTGAAAAATTTAAATGGTAGCATTCACAGAGGGATTTCGTGATATTTTCAAGTCGCCATGTTATAATCAACATAATTCGAAAAATTCCTCGGGAGATTGTTCATCTGATAAACATAGCTGTTTAAAACACTTATCGTTCATACATGGCAATCATTTTTAATATGAATATATTTCAGTCGAGTCCACAATTATCACAGTTGTTGAGCACTTTCTTGTCGAGGAATAAAGCGGACGCGCGCACAAATTAAATAACCATTTTTCGTATAATATTTCGTCGTTTCTTCCGCATTTTCACGATGTTGAATTGTTTTTTTCCCGGCGCGGAAGCCAAAAAACCTATTTTTAAAATCCCTTTTGTACATTCATAAATTGTTGGGGTATAAATGCGGGGAGGGGCGTAAATCGCGCCGGAGGCTCCTCAGCACAGACGGGGCGGGGGTGGAATAATGATGTTGGCAATTGAATTGCTCTTTTAATAGAGTTTTTAGGTTGCCGCCGTGGAGCCGATTACCCTTGCATAGGGCTTTAATTATTTGGGATCGTCTGCACCCCAACCGGTCATGTGGGGGTTGCCTGATCCCTCGGGCGAGTACACAACGATTGCGCCAAACGCACACGGAAATTTGCAAATATTGTTATTATCCAATATGCCCAATGCTGGGGGTAATCTTCTTTTTCAACTACAATTAAGGAGTTGTTTGCTTTTTTTGTTATTCTGTTCAATGGCTTTGTTAAATTTTGAATCGTACACAATAACATTTGTATACCATTATATACTTGAGATAATCGGATTATAAAAAATATAATACTTGGAAATCCTATACCTTATATAGAGTTTTTTAAACACGATCAGACCTAAAAAATAAAGTAATAGCAATGTAAAACTTTATATTAAGCCTTAAACAAGTATTAAATACATTTTCAAACCAATCAAAAAGTTATTTATCCGCTAGTAGACAAAGGACCCACCGGAATAAAATCGATGTCGAACCAGATTCGACATAGGACCCCAAAGGATTAAAAATGATTTTTTTCGTATTATTTTACATCTTTCATGCTTAATATTATTGACCTATACTAAGAAAAAGCATAGCAAATTCATATGTACATGGACCGACAATTGTTTTGGGGGTTAAGGAGATCTTTTGCAACGTTTAATTTATAGGTTATATGTTTTAAGGTCAGGGTTGTCAAAATAAATTTTTTTCCAACATTTCTAAAAAGATGATTACTCGGAAATATTAACACATTCCCGTCGGGTTATATATAGCATTGTCTCTCGCCTGATGCGGGACGTATTTGCGTAACTAGAAGATATTTCCTAGAAAAAAATGGTGTAAAGGACATCTCACTCTGCAGAAATATGTAAACATAGCATTAGTTTTTATATTGAGTGCACGTACCGGCGTAATATTTTTTTAAAATATAATTTATAGAAAATAATCATTAAATCTATGTCTTTAAATAGTGCATAATGGATAAAGACGCACAAATGCATCTCCCGCGTCTACCGATAGTCCCCTGTATACTTCTTTTTTTTATGCGATAGATAACGTTCCTTGGGGAGTCGCATATAAATAATCGCATAAAAAAGACTTCAACTACATATAAAACTGAGGAATAATTTGCATTTTTTTAAAAACCGTATAACTTTAAATTACTGTAATAGAATGTACCAAAAATCGCACAAAAAAAATCTTACGACGATTTAAACACTATTTTTTTGTTTATTTTTTTTGATATGTCGTGTACAATAAATATATTTTCTAATTGATTGCATTATTTATAGTAAGGGGGGCAGGAGTTTCTTCCACTTCAATATCGTCTTCTGTTTCTTCGCTGCCATATCAAACCAATAATATCATTTTAAGAAAAAGTATCAAAGATTTATTCAAAGCGAGAATTTAAAGTGTGTAGATTTATCTGAGATACCGCATATAAAACATTATTTATACAGTTCAAAACTGATTTTTTTTTCCCTAACTTCAGGTACGGTTAATGATTCATTCTCTAATTTATCCAGTATATGTTGATAAATTTTCCTAATATTATACTTTTAAAATGTTGAAATGTTGCCCTGATTTAGTGGCTGATTAAAACAATGTTAATAATAGATTTTTTTAATGCGCATTCGCATAAAAAAAGCTTTGTTCTCTATAGAAAAATGACGGATAGGTTCCATTATTTTTAAAAACCGCATAACTTCAAAATCGCATAAAAAAAATCCGCATAAAAACAGACCCAAGTGTATCTGCATTTCTGTTAGGTTACGCATATAAATAATCGTTTTAGCCAAATAATCATGTGGCCTATATGTGTAGAGGTATCTGTTATCAAAAATTGAATGAAAATTTGTATCATAATTTGGATTTGAACGCAGCCCTTATAATAAGATTTCAGGATATAGCCCATTGTACCAACAGCATAACATTTTCTTTCTTGATATATTTTTGGATTTTTAAGAATCCAATTATTTTTCATGATTTTGACTGTCGGTTCGTGTCGCTTATTTTCAATGGAGCTCTTTTGCAGGTTGAAAGACTCGGTGTCAATTTGTTGAACCACCGAACCATTAAGCGTATCGCTTCCAATTAATCTTGTCGCAGAAAGTCGCAAAATACAAATTTACGATGTCATCGATGAAAACTGCACATTTTTCCCGGCACACTCTGTCCATTGTGTCCTACGCGGAAAGCTCGATAAATTAAAATCGAATTTCTATGGTGCGAATCCGCCGACGCTGTGGGCGTCGTAAAAAAGACGTTATGCGAATTAATTCCCGAGGCATCGTTTCGATATTAGGCGCAAGCTTCGTATTCTCACTTTCCGATTAGCCATCGGTAATTGTATATTGACACAGTGCTAATGAAAAGCTAATTATGTTTGAAGACACTCGCCCGAAGTAAGTTACTGCAAATTGCTTTTCGGTGTCAAAGGTTAAGTTGTATTTAACGATTGCGTTGCCGACATGTGCCTTCGGGTGTCGGGACGACCGATAAGTAATTTCGTTTTTTTGCACGTCATTTTTAGAATTTTCGCGATGGAAAGTGCTGTGCATGCCGCACGATATTGGAAATATGCGCACGCATAAAGTCTTAAAGCAAGCCGATTCTTTTTGCCGACTAAAAACCAATAAAATGCTAGTTTGCACATGATTTTCAACAAGAGGCATATTATTATTTAGCTCCAATTCTTGGCAATTAAAGTTGGGTTCCGTGCATCGTCCAAGATTCCATCGTCACGCACCAGGTCCGTTCACCTCTTCCGTCAATCAGTCCACCGAGTTACGCCAATTTCAATGCCAACGAGGAAGACCATAGCTTTCGTTACTCACATATTATACCAAATTATAAAATCAGGCAACATCAATGCTGCATTTACTATTATAATATGAAACGAATCAATCACAAATTTACATAAATCCTCATTGAATATGAACAAAAACCGCATAATTTCAATGCATCACATTGCATGAAAGTTATATTCATATTTGATCATTATAATGAAAATATACACATGATACGATTACATCACGTCCTAATGAGAGATGTTGAAGATTTTCATTTTTAAAAAATAGAACAAATCATCAAATACTGTATACACCAGATTAAATTAAATTTTATTGCTTTAAATTGACAAATTTTTAATATCGCAAATATTATAAAACATATCATATCTGGACGCTTGGACAACAGTGGCGTAACTACTAATTGGCGAGCTTAGGCGACGCCTAGGGACAGTAACTATCTAATCTATTTTATAGAGTACAGTACATATCAAATGGCTATATTAACCTTTCTCTACCGGTGATGTATTTACTACACCTCGACTCTAATAATGTGAATATCGATATGAAATATAATAGATACGGGCTTCAGAATTTTTCGTATTCCTCCGTAATGTAATTACGAACCACATCAAAGTATTATAGTATAAAAGTATTCATCTGCAGCGACGGGAATAAATAATTTGTCGGGAAATCGGAAAATTTGCGAATTTTAGTCCGTATCTGAAGGAATTTTATCAGTCACATTGATGGTGTCATACGAAAATGGAGGCTCACGCGGTCATCAATTCGAACTAGCATTTGAATATCAGATGACGATACCTCCAACGAGTGTGGAGACTGAGCGTGCATTTTCAGCAGCAAGTTGCCTGGCTTCCAAAATAAGATCCAGACTAAATGACGAAACACTCGATGTTTTAATGCTACTTCGGGCACATTTTCAAAATAATATTTGAATTTTTTTTAGTGTTTTATTTAAATTTTTTCGCCTTTTTGAACGTTGGCATAATTTATATTTAATTAGAATAGTCCATAGCAAACCATCAAAATAGACAAGGCTTTGAACCGGAACAAAACCGACTATCGGCAAAAGCGTCATTTATCCCGGAACTGAAAACCGCATCGAACCTGAAACAAATGTCTAGAACGCCACCGAAACCGTAACCAAAATGAAAAGACAACGGTTCGAAAGCCTGAAAACAAATCTCATTATTAACTGTACAAATCGGGACATTCATATAAATTCATTAAAACCGTATTTGGCTTAATTAATCACGTTAAATAAATATTATCTACGGAGAGAGCGCTTACAGCTATGAGTCTGCGGGAAGGACATCTTCCCGCATCCAAGGCTACCCGATGAATTCCCACCTCCTGCACATCACCACCGGATTGAAAGCGGTGCACGCGCAAGAACAGATCAATATCGTTATTTTAGATGCAATATGACCACAAAAAAATAACATAAAATGGATGCATTTAAAAATACCTCATTGAAGATTAATGTCAATTATTTTTTTTTGCGTTTTCCTCCAATTCTTCGTATTTAAGCCATATTTTGATCCCATCTCATTTCATCTAGCTCGTTTTGTCTTTCTCCCCAGTTTTTGAGGCGTTCCAAACTCTACTGGGTATATATATTTAGATTGATTTTCCGTGAGAAGTACCAAGTCCATTTGGAGCTTTAATTTGAGCGAGTAAAAGCTGACTTCTCAGCGGGATACAATAATGAAGCCCTTGTGATTCAAACCTTGGTTTTCATTCATTAATGCCAGCTCTCTCGCTGCAGCATCCTTCGCCGCATACAGCTGAATACTTGCAGGATTAAAGTTGGGCAATTTTTAATTTTGCCATCATCAGGAAGCGATTAAGGCCATTGCTTAAAATGATGTTCAAGCGAGCTTGATGTGTTCATCAAGATGTTCCAACATTCCGTCGTGGGAATCGTCCCGCGTCGTTTTTTTCTTCGTTTTGGAAGTATTTATCATTTGCTTATGAAATATCTCACAATTTGAGTTGTTTGCTCTAAGTGTTTAGTCTTGAGTGTCTTTCTCACAGAATTCATCATCCCAACCCCACTAATTAGATGGTGGAAGCAAATCGATACGGTGCTGAGCACAAAACAGCATATGATCTTTTTTTGTGATTCCCACACTCGTCCGGGTCACAAGAGGACATCTTCGGTGCTTGATATTCTAAAAATGGCCCAGCGTATAATTATTCGGATTTTTTTCGTGTATCTTTAATTGGCTTAAATTATGTTTTAATTATTGTCCGCCCGTCGGAATGATGCCATCAATTTTGCATAATGTGCTCCGATAAAATGTACACATGAATAATACAGCAACGATGCACACAACCGAGTTCCCATAATACAATTACAATGTTAAATGCACAGGAAACGTTTCTTTTCAAATATTTCCATTAATGGTCGATTTTGCATAAATATCGCTAATAAAATGTATCAAAGATATGCACGGCTTTCCGAAAAGTAATCCGTTATTTATTGAAATTATTCAAAAACGAATTCTTCTTCACACACATTATTCGGTCGTATTAAGACTGATGACTAAATGAAAATGATCGGAAAGACGACATATGTATTTAAGATGTTTATTCGCAAGCTTTGATATTGAGAGTCCCAACTGCGAGACTTCAATGACGAACCACGCCCTCAAGTATGATCAAGGCCAACTTTGTAACATCCTCAAATCTCTATGCACTCAAGATGCACTTATCCCAACGTTGAATCCATGGCTGGAAACATTTTTGGGAAGCTTCTTTTGGAAGAGCATTCAGCCGCTCTTTTGTGGTCATCTCAATGTCAATAATGGTGTCAAAACGTTTTTTTTATAGCACGGTTTTTATTTTTGGGAAGAGTCAGAAATTGTACAGTGCTATATCTGGTGAGTAAAGTGGATGTGGATCCACTTTAACGGGGATTTTCCATCGGAAACTCTGCATTTTCGTCTCAGGGTCATAGTTACAATTTTGACCATGAAGTCCGGAACTGCTTGAAAACGATCCTTCATTCCATACAAACTGAAACACGATTTTCTTTCCGCGACAGACGCGATAAACACGAACTCGCTCTAACGGCTCCATATCATAACGTGTACAAATTCTTTCACCATTTTTTTATCAGACCTCGCATATTCACTGGGATTTTTTACGCATTTTGAGCATGTTTTGATCAGGGTTGTCACAATGCATCATTATTTATTTATATTTTTTGTAAATAATAAGTAGCGCATTAAAATTGATTTAATGTTGTTACTATTCACTAATAATACCAATAAGAATCATTTTTTATAAGGCATTCTGATCGATACATCCCAAAATAGATTCATTTACGTAGCAAAAGATCATAGCAACTCACCGGTGAGTCGCTGGCGCTTAAGTGGTTAGAAGAGAATTTGTAGTCATGAAAATAATGTCGATAAGTGGTTTAATTACGATGTCTACGATCCTGAATTCCAAATTTTGATTGATGAGGAGATAATTTGAGCTTATATCAGACATATCATTAGATGAACAGAGTCGAGATGCTCATAATGAGATTAATGATAGTGAAAATCTATAGATATTCAACGTTAAATGGTCTCTATATATTAAAATTAATATATATAGGTGTTCATTATTTATTCGATTATCCGGATTCGTGATCCCTGGCAGTCCCAGATAATCGATTCTACTGAATATTTATTCTGTCCGATTATTCTATAGCGTATCAGCGACATGTTTATTCAGTAGGTTTTTCAATTGTGCACAGTCCACAAGGCTGGTCCGCTTTTTTGCACCGAAATTTGAATTTAATTGTACGGTTAACGACAGACCATGACTATCATCGTACGTGTTAAAGCCGACTACATCGTTTGGACGGGCAATTTTTTCCAACCTTTTAGCTCCAATTAGTCGCCAGTAAATCGTGGGATGGTCAATCATGAGAGAGTGACATAGTCCGACACAAATGGTTGTCAGACAGTGTCTGATTGTTTGAGGGCAGGTGACGTTGTTGGAGCTGGCTCATTTGAATTACAAATGGCAATCGGTGGCTGCCGCCCACCAGGTTAGCAAATTGAAACATCATGGCTCCGGAGTACCGCCCGGTGGTCCAGGCGTAGCTCCCAGCCTCTCACCAGCTAGTTGCAAATTCGTATTACCGCTTTAAATCGGGCTTGCATGAATGCATTTCATGATGGATGTCATGTATGGTAATGGGAATTGCTGAATCTGATCGTTTCCAGCAAGATATGATGACACTTTGACCATTGCAATTATTGTGCATTGAGCACTATGTTTTTGCTGCGCCATAATATGTACGTCGATCCATGTTGAATTTCATGCAGAATAGTTTCCCGTTAATATTTCCACTGACGAAAACTTAAAAAATACACACAACGTATTCCTACCAGGACGATAAAATTAGTATCGTATAAAACGAGGTTGTTCGATCAATCAAATTTTTATTTCCCTTCTACCTGCTATCTTTCAATATCTTTCTTGAGAGCTCGCAATTATTTCGTAGATATATTCAGGTCGCGAGGCGTTCATTCGTCATGTCAGCGGTCCGAAAAGCGGACCGGTTGAACACACAGATCTTGTGGCTACTCCGTTCTCTTTTGGGGCTTTTTGCGGCATTTTCTATGATTTGTACGATCACGGTAGCTCCCTCAGAGTCTAACTTACAAAGGTGGCTCGTGCCAAATGAGATCGTGGACAATATTTATCTATCTTACTAATGTAGCTAGTTTTTTTTTAGTTTTAGTTACAAAATCTGCAGAACTAATAAAAAGCTCAGATCAGTGAAGGGTCCCCATTTTCTTTTTTCTCAGATGTGAAATGATGGACTCATATTTCATTCTTACTTGATGCAAAAACTCGGTTATATTGCTATGAATCATCGCTAAACACTTGATTGAAATAAAGTTGAGGCGGGAGAGTCCCCGGGTGGTTTCCCGCCTCTACTATTTATTCCACATGAAAGAGAAAAAGATCTGGCTGCAGGAGGGACGACTTCCCGCAGCTAAGACTAACCGATGACTCTCCCGATTCCCGCCTCTTGCGCGGCAGTACCCAACCGGCAACGTTGCACGCGCCGTTGATCCGTATGTATGCAGGTGCAATGTCTCCGTAGGACCACAAGAGATGGCGCTGTTAAAATAACACATTGCACTTGAAGAGAGACGGAAGATATCGCTATTAATTTTAAAACTTTTAGAAGTTTATGGTAGTGATGTGTTGAGTCAACAACATGTCATGAAGAGTGTTAAGTTGTTCAGAGAAGGCTGTACTGATTCGATGAGGCAAGGAGTAGGAGACCGTATATATATACCGATTGTTCAACATACCTGAATTAAGTTTTAGACTACCCTAAACCACCAAACTAAATTATATTTATATAAAACAAAGTTTATGCAAAAACATGCTAATTTAAAGCCTGAAGGGAATAGCAAGAAATGAAACCCTTTTATGAGCAATAATAACAAGCATTTCTATACTAATAAAACATCTTCAAAATGTTGTAAGTATAACAAACGTACATAATATAGAAAATACATATATTAGTAATCAACTCTTCTTTAAGTTTTGAACCGCCTAAGGTGACAATATAATCCCCCTACGGATGTTGTAAATTACGGAATTACACATTAATGTAGTATTTTAGTAATATATTATTGTGTGAATAAATAATTGCATCATCACTTAAATTGATTTATGACAAGGAATTAGTTTTCATGATAAACCTAATATGACATTATTTATCGATCGTGTAAAATTGAAGGCGTGTTATAGAAGTGCGCGTTGTATGAAGGCATTATTTATCATAATATTCGTATGAAATAACCTCATTTTTTGTATGAGTCTAATGTGTATTATGAAACAATAGTTAACACAGCTGTTATGTGAAAGTACATGAATATATCATTTCTTTGAAACTCAGTCCGCGTGTGATCAGCAGGAGGTCAGATCCGAACATGAACCAACTAAGATGTATCTGGATACCCTTATATTTCATTCAATAAATTTCAACAGTCACTTAAGAATCCCAAATGGATCCTCATAGTTGTTTTTTATTCTGTTTCAGGCTAATAAATCGGGACAAGCATTGCTAGACGCCGTATTCCGTCAGCTAGATCTGGTGGAGACGAGCTATTTCGGGCTTCGCTACTTGGACGAAGACAACCAGCCGGTGAGTATCTTCCGTAACAATATGAATCGCGCATCCGCTAATCGGTTATCCCTACGGGAGTTCCTCGTTGAACCTTTTCCAAATTGCGCAATCAACAACGCAGCCTTTTTTGCAAAAAGACTAAGACACACGAAAGATTGAGTCGTGTCTGCGGCTCCGGAGGAAAGGGTGAGGGTCAATTAATCCACGCCCCGGTGGTAATGGGAGCAGCGGTCGAGTTTAATGGAGCAATGAATTCCTGCTGCAAAATCGCAACACCAATAAAACAAAGGACAATTTAAGACTCGGGGCGAAAAACCGAAGGAGCAAACGATCCTCGCGAGGAACCGCGGACCGTAAAAGTGTCCATTTTGATTTTCCCCGCTGCATTAACTCGTAAAGCGCCCTCAGGAAGTCGACCCTCGGAATCTTCAGAATTTTGAAGTGCTGGATCTCTCCCTGAGCCGGTACTTGGTTCGCTCATGTCGCGAATTGTTTCGCTGATGCTCAATCGTTGACGGACTTGTTGTGAATACATCCCTTTTGTTTGCGAGCCCTCGAGGACTCTCCACAAAAATAGGGATCTTTGACTTTCGACTTTGCGCAACAGTGCACAAGATGCAATCTCTAATATGAATCTCAAGTGTAAATATGAATATATTTCACGAGACAATCAACTTTCCGCTTGGTCGACTTCAAAAGCTCATCTGATGAAAGATCCTCACAAACTTCAGTGTGAAATTAAATTTGCAAGTTCTGCGCAAATAGCTTATTTACAACGAACGTATTAGTAATTAAATACAATTTTCCTCATGCTCTTTACCAAAAAGTTTAATTTTTCTCAACAACGACAAAAGGCTATGGTACACATGTTGTATCATCGATAATTAAAACATTCAATTTAAGTTTAATTATACAAAAAAGTTTCATTTTCATCCCTTATTAATTGAGATGTCATTAATGTTTCCATCAACATGGACTAGCGCCTTTAGGTGCTAATATTAATTTTTTGCCTTGATCCACTGAGACAAACTGTGTCAAGTTTGTAAACGTTATGACTAGTTGGTCAATCTCTATGGAAGCTAGAGTGAGGTCGTGTTTATCGCGTCTGTCGCGCATCATGGATTTCGAACAACGCGTTAGTAATAAGTTGCAAAAAAATTCCAAAGTAGCTCATGAAAAGTTAAAATCAATGTATGGCGATAATGGTGATAAATCTGAGGACTAATTTGCGAAATTTTGAGGAAAATGAAACGAATGAGTGCAAAATTTGTTCCCAGACTTTTTACTGAAGAACAGATATAAAATCGTGTTTCAGTTTGCACGGAATTGTAGGATCGTCTTTAAACAGAATCGGACTTCATAGCCGAAATTCTATGAAGAATCCTATCGCGAACATCAAGACCATGCTCAATTTTTTACGATAGTGAGGGCATAGTGCGATCAGAGCTCGTTCCAAGGGGAACAACTGCAAATTCTGAATTTTACTAATAGTACAACGTTTTCGAAACGATATGCGAAGAAAGATACCTGCAAAATGTTTTCAATGTTTTGCTGTTGTCGCCAAATGAATTGATCTAAGTATGAATCGAAATTATGACGTTTGTGTCGTACCGCCTCCCGGTACACTCCATCGAAGACCGAACGCTTAGCAAATGCATAACAAATCTACTTTAAAATTAATAGTGGTTTGAATATTAGCTAAATTTAAAATATATATATATATAGTTCGAAGGGCGTACCAGGCGATGACGCCAGATGCGTTGCCTCTCGTTTTGTGATAATTTGATATTTTGAGTATAAAAATTATTTTCTTCGAAAAATTGTTAAATTGTATAATAATGCTTATATATAAATTATAAAAATAACAAATTTAGTCGATTCAGTGTCGCTTATGTTTATGCTGCATGCTAATCTCACGGAGACCGCAATCTTCATAAGCAACCCATCGCGAGGAGCGTCTCGAGTCGTGGAACAGAACGAGAGCGTCCACCTCTCAGCATCGACAGGGCTTCGCAGCCTCGAAACGACTCGCAGCATACGACGGAAATTCTTATTTTACGTCCGTGGAGGGAGCTCTTTATCTTCGGCCACTTGTCAGATAACACTGAAAAGGAGGATCCTCAAAAAGATAGGGAAACAATTAAACCATTGCACAACGAATATTTTGTGCTATCGATTAGTAAAAGCTTCATACGCGCTGCTGCCGTCAAATAAGTGAATTTGTATAACGATAAGTGGTGGACATGCAAATATAGCATTATGAAGAATTTAAATTAACTCACTATTCAAAGGGTTAAAATGTTTTAGCATCAATTTTTATGTGATTCACAATCGGTTTAACCCCTTTTTGTTAATAATACTAAACTGTCAATAAGGTCAATTAGCTATGTCTCGCTACCTTTGATTTTTTGTATAGATATCTTCTGATACTTTCACTCACCTCTTATCCACATCCTTCTTGTAAAAATCCTTTCTACTTATATTCCATCTCACTATTCATTACTTACTAGTTCACATCTATTTCTCACATCACTTCAGATCAGATTCTTCCCATGCCTTGCGATAGTACACAGACTCTGGGTCACTATCGACTTCCCTTTTTATATTTAGTGCATATTTGGCAAAGAGTTTGTTGATTTTATTGAATCTATTAAATTGGCCACCCCTGTTCAATAAAGGATCATATTATCCCAACGAGGAGATTGCGCCGTTTAATTTCGCGAAGACAAATTACAGCCGGTACAAATGTATCATAATTAAAATAACATTAGTACGCAGTATAATAGTTTCGCTGAGTAATGTTGTTGTTTAATTTATGAAACGTCAAGTTTTGCTCGTTGGGATGTTTCCTATTATGTTAGCAGCTTGACAATCGCTCCTCTCCAGCTCCGGCTCCTTTTCGTCCTTTTTCGAGGAGTCGTAAAAAGGAGCCGAACCTGGGGCCGAGGGTGTGCGCCGCATCCGGCCACTTCTCTTATTAAACTTCTTATCATCCCCCACTTGTTCGCGGGTAGGTTTACGAGGCTCGACCAACAATTTTGCCTTTTTTTGCTCTTTATCCTGACTTATGAAGGATGCACGTCGTCTAAAAATATCTTCCCGGGCGGAAATTTATGTGGCTCGTACAATTTATTTTATATGGAATCATCGAGTCGAAAAACAAACTTCCATCGACAGTTAAATTACACAGTCAAATGCGTGGATATCCATCATCGGCTCTTTGTCATGAAGGTATCCAGAATGCATATATATTTATCAATGATATACCTGGTGTACCACACCTCGAAGCATTCTTAGAAAATTTATTTCTCAAGACCTATTTATACGGGCTCGTAAAAACAAGTCGTAATCAAATCGAAATTATCGACACAATGATATGTATTGGTTTTGTAATCTCAAGACTGAGAAATATTAGGCCGTCCATAAATTATTTTCGGTCCATATACCCAACGTATTATGGAGACAAATTATGCTTACCGTATTATTAGCAGTTGGATGATTAAGTTGATTTTGGATTAGCATGAATATTGATGATGCATTTGACGTTAAAGTGATCATACATAAAGCCCAAGTCAAAGCCAAACCATGACCTTTGTATTCAAACATTCATAATTATATCATAATTTAAACTAAATAGAACAATTAATAGAATAAAATTATTATTTAATGGATTTCATCCCTTATTTACATGATACATTCATTTAATCGTATTTCTCGAAGAGAGTTTGATTGATTTTTTATGATGAAGCAATAACAATATTTAATAAAAAATAAATCAGACATTTCATGTGAAAATATTGAATACAGGATGCGGCAGGGAAACTTCCTTATTTCAAATGCGTACCATGAAGCGACAATTATTCTAAGAATAATGAGATGAAATTAATTCAAAAGAGCTAGATTTAACATTTTTTTGGCATATAGGTTTAATAACGACCGTATAGTTGAATATTTTTAAATATTTATCTGTAACATAGAAAAAATAATTTAACTGATATCCCGATGTAGTTTCCCTGCCGCACCCTGTATGTGACATTCATCCATTCTTATGCAGAACTCTGATATTACTGTAATCTTTACTCTTTAATTAAGTATAAAAAATAACGTCGTTCAAATGTCCGCCGCAGCTTTGCTCGGTGGCACGTATTCGGGAGGTTAAATTTTCGATGACTTTGAAGGCATCAATTCTTTGCGGTTTATACTCATACAACTGCGGTTTGAGATAACCCTAAAATAAGAAATCTTAAGGCATTAAAACGCACAATCTCGAACCGTGCCCTCAAATCGCTCGTGCAGAATGTCCATCGTGGCATGCGTTGTATGATACATAGCGCCGTCCCGTTGGAACCGTATGTCGTCGATATCCGTATCATCCAGTTTAAGCCACAAAAAAATTCTTATTCACACACGCATTCATCCAAAAATGGACATCATCGCTAAAGATGATTTTTTTGGCGAAACTTTTCTCGAACGGAGCATTAATTTTAATTTTTTTTAAAAATAATTTGCAATAATTTGTTTAACGCTATCTTTCATAATAATTTGCCATATATTACTTAATAGTTCAAAATAAATTTGATGGATTTTGCTTTAACAGCATGGCCGCTATAATCTATTTGGTGAAAAAAAAACTTATTTTTCTTCGTTTATGGGAAAGAACAAATGTTTAAGAATACATTCAGTATATTTCAAGTGAATATAAATAAAATCCGCAATGTTATAAACCGATGAGGAGAAACTTTAAATGCGTTTTTCTCGAAACTACTTTTTCCAAGCTCATGGAAGTGCTCCCATCTGATCTAGATGAGCATTCTTTATGAAATTTAGCAAACATTTTAATAATAAACGTCTTCATCGTATAGACTACAATTATTTAAAAATATTCAAAAATGTTTATTTAATGAACAAAAAACTACAAAAAAAGATGGTAAAAACACAATTTTTTTTTCGATCGCTCACTATTTTTTTATTTTTTAATATTTCTTTTTGATTATAGTCTAGTCTATACAACATATTATACAAAATAAAAATATGCTTAAGTTTTTTGCTGCAAATCATCTGTACAGGATTTAGGACTTCCATAGTGAAGAATATTATTTGGTCGCGCACCACGACATAAGTTGTTTCTTCCACTCTCACTACCATGCTTTGTAATATTTTAAAAAATATTTTTATATTGAATAAAGATCGCCTAGTCAATACACTAAAAATTGCTCAATGCGCTAATAATACATTGACACAGCAGTGGCGAATATTATTATAATATCCACCCTGCGTCCTAATTGAAATTCAGTATAAAGAAACCCTCATTAAAAAGAATGCTGTCCAGCACATAGATGACTCTTAAACAGGCGCATGATGGGATACGTCTAGTCTTTGAAAGGCATATAATTTTTCTAAACTATATTAATTTCGGCGGTCAAATCTGGAATGATAATGAAGCCGCTCATATAAAAAGCTGGCAGTGTACAGTCCTGTCTGCAATCGGACCGGGGTTGGGCATGATCACTTTAAACAGTATAATTAAAAAGTTAGCCGGACTCACCCCTCGAGCTCTTGTGTTGTTATTAATGGAGGTACGAAAGTTTAGGGACCTCACCTAAGAAATAATGGCCACGTTTCGTGTGGCAGGGAGATATGATTGGCCAGAGCCGTTGCCCGGAGCCATGGACAACGTATAATTATTTCGTGTGGAAGGCAGGTAAGATGGCTCCGGGAGAAGGTTTTGACACACAAAATGACCGTGGGTTCTCACGGATTCTTTTGGAGCCGTGCTGGAGTGGATGCACATCATTGTCTTCAATGTTATCATTATGCAGCGCTTTCGATTGCGTCTAATGTGACGCAACGCACGATGGAATCTCGGGTGCGAAAATTAGGCACGCAATAACGTCGCTCGGGTGGGAATACGTCGGCGTCGCCACCTGCAGCGCCACATTTTGTTTATGGCTGTGGGGAGGAGGATGGGTCCGCAAGATGAGGGCCCTAAGGTTTCGCGTGCTTTTAATATGGTGCTAAAGGACCCAGCCACTCTAGGTGTGGATGGCCATTTTTCATGGAAGAACTCGCAACGGGTGGCTTTTTATAGGCAGTTTTTCGGGCACACAGGAAGACTCAACTTCAGTTCCGGCAGCGTGAGATATTACAAAGCCTAGTTGGGGGAAGGATACAACGACAAAAAAATGCAATGAAAGCACTAAAAGTCCTGATAAAAATATCATCCACGTCAAACACATCCTCGCATACATACGTCCTATTTACCATCTTTAAGCATTGATTTTTTAATAAAATCTGTCGATAATTCAAGAACTTATCTAGAGCTTATTATATATACTTTATCCCTCCAGGATCAGTCCCGGAATCCCGGGACCGTGATTTTCATTCGCTTAAGAAATTACATTGATAAATTTGATCAAAAATTACTAAATATGCCCGAAGTAGCATTAAAGCATCGAGTGGATCTAATTTTGGAAGCCAGGCAACTTGCTGCTGAAAATACACGCTCAGCCTCCACACTCGTTGGAGGTATCGTCATCTGATATTCAAATGTTAGTTCGAATTGATGACCGCGTGAGCCTCCATTTTCATATAACAGCATCAATGTGACTGATAAAATTCCTTTCTGGTGAGATGCGGACTAAAATTTGCATAATTCCCGATTTCCCGACAAATTATTTATTTCCGTCGCTGCAGATGAATACTTATAAACTATAATACTTTGATGTGATTCATAATTATATTACCGAGGAATACAAAAATTTTGAGCCCCGTATCTATTATATTTCATATCAATATTCCCATTATTAAAGTCGAGGTGTAGTAAATACATCACCGGAAGGGAAAGGTCAATATAACAATTTGAAAAACATATATGTACTATATATATACATAGATTAGACATTTACTGCCCCTAGGCTTATAATATAAATTTATACATAGCCTCTTAGCTCTTAGAATAAGTTAATTTTATGCATTGTTTTTTATTTGTCGACGGAAATTATTAACTTAAAAAATTAAGCTGTTTGTGTAATATACAATAAAATAGGCAAACTACGCCGCTTATCTATCAGGACTGCAGCAGCGTGTATGAAGCTTGTACATAAATAAAGTAAACATAAACAATACACTTGAAATCGATTCATTATACTCTTGAAAATGTATAAATAAATAAATTATATCAATCAATTGATAAATTTGAGTTAACGATCTATACAATCGTCCGATGTACGATCATCTCTCTCTGTTTCTCTCCAAAATCAACGTGCAAGACACTCTCCGTCTCTGTTTATCTCCGAGCTCAACGTATATAAATGCTCTTTCTGAATCACTGGAAATCGCTCGCAAATAGGCGACCGTACTTCCATACAGCTTAATGAAATTTCATAGAATGAAGAGACCCTTAGATTACGCTCCTCTCCAATATTACTTTCAATTGCCTAAGCCAGTGATTCTTAAATTGGGGTCCGCAGATCTCTGGGGATCCGCGGAGTTATTACCAAGAGTTCGTGTAAATATTTAAAAAAAAACATTTATCTATACTTGGAATAAGATATTTTTGTGGAATTATTTACAGAAAACATTATAAGAAAATCTATGTTGGCCAATATTTAACAGTTTGACGTAGACAGCCGTCAAATATCGTCATGCGCCAGCAGATAGCGATAGAGCAAGTATATTCGTAGTCTTCCTGAAGACATCTTATTTTGGTCCAGGCTATTGACTAATCCCTCTTTTCTAAGGCGTCGTTCCTCATCATTTTCTCCCCCGTGGAACGTCTGTCTGCAATTCAATGATCAATGATTCAGTGATTATAAATACGCCTCGACATAAATTTGATGCTAAACAGCGAATTAATAAAAGTCTGATTACAGTTAAACATAATTTCCGTGGCTTTCACATTAAAGCGGTTTTGATATAATTCAACAACCCAGACAATTTGCTAGGATAAATTAGTCAAGCAATTACTCATTGGCGTATCATTGCTGGACTTCACTTTGTTTAAGTGCAGATGGCAATTAATTCATAATATCTCTTCCAGTAAATTGTTCTCGAAGTAAGTGATAAATTCCTGGATGCTTCGAAGCGGTCTTCATGTAATGTTGCACTTGTGTCTAACTGGTTTGCAGCCACATCATTAATCTTACATTAACGAGCTTCGTATGCGATGTACGTTTGTGTAAACATCCCTAAATTGCCAACAGGACGAACATCCAATTAATTTCATTCAATCGGCGTGGTCATAATCTCGATAAATTAAATGAAACGCTTGTTTAACGCCAAGGAATTAATTTCAACACTTGAATATTGGCAGACCGTAGGGGCTTTTCCATGAACCCCAACCATGTCATTGTGTTGTTCTCTGGAAGGACGCCAAATGGCCACGGTCGATTAATGTAGCACTCTGTGTCTTCGGGGTACATTTAAAAATCTATTTGCGCAATTGTCTAAGGACATTAGTATGGCCCGGACGATAATCGCCTTAACCGCTTTAAAACCGCCATCCGCCATAAAAGACAATATGCTCTATTTGTGCATGTGTGTAAGTAAAATATAGTCGGCAATATTGTGGACCTTATTTGACTCGGGAGGATATATCATGAGTGGACGTGTGAAGGCAAACTTGGGAGGGTAAAAATAGTTCTTAGTGGATCTCACAATAAATCAAACAAAATCGCCCAGGGCCGTCGTGCCTGCTTTATGCACAATTTATAGCTAAATAAATAAACTTTGTGCTCTGCGATAAAAGCAAAATCTGGCTCTGACAAGGCCTCGATAATCAGGAAGAATTTTTCTTTTCGACATTGCGAATTTCGCTGCAAACAAGCATCCTGTCAATTTGCGGCGCAATTACTACACATTATGTCTATTACTGTAATTTGCGTCCATTAACGCTAATGATCCGTTTTTGTAACAATGAGACGAAAATACGTAGATAATCTATGACAGTATCATTTAACCTGATAGATGAGCTTCTGTCAAATATTCTGTCAAAATAGACCAACAATATCGCTAATCGCTTAACGCTTATATTGGACTAATATTCAAATGAAACTCATATACATTTAAGATTAGTAATAGTAAATCTGCGATATTATGCGAATATTCTTTGCAATTGATATATTTATATATGAAATTTATATAGAACACTAGCGAATACTCGTAATATGGTGTATCCATAAAACATTTTTACTATGCCTATATTATTCCCGCAAGTGTAAACGGTAAATTGACTAAGTTTTATCACAATCGGATAAACGGTATGGAAGCGCATTAAATACGAACAAACAAACATTGATTTTTATATATTAGACTATACCTATGTTACTCGCGCATTTTTTAACAATAAGTGGACGAAGTTTTATCGCAATCTGATGAACGGTATAGTACCACATTACATACGAACAAAGATATTAGATTTTTATTGTAAGCAAAAATGTTAAACGAACTTCATTTTAACACATTCCCGTCGGGTAATGTTGATGTACAACTTTCAGATATTATCGGTAGATGCGGAATTCGCATAAAAAAGTCTTTTAAAAAAAAGGTCCAGCGCGATAAATACGACGGAGATTCAAATATAACCCGGAATTTTGCTGTACAAATTTATTAGTAATAAATAAAGATTCATTAAAATAACAAATCCATTGGATAAGAAGTTTCTTGATCCCGTATATGATTCATTTTTCACATTTAAGGTGAAAATGTGTCTAATAAAATTTCAAATGCTATCTATATAACTCACTATTACAACACGATTGATCGTTAAACGAACAGAAATTCGTATTTCATGACAACACACCCTCACAATGCAATTGAAATTGACATCACAAACGCATTCAAACGTACTGCAAATGAAACTGCTTGAGACATGCGGAGATAATATTATAGAGTCTCCCTTTGATGCCAAGAAAGATTCCTTTGAAATGTGGAGAAATGCAATTGAATGTCCATGTTTCCATAAACGTGCTCATCGAATGATTTCTTGCATTGGGAATGCTTACTTTTACGATCCTACATTCTTACTATCCTTAATTCCTATTATTTCAAATAAGCTAAATATCACTTTTATATTATGATTAACACATTAACTGAGAGACATTGTCTGTTCAGGATTTGTACAACACAATGAATATTTATATTTTTTGTTAATATATACAAATGGGTGTGTTTTTATGCGATTTTGAAGTTATGCGATTTAAAAAAAAATGGATCTTATCCATCATTTTTCTATTTCGAGTACAAAGCTTTTTTTATGCGAATGCGCATAAAAAATATAAAATCCATCCAGATTTAGAACATCCAAATGTAAAAATAGTGTTTCTTCCACCCAACACATGTTTAATTTAACCACTAGATAAAGGCAACATTTCCACTTTTAAAAAATATGATATTATGAAGCTAGAGAATGAGTCATTAACTGTAGCTAAAATTTGGAAAAAGTTTTTAATTTCACGCTTTAAATTCTTGTTGTAAAGAAGTTTGGCCCGAATGTGTTACATATGAGGAAATAATAAATACTTCGACATTATCAGCTAAAATCATTACTTTGGCAAATCAGCTTGGAAAAGTCTTTGATACTTTTTATCAAAATGATGTTGATGAATTTCTTGAGGATAATCCCTTGAATGATATTATTGGTTTGATGTTATATGCCAGCAAAAAAACAGAAGATGATATTTAAGTGGAAGAAACTCCTGCATCCTCTACTGTAAAAATTATACAAGAAACTAGTCAATCTCTTTATTGTACATGACTTAAATTCGAATTGCGTATATCTATATCGCAAACTGCATAAAAAAAATATTGGTTAATCTTTGCAAAGTTTTTTTATGCGATTTTTGCTACATTTCATCACATTGATTTGAAGTTATGCGGTTTTTAAAAATAACGAAACCTATCCCTCAGTTTTCTATGTAGTTCAAGTATTTTTATGCAGATTTTTTATATGCGACTCCCCGTGGAATGTATCTTTTGCATAAAAACTTCCAGAGATCCATTAAAATGTGAAGACATTTTTGAAAAATCGGTGTTGAAAATTATTATTTTTTGTATAAAGAAAACATAGCGACTCACCGGTGAGTCATTGGCACTGAAATGATTAAACGTAAATTTTACGATATTTTAGCTTATGCAGTTGATATAAAATGTAAATATCACTTTTATCAATATATACAAATTCATTAGGTTTTGTTCGTATGTAATGCGCTGCCATACCGTTCATTAGATTGCAATAAAACTTCGTTCACTTATTGTTAAAGATTTCGCGAGTAACATAGGAATAGTTTAATATATAAAAAACAATGTTTGTTTGTCCGTATTTAATGCGCTGCCATACCGTTCGTTCGATTGCAATAAAACTCTACCAACTTATTGTTTGCACTTTTTCAAATAATATAGGTATAGTACAATTAACTTATAGTAGATATTATATATAAACATCAATGTTTGTTCATATTTATAATAAAACTAATAGAATAAAATAAATATCATTTATACTTTTTCCTTATATATCATTCAATTTCAATAAATATATGGCAGCACGCGCCGGTTACCAGCTAGTAAATAATATTTTAATCTTGTTTTTTCGGTTTTAATGTCTTTTGTCAGTGATGAGTCCCGACTTTTGGCGGTGAATATATGGCCACCCCATTTTAAATGTACGACTTTTATTTTCAGCGATGGCTCGAGGCTCGGAGGCGTCTAGCTCGTCAATTGAGAGGAGCCGGTCCTCACACTCTCTACTTGGCAGTCAAGTTTTATGCCGCGGATCCCTGCAGGCTATTGGAAGAGATCACCAGGTAAGAGCATCCTTTTCTTCTCGCCGAGGACTGAAATTCGTACGGCAATTATTCGCCGGCGTCAGGGCATAATACACGTACAAAATTGCGTTTTAAGATGCACGTAATGCGTATTTAGGAGCGGTTTCTTATTACCCGGCCCGATAGGGGAGATTGAGGTACCGAGATCTTGTTACGTCGGAGATTCCGTTTACAAAGCGAAACCCTACGCTCGACGAGACCAAATCAAGTGTGATTATCACACGCCGTCGTATAATCAGATAAAACACTCCCGACGTAATGTGTGCGACGATGAAAAATATTTGCAGAACAGAGCGAAAAGTTTAATGCGATATTTTAATTTAAACGTCTCACATCACTCGCTTTCTGCGCGGGGGCGAAAGCGGCCCATCTTCGGCGCGCGTGGGTTGATATAAAAACTCACTTTCAATATTGTGTTGCTTTGATCTATATTGATTGATATATTTAAATATCTTAAATTTAATTAAATTATTACTTTTATTAATCCGGATAATCCAAAAAATATTTTTCAAAGCAGTTTCGGATTATCCAATTTGTCGGACTATAGAGTACAGCCACCGACCCCTTATAATTCGAACAAATTATGAGATATAAATTCGATTCACTCAGGATACCCGTTGGGTGAGCGTTCGAAATAAATCTCGGTGATAATGCTACCTTCAATATCGAGCGAATGAGGAGGTGCATGTATGACACAGACGAAATGGATGTAACCCCTTCCTATTAATGGATATTGAAGAGGCCCATAGTTCTGTAGTGGACTGTCAATGGCTGCACTATGATGATGATGATGATGAGATATAAATAGATAATACAAGGTTTCATATTATAGAATTAACGCCATAAACACAATTACCATAAAAGTTATATTCTTATATATAAAAAATAATCTTTGTTTGTTCGTATGTAATACGCTGCCATACCGTTCATCAGATTGCGATAAAAATTCGTCCACTTATTGCTAAAGATTGCGCGAGTAACATAGGCATAGTCTAATATAGGGGAGGCCAACCCGCGATGCGATTTCAACATAGAAGAATGACGAATAAATGCGAAACTTTTTTAATGCGATTTTTGGTACATTTTATCACAATGATTTGAAGTTATGCGGTTTCTAAAAATAATTGAATGTGATGAACCAAATCGAAATAGATGTTCTTTTCAGATTCGTTGATTGTGTTTGATGTTCGATCATGAGGATGTCAGAGAGCGCTCTAGCTAATAAAGACATTTGGATTCAATTTATCCATTACAACATGGTTGTTTATTTTCATTGTTTGTTATGCGATTTCCGGAGATCATTCGCATTGTTCAACAGGGGGCCGGCGAAATAAA
This sequence comes from Stenopsyche tienmushanensis, assembly GCA_008973525.1. NCBI lineage: Eukaryota > Metazoa > Arthropoda > Insecta > Trichoptera > Stenopsychidae > Stenopsyche > Stenopsyche tienmushanensis. The sequence goes on from WACJ01000538.1 coordinate 1,991,004, forward strand.
ATTATTGAGATGAGATCAAAAGAAGCAAAATAATGACTCTTATTTACAGTCCCGGTCCGAAACCCGGAAAATATCGGGTCGACCTCTTTCTCCTCCGATGAGCCTAAACGCGTATTCATATTTCTCGTGGTACGTTTCATAATACATAAACGCGTATTTATGTTTGCTTTTTTTTATTCTATAACGAAATTCGAATCCCGCGAGCATAACTGTTTCCGATGAAAGGGAATTTGCGAATAAATATAAAATGAAATTTGCATTAAGGACGGAACTGCAGAGTGAGGAGCCGGATGAAAATATTCATCCGGCATTATTTAGAAGTGCTTGTGAGAGTCTATAAACAATGAAATAAAAAGCTTATAGTCGAACATAAAGTCGAAGCGATTTATCAAGAGCATAAATCGGAGCGTTAAGGATAACGGGCCAAATTGAATGTGTTGTAGATATGATGGCCGTCGGACATAAAAATACGTCGATCCTTTCGAATCCCGCAATGTGTGGGAGACCATGGCTCGTTTAAATTTGAAAATAACGCGATGAAACTTCATGACGTTATTCGATTGTATTTTTAACTTGCATCTCCGGCGTGGGGTCACTCTCGCCCCCATGCGCATTTCGCTTCATTGTCTAGCTCGAATTACTAGACTCTCGATTCTGAACTGATCTCAGTCAACGTCAAACTATTACTCGGTGTGAAAGCACCCTTGAAATTGGAGCGTGGTGTGCTCATTTGTAGAATGAATGGATTAAACAGCGCCTTTCTCGTAATGCGATACATCCAGCACATGTAGCAGAAGTCCCAGGAGGAAACGCCACAAAGAAAGATTCACTCAATTTACGGTGAGCAATTAATTCCTGCGACGCGATTACTTCCGGCGATTAATAGGCCGGGATGCGGGAAAATCCGGTTCCGGAGATTTCCATAATATAAACAAGGTTTCAGTTGCTGCGGCTTTCGACGATATTATGCGGCGGTTTTGCAGCAAAACTGTGTGAGCAACGCACACATTTCGCAACCGAGTAGAAGACACGATGATAATTCCGCAAATCTTGAAGCAGACAGGCGCAGGCTCAACGTTTCAAAGTGAATTTGTTTGAGGATGCCATAAAAATAATGAAAACACAAGAAGAAATCTAAGCATTGGGGAGTTCTTAATTCGAGAGCGTTCAATATTATAAAAATAGAATTTGTATCAATATTCTTGAACTTATTTATTTTTTGTCAGATAAAACACGTAGAATAGTGGTTTTAAATGAAAAAAAACATCATTTTGAATTTATGCCCTCAGGAATTAAAATCTTCATATTTTTCTTATCATAAAATATATATATATATATATATATATAAATCAATGTGTGTCTGTCCTCAAATTTGCTAAGGTAAACAAAGCCTTGGCTTTGTTTATTTTAGCAAAGGCTCTGGTGAAGTGAAGCGCTCGGCGGCTCGCGTGGATGATCGTGGGGCGGAGAGGTGCGGGTCGACAGTCGCTTTTCGAGATGAGGGAGAGCGCACGCATACGCATGGATCCTAACCTCTCAACCCCACAGCAATACATCACCTAGCTCTACTACTATATTTCTTTCGTTGCTAAGCAAGCACATCCAACATATGCCTCTCCAAATCAATAAATAAACAAATCAATAATTCATCAGCTAGTACCCAAAAGCCAAAATTTCATCCATTTGTTCAATATAAAAAATCACTGGAAGGTCAAAGAATTTTATTTATTTAAGAAAAGATAAAAATACAATTCAAAAATAGATTTTGTCATCAATGCGACTGATAAAATTCCTTTCTGCTGAGACACGGACTAAAAGTCGCAAAATTTCCGATTTCCCGACAAATTATTTATTTCCGTCGCTGCAGATGAAAACTTATATACTATAATACTTTGATGTGATTCGTAATTATATTACGAAGGAATACAAAAATTCTGAAGCCCGTATCTATTATATTTCATATCGATATTCCCATTATTAGAGTCGAGGTGTAGTAAATACATCACCGGTAGGGAAAGGTTATTATAACAATTTGAAAAACATACATGTACGCTATATATGTATACATAGATTAGACTAGATTAGATTCGCCTAAGTTCACCAATTAGTAATTACGCCATTGTTTCCAAGCGTCCAGATTTCGGCAGGAATGTCTCGATTTATTAGCCTTCATCGTGCTGATGAGGTGTACGATTTCTGTTAGATAAAAATTTCAATCCCGAATTTTTCGGCATTACGTTTACTAATCCCGGGATTCATGAGCAACTAAAACTAGTCGGGATCCCGGGATTGGATTCCCTGTTAAGGATTGAAAGCCTATAAAAGCCAGCACTGACTAAATGTCCCTCAGGTGGTTTATCAGGATTTTTTTATTATACGCATGCAATACATTTGATATTGATAGATACATAGATTAGACAGTCACTGCCCATGGGCGTCGCTAAGTTCGCCAATTAGTAATACGCCACTGTTTCCAAGCGTCCAGATTTCGTCGGTAATGTCTCGATTTTAGAACCCTTTCATCGTGTGAGGTGTACGATTTCTGTTAGATAAAATTTTATTCCGAAATTTTCGGGTTACGTTTTCTAATCCCGGGATTCTTAAGTCCGGGATCCCGGGATTCCGACCCTGCATGACTGTACAAGTCATGACATGATCATTTGAAGTAAAAAAAAAATATTTTAGTCTTAAAGTCTTTTATTTAAGACTATAAACTAGAATTTGGACGAAGGAAAAGAAAAAAAAAGTGAAAATTGGATTTTGGTAGACCTTTTTACAAAAAATTGCAAATTTTGGTAAAATTTGCTCAATATATATATATATAATATATTTAATAGTTGTGATTGAAAAAAAAGAAAATCCTTCGTCCAAGTTCTTGTGAATTATATCTCAAATACCTGTGTAAAATTTCATCAAGATTTCATCAATCAACTTTGAAAACACAGTTTCGAGAAAAACTCGAAAAAAAAATTTTCGAATGTTTTAAATTATATTAACTTAATTCATTGAGTTTTTGATCATATTATAGTGAACATTAAAATTTAAAACCATCCTGCATAATTTAAAATTCGCTTCATTGAGCACACGATCCTGATTTGGTTCAAATGCGACTTACATACGGATTTGCTAATTATTATGGCAAATATTGCCATTATAAATCATTCGAACAAGGAATAAATTCATCCTCGATGAGTATAATAAATTTTCAATGAAAATGTATTATTCATTTATTAATCATGTTGAATCCCCGTACCTTTTTTCGTTGTTAGATTGAGTCATAACACTGGCAGTAATATAATACCTCCATTTAAGGCATGGCTCTATTTTTATTTATAAAAAGTACAAGGCTGCATTACTGTCAATTTGTATTTATTATACCATATGATCCTTTTTGCATTTAATGAGACCTGTTGCGAATCAAACAAATTGCTTACGCGTCGATATGAATTCAATATGCGGACAAAAAACATTGCCGTTCGAAAACATAATTTTAACCGCTTGACCGCCTTCAATTTTCATCCTGTGTACATTTCAAATTTTTCATCAAGCATCGACGTATGAATATTCATTTTTTTAATGTGGTTGTCGCAAATTCTCCCCCTTAATTTAATTCGTCAACCATAAAATGCTTCGGCGACCACTTCATTGTGCATGTTGATGAGCAATCGTGTTAAGTGGGGTGGTCGTTGTAAACGGCCGTCTTGCATCCAAGAGACGACCACCTACTTTAACATGCTGATGTGTTCATTTGTCAGCCACCACGACCAGCAGGAGTCCTTCCACATATCCTGATGATGCCATACATCCTGGGCCATCAGCGGAACATGTGTAAAATTGAGTCTACATTACCATGCATAATAGACAAGCCTTTGAATAATGCATTTGTATAATTTAATTTTTAATTTTAAACTGAGATTTTCAGCTTTTGATCGCTGTAATTGTACAGAATTTCAACATGATATCTACGGGAAGGTTTCATAAAAGTATATTTTACATAAAAGTGGCGAAATTCGGATAACTACGCCAATGTAAAACCGTAGACGTGCCGACTACAGGATGATTGTTCCATAATAATCGAAAATTTCGAAAGATACGCAATAGCTGGAAACGGACATCTGATTTTAACGACAAGCCAAACATTCTTGAGCTTTTGAGGAGTTCAGTCGCGTATTTGCGATCGAATTCCAGAGATTCAGAAAGAGCATTTTTTACGTTGAGCTTGGAGACAGAGACGGAGAGTGTCTTGGACATTAAGTTTAGAGAGAAGAAACAGAGGCGGAGAGAGTGTCTTGGATACATCGCACTATTGTATAAATCAAAAGCCCAAATTTATCGACTAATAATAACCCAAATTAATCGATTTTAGATGTATTATTTATGTTTATGTAATATTGTGTGCTAACAGTGTTTATTTATTCATATACGAGCTTCATACACGCTGCGCGGTCCTGACAGATAAGTGGATTTATATGGACGATAAGTGGCAGACATACGAATATAGCATCTAAGTTTATGAAGACTTAAAATTAACTCACTACTCAAAGAGTTAAGATCGAAGTTTAATTCAGAGCGGATGTAAAGCTTCAAGAACAATATAAAAAATATTAGGATAGGTTGAGCATAAAATAAGTGCGGATAGCCAAATTGAATCAGTTTTAATTCAATTTAATCAGTCTTGAGCGAATCTTCGAAGAGTTTCCGGTTAAGGATCCGACCAAACGTCTTGGCCGCGGGAAGACTGGCTACTCCAGTCTTGTAACTGTGGTGTTTATCTTGCCAGAATATTATTGACATGGAGCCAACAAGACGATAGATATCAGACAGTGACAGATTATCAATCGAACCCATTTTCTGCGCTGCTGTGTGGTCTGTTCTTGGTTACCCCAGACTAGCCACACAAAGAGTGTTTTGTACTGATTCTTTAGCCCCACGAAAACGCTACGCATGGAGCGTCCAGGTGGCCACTCCTTTTGCTCCACGCCCTCTAGAGAAGGCGAGGTTTCCACGGGAAAAAACAGCTTCAGACCATGTGCACCCGAAGGCGCGATGTAGGAGGAAGGACTTAGGTTAAATTAAATTCAAGGGATTTACTTTCGCGGATTCACTGCCAACTCAGTTCAACCTCAGTTTGAAGGGGGTTGGTACTCGTATCGATTCGGTCATTCTTAGTACCTAGCCACGGAGACGAGTCGCCGTACGAACAGCCTAGAACCGTTATCCCCCGTTTGCCTAGGCTGTTGAGGATAATGGTGAGCCTTTGAAACAGTCTCCACCAACTACTGTAATCGGCTGTTCCATACACCCATTTATGGGTACGCGACATATGGTGACCTGCACACCCAACTCATGTTAGCTGGACTACCCCAGTAGCGTTTGATGGGCAAACCGACGACACTACTTTCGCAAACCTCTACTCCACATCATTACCCCAGGGTCCAACCGTTGCCCACGGGCGTAGGGTTGTCCCCCCCCCCCCCCCTGGGGTTTTATGACATAGAGCCAACAGTCATATTTTCATCGACATAGAACTCTTCTATGAACCGATAATGAATGAACTCAGGAAAGCCGTCGACATAGCCGAGAATTTATATCTAGACGTAACCAAGAATAAGAACTGTAGAATTTACAATAATGTAAGATACTTTAACGACGACGTGTTTTTTCCAGATTCTTCAAATTTGGCCTCCTTCAGACTTATTTTAAGAATAAACTATTTCATGGATCGACAAAATAAATGGAGTTAGATTTCGGGTACCTGTAATACGTTCGGGCATTTGTTGAAATAAAATGCAAAGTTACACGGGACAGTATGTTACAATATGTGTGCTATTAAAGTGTATTTTGGGTAATGCGGCCATAAATATTGTGAATAAAATGAAGATTTAAACATCACATATGACGTGTGAGATAAATCGTATTAGGGCGACGTATTCCTTAAAAGCTCCTAAAAGCTCTCCGAGCTAAGCTTCTATATAAAATGTGCTCTCTTTAAAAATGAACGCAATTTTAATGTATCTTAAATGATATATACGCTTAGATCCTCACGTATGCTTTAACCCTTCGCAGAAGATTATTTTCAATTCAGTTTGACCATTTTTTTTTTAATACAATTTCCCCGTGCACAAACCACATCATTCGTATTCGAGCGCTTTAAACCCAGACGCGATAAGCTGTGTTTGCGTGCGGTGAAGATTCAACGTTATTTACACACAACAGAGCTTTTAATCCATCAAAATTTGAGATCCGAGCTTTCGAGTTTATTATCAATTCCCTTGAAAACATAATTTAATGCGAAGCTAAACACAGGGCCGTCTGCGAATGCGTCAAGTCTCATTCGGCCATAATATGGCGGCGCTTTCATTCATAGCCGCGGCTCTTTAAATAAATAATGTAAATATTGGATGCGGGGACAGGAGGAGTCGTTTTTTAAATGGGGGGCGCCTTAAAAAATCCGCTTTATAAATTTTTCGCTGGTAAAAGGTAGCCCTGATCCAAGTTGATTATTCGCAAAGGCGTTATTTATTTGATAATGAAGCTTTCGTCAGTGGAATGCGGCTGTTAAAATGCAGCTTCCTTCCTGTCTTCTCCCGTTTCTTTCGCGCCGGCGGCACCCACTTCAGCCTCTAAATTTATGCTCGAATAATGAAAAATTTAAATATTGCCAACTTGCCGATGCTTTTCTTTTTTCCGGCCGCAAATGAATCCATCGGTCGTTCCGTTCGAATGGCGTCTCCGCCCGGCCGCATAATTTTACCCCGGGATAAATTTAAATATTTGTCAAGTTGGCACTCTCGTTTTATTTTGTTTCCGGCTATTTTTTCGAATTTAATTTTTTTAGTTGGCACCATTGTTAGGACGCAGCAGATTCCAAAAGGCAACCCAGGAATTGCGTCATATCTTAGGAATTACATTTATATCATTAGAGCGTCTTCAAATTTTGAAGATGACCTCAATATATGCTGAATTCATATAATGATGTAACAACTGAAGATTTTTGAAGATCTATGTACTCATATTAGGGAGACAGAAAAGTTTTCAATTCAACTCAATTGATATCCCACCACCCACAGCGTGGGCGTAATATCATCAAGGCGTGATGAACTTCTGACACCAATGTTACGTGATAGAGCAGAGGCGCTCACACCCAATTTGTTCATTGATGATGAGTCCCGTCCCGAATCCAATCCCGAGTCAAAATTTCAATCCCGAGATTTCGGGATTGCACTAGACCATCCCGGGATCAATCCCGGGATCCCGGGACCGGGATTTTAATTAGTAAATCCACGCTCAGCCTCCACACTCGTTGGAGGTATCGTCATCAGATATTTAAATACTAGTTCGAGTTGATGACCCCATAAGCCCCCATTTTCATATTACACCATCAATGTGACTGATAAAATTCCTTTCCGCTGAGACACTGACTTAAACTCGCAAAATTCCCGATTCCCTGACAAATTATTTATTTCCGTCGCTGCAGATGAATACTCATACACTATAATAGATTGATGTAATTCGTAATTATATTACGGAGGAATACAAAAATTCTGAACCCCGTATCTATTATATTTCATATCGATATTCCCATTATTAGAGTCGAGGTGTATTAAATACATCACCGGAAGGGAAAGATCAATATAACAATTTGATAAAAAATTCAATCCCGATTTTTTCGCGATTACGTTTACTAATCCCGGGATTCATGAACACTTAAATATGACCGGGATTTGGGTATTGAATTCCCTAATGTCGAGAAAAAAATCTGATCGCAGGAAGAACGTCTGTCCGCATCCAAGGCTATCTGATGACAACTATTCCCACCCACTTCTACGACTCTCACTTCCTGATTCCACTAATGACGTCAGCAAATCATCTTCCCTGAAATTCATAGGCTTTAATTCTAAATACATGATGCGGCAGGGAAATTTCCTTATTTGAGATGCGCGCCCCGAAGCGACAATTATTCATAGAAGAATGAGATGAAGCTCATTTGAATAAGAAGGATTCAATGTTTTATATTGTGTATAAGTTTAATTTTAGAAAAGAACACGCGTTCACCTTAGAAGCATAGTTTTTGTGTTATTTGGTTAGGTACCCTGACCGACTTAATTAATAGTTCCAGTATTTATTTTATCAAAACCGAAAAATCAAAGTGAACTGGTTTGAAACGATCGAATTTAAATACACCCAATCTGTCGTTTACATTGAAAAGTGCTTTTCCTTATTATGAACTTGATCCTGAACATTGCCAATCAAAATCTCAGAATGATTTAGGATTTCTTCTTCAGAATGATTTATGACATCGCTACGAAGTGTTCCATTGCAAGAACATTCATATCATTCATACTCTTCTATGCGTATTCTTGTTTATATTCTGAAAAATCTATAAAGCTTTGAAACTTTGAATAACTAATAAAATACGTAGAAATATAAATGCAGTTTCGTGAAAATTAAGGGGTGGTTCGAATATATTTTGTGTTTTAATGAGCGAAGTTTGCAGACTTCGATTGTAGGGTTGCGTTGCGAACAGACAGACATACATTTAACTTGAGATGCATGTGTAACGCTAATTTCAATGGGGTAATATACCCAACTCAAAAATAATTGCTTTGATGTGTATGCTCATTTGAATAGATCGTTCCCACATCATAATACGAATGTTGAGCCAGGGAAGAAATATAATATTTACCTTTACGTCGGACAAGGTGCACTCTTTTCATTTTAGTTCTATAAAAGAAGCTGTTCGTAATTTATTCAATGCACGCCTCTTCATAATTAATGGAAGTTAACCCGGCTTTAAGGAGCGGAAGTGTTGGGAGGGAGGCTGAAAAGGCTTCGCATAGATAGCAGCAGTGATACAACCAGCCACTCTGCCTTAAATGCTCTGCATTCCGCTATAATAACGAGAGATTAACGTTTATTAATAACATTATGGACGAAAAGGGAAGAAAAACGATCTAATTAAGACCGAGTGTAGCAACGTTTGCTCTTAATTGCTAGTTCAAACAAAAATCATCCCCCTGCGAGCTTCGGTAATAAATGAATTTAGATAAATAACATTGAAGTTTTTAAAACCCCGGTCCGAACTATTCGTTCGATCGGCTCTCCAGAGTTGGCTTGATTAATGGCGAGGCTATCAACTCCCGCTTTTTGTTAGAATAATTTCCCAGCGCCCTTACCCGGAAAATTTGTGTATTCTGGCTGGTTTTCGAATTCAATAAAAGCTTGTGCACTTTTCCGCTGAGTGGGCGGCGGCAAAGACGCGCGAACAACTCAATTGGTCTTTAGCACACCGGCCTGGAATCGTAATTAACCAGCTAAATGGGTGCCAATTACCACCCACAAGGGCCACAAATGGCTCGGTGGTGTCATATAGAACCTTCGGGCTTCACCCCGTTGCGCTAGAATTCGGCTAGGGATGCACGTGGTTCAATTATGCTACGTGTACTTAATTTTCGAATACTTTCGCCGAATGCCTAACAAGCTTATTCCACACTTTATCTTCCATGTTATTCGGAACTTGAGTCTCAATTAGTATGAAATAGATTCAGAGATCGACCTAAGCAACTTGTTTGCAATTGTATTAATATTACTCAAATATTGGCATAAAACAATCAAATCCAAAAGTCGTGCATTCAAATCATCCCCGTCTAAAGCACAAAAAATATGCGATTGACTTTCATCTTTCATCTTAATATTTTTCATTTATGATCTTCAGCATTCAAAGAGAAGATGAGAAGAAGATTATCAGCCATTGAAAAATCTCTGAATTGGATATTTCACGAGCATTTTTTGGTTGTCATATTTGCGTTGTATAAATCACAAAGTAGAATGATGAAAATTCGCTTTTACCACAGGCATTTTAAACATCTTCCAAGAGTTTTCCACTATTTGCTGGCCAGACAAAACTGATTATAAAGTATAATGGCGGTATCTATTATACAATAGAACAGTTTTAAAACAGATGTTATTCATAAGTTCGAAGAAACAAAATGTTTGTGTTGGCGTCATAAAAATATATCAAAACTTTTACATTTTGCAATTCCTCAACTCCAAGCTATCTTCGTGTGTTTTTCCGTTTGGATATTTGCACAATGCAATTTAAATTGTGTGCTTCTGTATTCCATGTTCGTTTATTCAGACATAATCGATGCATGAGAGCGTAAAAAGATTTCCAAAAAAAGAATCAAGTGCGCGTCGTTAAACGACGTTTCCCATCCAGGCCGGCTAAGCATTAACGACCTGCCGTTTCTGACACCATTGTAACGTAGTGGAGCGGGAGAGTCCTCGGGCCACGCCCCGCTCCCATGTACTCCATGTACCGTTCTTATCTCGGGTCTTTATGTAACTGAGCAGAGGGATGGAGATAAACGGGTGCTGAATAGAAAGACTCTTGTCATAGATAACTATTTTTTTAATCACGAGGTCCGCAGCGCCACAGAAATTGATACATTGCGTCTAAAGAAAGACGGAAGATGTCACAGATTAGAAGCACCATGGCATGGGGACTATATTTCCCCCATGCTATAGCTTTTTTGTCTACTACATTTTAAGTGAGTCGTACTACTTCAAATCAGAAAATCAGGATGTTCGCGCTAATACACGGGCCCATTCTTCTATCAGGCCTTAATTTTGCTGGAAGAATGGATGGGAATAGATGGGCGTCGAATAGAAAGACTCTCTTCCCTAAATAACTATTTATTTCACACAAGAGAGAAATCTGGCTGCAGGAGGGACGACTTTCCGCAGCCAAGGCTAACCGACAACTCTTCCGACTCCCGCCTCCTGCGCGTCACTACCCAACAGGCAACGGTGCACACGCAAGAAGCAATCCATCGGCATGCAGGTGCAATGTCTCCGTAGGGCCACAAGATATGGCGCTGTTAAAATAACACATTGCACCTTAAGAGAGACGGAAGATGTTGCTGTTAATCTGGAGAATTAAATCTGCACAAATTATCATCTGCTCATATCGAAATTTAAAAAATATTTTTAGATCGCTGATCTCTTTTTTTTACGAAAAAAATTTAAGCTTTTGAAGTGAAATATTAGGGTGTCCCATAAGTTTCTTTCTTTTTCATATTAAGAAAAAAATAAACAATTTATATTACATCAAAATTTATTGAAAATTTTTTTTTTTGCATGTAGGCCAGGTTTAGCTACATTTAAAGCTTCAGTACCCTTGATCCAAGACCGTTTACGTTGGATATTCTCATAGAGTATCCAACTTTCATCTCCAGTGACAAGTCTCTTCAAAAAAGGTTGGCTATTATGTCGTTGGAGAATAAGATCGCATTTTGAAATACGCTGAAGTTCATTTGAATCAATCAGTTCATGAGGAAGCCACACATCTGAACGATTGATGTAGCCCAATTTTGTCAAATGATTATGGACGGATGCTCGTGGAATTTCTAACTTAACGAACAGTATATCGCGGGTTTTCTTGAACCATGGCTATGATTAGATCTGTGTTCATTTGCGAAAGAAACTTTTGGGACAACCTTATATATATTAATATAATGCGGTAGAGTAAATTGGACTGAAAGTCACGAAAAGTGAAACTCCAAGCGACAGTTGATTTGCAGCATAAAGCAACCAGTTGCGCTTCTATTTTATTATATATTACACAAACTCCGCTTCATCAATTGTGTCTATTCATGTACCTATTTTTGATTCGCATGACAAAATGAGCTTTTTTAGTGTGTAAGAATCAGTCTGGTATTTAAATCCCGAAATTGTTAATTATTTTTTCATATTTTGAACGAGCTTTGTTTAGATTGCATTTCCGCCCAGTCGCCCTCAATCACAAATGCCACTTATATCCCCATTGCTTAAATAACATTTGAGTGCGCTTCCACATCACACAGACGTATCCTTTGTCATTTCCAAGTTTACCCTTTGCCAGCAAATAGTTGAGCTTTCTTAGACACGGGCTAATTCTCCTCATGAAGCTTCAATTATAGAACCGCAGTGGTGGAGCTTTTGCGGTGCCCTCTAACCACATTGTTGTCGGGTCGGCTCATAACTAAGCTCGCATGTTTATTAGCATGTGTGTACATTCAATTTGTACACTGTGGTCCTACGGAAACTATTCACCTCCGGCCTTTCAATTAGTTGTTGTGTGAAACCCAATATATTTAATTACCGGTCGCGGATATTTCCGGGGCTTCCCGTAATGACGTGTACGTTGATCAATCAGAATATTTAATGCTTGAGCCGCAGGCGACCGGCTTAACTTTGCCTCGTGCAGATCTAATTCTGCTGAAAATTCTAAGCCTTTCATCGCAGCGATTTAAATTCGAATGAAAGCCTCAAAAAATGGACGACCATTAGTTCGTTTCGGTAATTTTAAACGGGTATGTAAACAGTTTTAATTGCTGCAATGTTTTCGCAATTATACATACATGCAAAAGCACTCCATACAAAGTCTAGATTGGACCGATTTATAAAGCAATACAAACAATTTAAAAGCTCCTGCGCTTTTTCATTTTTTTTAATGTGACTATTATTTGAATCATGAATATTTGACCGTGAAGGCCTTTGAAATGTTAATATAGTGAGTTGGTTCTTGGACTCTTGTTACTGGTTTAAATTAATTTAATTCCAAAAATAGGCTGTAATAATCACTAGACTGTTAATAAAGCTTACCTCGATCTTGATTTTGTACATTTGAAAACATAGCCAACTGATTTGCAGCCTTAATTAATTTAAAAATAATGATAATTTTGCTGTGTGCGTGAAGATGGCAAACAAACGCAAGAGGAGAAAAAAAATGGTCGATCAATAACCTTAGCTGCGGGAAGACGTGTTATTCCCGTCGGCTCCCCAGCGGTCTCGCAATTGGGCTCTCCCTCTAGAGAAAATTATTTATTTTTCATTCATCAAAAGTGCTAATGACTATACAATGTCGTCCGATTGGCATAAAAATAAATTTTTAAAACTTGTTAAGATACCAAAAACGCACATTACAAATGCGGCCGCTTTGTACACGTTCGTAAACATGAATACATAAATATTAATGATAACGCTCGCCAGCTCATGGATATGTAAGTCGGGCTTAATTTTTTATGCCCCATACATAATGTAAATATTAATCGAAGCAGTCATGAACCGTTTCAATATTGAACTGTTAGCGACTCAATGAATAGATCACAAAAAAGCGATTGTGGAGCGTTTGAGCTCTGAAATCAATTTCCGACCGACCTTCACCTCCTGCGGGAGGCATAAATCTTCGGCGCTTGTTATAAAGCGCCAAGACCTCTTTCGACGTGACATTCGAGAGCCCATTTGGACCCCGCTAACGAAAATAATAAATAGCCGGCGTGGACGTCTCATTATAAATGTTAAATTCATGCATATCGATGCTGGGCAGTGATCTACTTACGGAGGAGTGGTCCTCAACAATGGGGAAGTTGAACATAAATCCATATCTTGTTTGCATAGAGCCGATTGATGATTGTGATTTAAGCTTAGAAACTAATCTTAATCGATTATCTCAAAAAAATACTTATAGCATTGATTGCATCAGTTTTCCTCCTATAGCTAGCTTAAAAGTTCCATAAGAATCGAAATGAGTTAGAAATATGGAGACGATTCGTAACCCTCGACCTTTATTTCGCACATGCGCTTCAAGATTGACAGCCTCGCATGCGGGTTCGTTTACTATCGGATCGCAGTAATACATTATTAACAGGTCGAGATCTCCATTATTGTGCCAATAAAATGGCACCAGCTGCGATATATTGTGAAGCCAGCGGAAAGAATACATCTTTCTGCAGCCAAGGTCAAGCCTGTCTTCTTCTTTTGTATGCATCCACATAACAGCCTCACGCACTATCGTTATTTACCCCACGCTACACAGATATTGTATAGTCTCTTATCATGAAATCTAAATGTGACGCCTAGATATCAGCACTGTACACTCAAACCTCTTTTTGTGCGACTTTTTTTTGTGCGATTTTGAAGTTATGCGATTTTTTTTAAAGCTATTTTTTTATTTCATAAAGAGTACATAACGAGATATTTCTGATAAAATAGGAAATAAATCATCAATACTAACCGAAATTTGGAAAAAAAATATAATTTTGGACAAAATTGTAGAAAATTTGTTTTTGATTTTTTTTTTGCATTTTTCCAATGTTTCAACATTTAAAAATGCAAAAAAAACCAAAGGAATTTCCAAAATTCCAACTACTTACGGAGTTATAGCTATTTTAGTGATGCAGCAACTTGGCCGGTCCTACCATAATGAAATCTTTTAACGCGTTTTTCTCGAAACTACTTTTTTCAACACGGTTGACATCATATCACAAGTTTTAATTAATTAATTTACTTCAAACTGGGTACTAATCTTTTCTATACAATCCATGCCAAGATTTATTTTTTAACTATTTAAAAAAAAAACTGACAAAAAATGACTAGACTGAATTTTCTTTTAAACAGTCGCCATTTTGTGATTATTTTTTTTGAGTTAAGGACTATAGTGACATCTTTACTAATTATGAATTTCATTATTACAAGTCTACAGAGAAAAATGATGACATTGACACTGGGTATAATATTTCTTCCGAAGAAAAGAGCAATTTTCCAAAATATCGAAAATCGTAACAAAAATTATCAAATAGCAATGACAGTTTTAGATATCCTTAAGATTTTATTAACTTTTTTTATGTGATTTATTTTTGTGCGATTTTCCGCGGAACGCATCTATCGTACAAAGGTTTAAATATAATGTAGTAAAATTGTACTTTCTATTGCTGAAATTTTATCATCTACCAAAACAAAATAGCGTATGTCACATAATCCTTTGATGAGTATTTACGCGTATTGGCGTTCGGATTCATATAATAAAGAAATAGCATTCTCGCACGCTTCCAGACTCAACGAACGAGAAAGAGACGTGTACCGAGATAGAGACAGAGAGAGTATCTCGAGTCTCATCTATGTGCAAATTCACAAAAATATATCATAAAGGAAGCCGTTTCCAGTTAAATTATATTTTTAAAGCAACTTTCCTTTTAAAATGAAGAATAAACGATTCTCAAGCATATTTATCAGCTCCAAGCAAATTGAATTATTGATGAAGCTGTAATTCCGTGCTGGCATGTTACAATTCCATGACGTTAAGCCGATAAATCTACATGTTATATTATGGTAAGTAAATCAGTTCTTATCAATAAATTGCTCCTGAACGGAAGAAAGCTCGACCAGCCAACCTTGGACGACTCACCATTGTCAATCGACTTTCTTCTCCGGCACCAAGAAAAGATTGTTTGTCAATGCATCTCTTTCCGCAGCCGAGGAAGATCTGCTCTGGAACTAATCGGTGGTTCATGCATATTTATGAGGAGGCCTTGGCGAAGAAACTTATTTGATTGATTAATGGCCTTACGAAAGCCGACGCCTGAGCTCATTCATCGCCAGGTGTGGTCAAAGGCTGTACCCAAAAACAGATAGCCTTCGGTATACTACGGTAAAGTGGTCACGAACCACATATTCTTCGCCTGCACACAATTTTAAAGCCGGCGTTTAAACGGTTTACTACGGTTTAACGAGGCGATAAAATGTTGATAGATAACGAGTTGACGTTCGAGGATAACTGCTAATTAAGCATGGGAATTGCTAATTATTCAAAGCTTCAATTCTTTATAATAAGATAACTTTAACCAGGATGCTTTTTTAGCAAAATTTATTTCGCCAAATTCATTAAATTGCGCCAAAATGACTCTGGAACAATTTAAATTGTACAACAAGATGGCAAATTTTTCGCTAAATTTTGTTTCTAATCGTCGATCGATCATGACGATGGTAGTTTACACTTGGAACCGATCGAATTTCTAATTTTTTTGGCGTTTCGACAACTTCGCCAACTTCGATCCATGCGTGCGGATCTCCATCGTTTACATTGCGTTTCATGTCGAATTTTCACGCGGAATTGTGGCGAGCGATGATGCAAATTCGCAATAAATATCCCGTGACAAAATTTCATCCGGGACGTCGTCTGAACGCTGCAAACGGGAATATTTGCTTTGGAACTGAGTAAATTTCCACAAGGGGAAAATTACTGCACATGACGCAATTTTAATGAACGCATCCAAATTGCTAATGCGATCGTTAATTTGGGTCTATTTGTGCGCGTCAAGCAAACAGTAACTAAACCCGGCACTAAATTTGAGCAAATATGTGTAAAATATTCATAATTATATGAGAATTTTTACGATGATGCCCTAAACAATGTCGTTGCTTACATCAGACGCTTCCACGGCGTGAGCACCATCCAACTCTTTAGGTTCATGCAAAATATGCAATACTCGGTCTTTTCAAGGTGCCATCATATATTTTTTAATCGCTTCTCCAAAAATTCAAATTATCTATTTAATATATGTCTTTCCGATTTGTATACAATTTTTTTTTCTAATCATCATACCATACATTTTTTACAAAAACAATAAGCAATTAAATAAATAAACACTGTCGAGAGCATACAATATTCGGTCATTTCTTTGCATAAATAAATAACAAACTTGAAATCGAAATCATTATTAGTCGATACATTTGGGCTAACGATCTATACAATCGTGCGATGTATGCGTGGAAGTTCTCCGTCTCTGTCTACCGAACTGCGCTACGTTCTCTCTCTGTCTCTGTTTGTCTCCGAGCCAATGTACAAGAGTGCTCTTTCTGAATAGTGGAGGGGGGATCCCAGGCCCTGGCATAGTACTCTTTTAGGGGTTAAAATTTGAATTTAAATGTCATTAAAACACTCAATGACATTTATGGTGAAATGGTAACAGTCCGCTGATTCCAATTTTTCAAGAAGTTTAAGGGGTGAAACCACATATTTTTTTTAATTCCATAAATTATTAGTAAAACTATTCAAGAATATGCTTTGAAAGTTACACACCAAAATTCTAATTTATTCTAATGTTATGAGCACTAAAGTGAACGCTCGTCGGTCCAGTTCTTTGGAGTTCTATTTTTTTAAACGCGTTTTTTCAAAATCGCTTTTTTTAAACTTTGATAAACTTTAGCTCATTAATTTTGGGATAATATTATTATTTAAAATATGTTTTTCATTGCAAGAAAGTTGCAAAAAATAGTTAAAAAATCGAATGTCGTTGGACGAGCGATGATATTCTTCACCATGGAAGTCCTGGACAGGTGATTTGCAGCATAAAAATTAAACATATTTTTACGTTTTATAATATCTTGTATAGTATAGAATGATTAGGGAGATATATTAAAAAAAAATTAAAAATAGTGAGCGATTGAAAAATAAATGTGCTTTTACCAATTTTTTTTTTTTGTAGTTTTTTGGTTATTAAAAAAAGCGGTTGAATATTTTTGTTTAATTTTAGTCTATACGATAAAGACGTTTATTATATATGTGTCTGCCAAATTTGGAAGCACTTCAATGAGATTGGAAAAAGTTTCGAGAAAAACGCGTTTAAAGTTTCTCCTCTCCTCAGCCTCAACGAAGCACAGCTTCTTCTTATCGGCCCAGAACTTTACTGATTTTATTTATATTGACTTTAAATTTACTGAACGTATTCTTGTAACGTATTGATTCTTTCCGATACACGAAGAAAAACAATTTTTTTTTAACCATCAAGGTAGAAACGTCCCTTAAAGAATGAACGGAGAAATGGAGAACCTTCGAATTTTGATAACGATGTACTAAAATCCCTAATCGAGTCAGATTGAATATCAAAATCAAATAATCGAGAAGTTGTCGCAAAGACTAGGACCCATTGGGATAATTTTAAATTCATCGATAAAACGAATAGGATGGGTGTTATGGGGTAGGATGGATACAGCGCGCCTTAACCGATTACAACAAAAACGAGCCACAAAACGTGCTACGCTTTCTTGACAACACAGCAAATAGACTTGTACCGTTGTGGTGGGGGCACTCTCGGGGGGCGGAGTTCTCGGCCGCCCCCACGTGCTGGTCAGAATGGTCGCGCTAGTGAATGAATGGAAATAGATTAACGTCGAATAAAAAGACTCTCTTTTCTGAATAACTATTTATTCCATGCGAGAAAGAGATCTGGCTGCAGGAAGGACGACTTCCCGCAGCCAAGGCTAACCGACGAATCTTCCCAACTCTCACGTCCTGCGCGTTGCTACCCAACTGCTAACGATGCACGCGCAAGAAGCGATCCGTCGGTATGCATGTGCAATGTCTCCGTAGGGCCACAAGAGATGGCGCTGTTAAAATAACACATTGCACCTGAAGAGAGACGGAAGATGTCGCTGTAAATCACCGACGCTACAGTCCTTTTTTGAATGTGATGAGGAATGGCTCATTTATAATAATATACGATGAAAAGTGACTTTTGAATGACATATTTATCCTGCTTCATGATGATGCACACCCTCACAAAGCAGAATTGACACTGGATAAAATACGGTAATTAAGCTGGGAAGTATTAGTGCATCCTTCTTATTCACCGGATCTCGCTCCGATGGATTTCAATCTCTTCTTCGGGTCCGTGGAGTACAGTCTGAGAAAAAAACGATTCAAAAATGAAGCTAAAGTGGAAATGCACTTAAAATCGTTTTTTGCTTCTAAGCCGGAAAGTTTTTACACGAATGAGATCAAAGGACTGCCAAAGGAATGAGAAGATGTGTTGAATAATGAAGGGAATTATATTTTATAACGTTGCATATAAAATTTCTGTTATTAATAAATTTTCGGGTCTCCTAAACAAAGACGTGGCAGTATAAATAAATCTGGCAATAAATCCGGACAGTGGGAGGTTTTTAATTAAGATCCGCCTAGAATATTTTTAATATATTTATATATTTAATTTACAAGGATTTGGCTGTTTTTTGCGGCATATTTTTAGTCAAATTTAATCAAGAAAATTAATTATGAAGGGGATGTATTTATAGACTCATTAGACAATCTGTTCGTCGTAAGCCCATATGATATTAGTGTGTACGACCCAAAGTTTAAGCACGTGCTTGCTTGTTTTATCATAAGACTTAACTTGAACGCTATTTACTAAATAACAAAGGGCGCCCTGAGCACGAGCCCTCAACTCCATCAATCTATTTTCATTTTCGGGAACAATCATCGCAGAGGGTGTAATGGCATAATCGAGGACTTCTTTGACAAGCCTCATTAGCGAAAACCTGGAATGCGTGTTTGATCCGCACTCATGTTTGTTCAGGACCCGATCAGGTAATTCTGGCTCCTCTAAGGATTATTATCTCGTAATTAGGCATCAATCCGACTGTGAAATCGTTCTAATTCGTCGTTTACTTTGGCTCCGTGTTTGTTTCGGTCTAAGCGCAAACTTTCGGATCGCTGCGGCGATTATTTTTCGCTCCCATAATGAAAAAATGTATAAATCATTCGCATTGTTTGTTCTTTGGAGGTAATATTTCTGTCAGGTTTATCTCGCCTTTGTACTCCTTCAAAAGCCATCCTTGACTCGATCGTCTGTTTACACAACCCTGGGAGTATGAATTACTTTTATGGTCCCCATTGTGAGATTTTATATAGTCACAATAGGACCATTTTTCGCACATAAGGTCTGCGGAGTGCTCTTATTCATATCGTCGTAAACATATAAAAATCTTCAAATCAGATCCGAAAGAAACTTCGGAATTGTCTACGGGGGTTGTTAATATTTATTCGCATCGATTCCGTAGTCTTTGAGAGCTTTTAAAAGTCGCCCCAGACGCGACTATTCGCATTGAAAATATTTTTCGCTTGTTTTTCGTGAAACTTTAATGTCTTCAGTCAATAAAGATACACAATCAGAGACAATCCTCTGAGATTATACGGTCAAGTTATGTGACTGTGGATATTAAGACTAAGAAGAGATAAACTGAAAGATCACTATCAATATCGAATTGTTTGCTATAACTATTAAATTGTCCGCAATAATTGTTGTTTCTTTATCACAATTAAGCATATTTGCAGAAAATGGATTTTCCATGTGATGATTTTCCATCGCCTTCTAAATATGGTTGAATTATTAAATTTAAACACTTGTAAAATTCTGCCCGAATTTATCAACCCGTATGGTGGTGCAGTCGCCTATTTGCGATCATATTCGAGTAATTTAGAAAAAACACTCTTGTACGTTATGATCTGAGGGAGACATAGACAGAGAGTGTCTTGCATGTTGATTTTGAAGAGAAAAAGAGACCGAGATAATATGTTGCGTACATCGTACTATTTTATATATCGTTAACCCAAATTTATCGAATAACAATGATGTGTGAATGAAATAATGAATCTATTTCAAGTGTATTATTTATGTTTACTTGAAGAAATGAACGAATATTGTGTGCTATCGGTAGTGTTTATTTATTTATGTACAAGCTTCATACACGCTGCGACGGTCCTGACAGAAAAATGGATTTGTACAGATTGATGATGATTTCAAATTAGCTCACCACTCAAATGGTTAATCACCTAATTTTGAATACTTGTATTTTCTAACACCGAAAACGCAGGTTTTATGTGATTTATTGGCATAAAAAAAGATCTAACGCGATTACCACAAATACGCTCCACGCCAAGCGGTAGAATGCTATGCTATCCGACGGGAATGTGTTAAAATAAATCAATAAAATTGTTAAAAAGCGTGCGTTAAGAGTCATTGCCTGTGTTTTAGGATTTTATTCGGTCAACAGCCCCTTTCCTTTGTATCTCTAGCAAGTAGGCGAAACACTATGAACGATCATAAAAACTAATATTCCTTTCCAAATACTGTCCTAAACACAATACGCAAAATAAAAACACATGATTTTAAATCTGAGTGGGGAAAAAATGTAGAAACAAAATGTCGAACCAGACTCGACATAGGACCTCAAAGAGTTATGATGACTCTTCCACCATAACATATATGATGTTTACACATTATGTATGGAAAGCTTATTTTTATGAATTACAATGTATTAGTAAATATAGATATTTTACGCGCGACGTTGAAAAATTATCCGCGTCAGGGGGACAAACATGCTTAAAGTGCCTCCGCACTTAATGTGTTAATATAAAAGTTATGCATTACATCTACAAGGCGAATATCCATATTAAATAAGCTGAAATACTTTGCTATTTTTGAACTTTGGTAAATCTCGACTTAGTATTGTATTTTTATTGTTGGTTGCTTGAATCGAATCCGATGATGGTCTTTTAAAATAAAACAACTTGCATTTCATTTCTACCCATGTTACATTTTCTTTATCTTGCTGAATATAAGCTTGGTACTAGTAACTATTCAGTGGTTCTTTTAATGGGATTTTGATCTTCATACTGATATTCTTTTTGAGCACAAGAGCGAAAATAATCCAAGAAAGTGGAAAAGCTCTAGCATGCTCACGCCGTACCCATTACCCATTGTTCAAAGCGTAATTGATTCGAATAGGGCACTCAATGGCTTGGTAAAATATTTACATTGTAAGAAGTGCCCGGAGCATACAATCGTGGGCCCCCAGTTGCCCAATCCAGTCGTCCAAAATATCTGGAATAGTCTCACGGCATCCTTTACCCCGTGGAACTTTGCCTGGGTCATTGCATTCACATGTAAATTGCCAAGTCGGTTAATGTGGAGGATTCCTCCGTAATAAACAATAATTTCGGAAGCGTAAACTGCAGAGAAACTGGCTGGAAGACGAGAGTTTCTGCCCCCGTTAGCCTCGGGGCCCAGAAACCAACTCTTCCCAACACAACATAGAAACGTCTTCGTATGAAACTATGTATGAATTGCTGCACGAAGAGTAACTTTGTTTACCACGATTAAATTCAAAGCAGGATCCAAATCGAACAAATCGACGATAATATCATTCGCGTGGATTGTTATGGTATAATCTCATTTTTTGCTCTTGGAAGCGAAAGTCGATTATATTTTTGCAATCACATCCCATGATTGGATGCCTATATTAGAACTGAAGTGATCGTTGTCGAAAAAACTGTGATTGAATTTAAATGAAAGTTTCGCAATAAAAAATAAAGAGTATCTTCGTTGATTTGGACTGAAAACCCAATGCTAAAAAAATGCATTGTCAAAACGTCGCTGAAAATGCAATAATGGAATGGATGAATTCATTGTTGTGCTCATTGGTATTTTTGCGTGCTTGAATATTTCCTAAATTAACCCTTTGAGCACTACGGTGCATTTTGATAAACAGAAGTTTGTTTGCTATCTTCCCCTCTCTTGTTTGAATGCGCTAACATATAAACAAGATGCACTACAAAGTTAAACACTGATACTCTGACGCACAGAAATTGCTTGTATTCGATCATTTTGAAGTTATCTATAACCCAATATCGATGGTTGTTTGCAGTCTTCGTTAATTTCATAATCGATTATATAGCGTATCAAAGCACTCTAAGGGTTAAAATTCTCAGAGGTCAGAAATTCTGTTCAATGAGGATTAAGTTTAAATGAAAATATTTTTAAATATTGGTCTGGTTGGTATTTTTAAAGATCTAACGAAAAATTAACATGTTCTAAAATAACTTTTAAACTTTTTTTAACCACTTAAATCGTATGAAATACATGCCAACTAATTCTGATCAAACATTAAGAATACAAGTGCAGTTTATAATACATTTATTAGTACTAAAATAAATAAAGAGCAACAATTAAATGACATGCTGCATCTTTCCATTCTTAAATACATAATAGGGTATTCTAGTCTAGAGGCACAAATTTTGGGTGTTTTTTCAAGTTCGATAAAAAAGAAACAAAAAATATATTTTATTTACATTTTTTCTCAGAAATTTATTGATATTATCAGAATATACAAAAAATATGAAAGAAAAAATAATAAAATAAAAAAGTTATAGGCTGGTAAAGTGTAAGGAGTAAAAAATTGGACATGTCCGAGTTGACACTATTTCAACCTTCCCAATCATTTAAAATAAAAAAAAACAAAAAAATATTCTTAATTAATAAAAATGTCGCTATGATTAGGGACCTTAATAATATTTTTATTTTCACAAATTCGCAATTGCTTAAAAAAAAGTTATTTTTCAGTTTTAATTTTTTTTTAATAGTAAAAAACAAAATTTTAACACAAATCTGGTAGGAACAATAGAAAAAATATATGTAAAAGTTTTTTACTACATTTGAAGTAAATCAGTTAATTACAAATTGAGATATGATGTCAACCGCGATGAAAAAAGTAGTTTCGAGGAAAACGCGTTTAAAAATTTCATTCTCCGTTAATAATTGTAAATAATGAAAAATTCTTTAAATAATGTGTTTTTATATGTCTAAACTTTGAAAATATGCAAAAAAAAAAAACAAATGGATTTTCCTTCACAAAATTACTTTTTCCAAGCTCACGGAAGTGATCCCACACGTCTAAGATAAGCATTCTTTGTGAAATTTAGTAGGGCGCGTGCACAATAAACGTCTTCATCATTTGTTCTATAATTATTTAAAAATATTTAAAAGTTTTTGTTTAATGAACAAAAAACTACAAAAAATACTGATAAAAACACAAACTTTTCTTTGATTGCTCACATTTTTTTTATTTTCCAATATTTCTTCTCAATTATAAGTCAAACTATACACAATATTATACTAAGTTAAAATGTGTTTGATTTCTTTGCTGCAAATCACCTGTTCAGGACTTAAGACTTCCGTGGTGAAGAATGTCATCGCTCGCGTGCCGAAATACGTGACTCCACCCGCTTCCACTACCATACTTTGCAAAATTTAAAAAAATATTATTATGTTCAATAAATACCGCCTAGTTATTAGACTAAATATCAACATTTTATATTTAATACTTTTAACATAAAAATCAGGCAGAAAAGTCCTTTAAGAATGAGGTCTACGAATTTTGAGGGATAGATCAAAAATCTATCCCCGCGTAGCTGTTAATCTGAGCAGATTTAATTAGCCAGATTAACAGCGACATCTTCCGTCTCTCTTCAGGTGTAATGTGTTATTTTATCAGCGCCATCTCTTGTGGCCCTACGGAGACATTGCACCTGCATATCGACCGATCACTTTTTGCGCGTGCACCGTTGCCTGTTGGGTATTGACGCGTAGGAGGCGGGAGTCGGAAGAGTTGTCGGTTAGCCTTGGCTGCAGGAAGTCGTCCCTCCTGCAGCCAGATCTCTCTCTCTCTTTCTCTCGTGTGGAACAAATAGTTATTTAAAGAAGAGAGTCTTTCTATTCGACGCCCATCTATTCCCATCCATTCTTCCAGCAACCTATCTAACCCAAATCAAAGTTTGAGAATCTTGCAAACGCCCACAATATTACCTCGTGTCAATTCTTCATCGATCTGTTTGACTGTTTCCAGTACTCAATGGAAATTGTTCGGTCGTCAAACAGGAAGTATCCAGGATATCAGCTCAATATCATCCGCTTCGAGTAGGTTAAGAACATATTAAGCTTTGCGGCTCTCCAGCTGTGGATGTTAGTCGTGGAAAGATTTATGCGCGTCCCGCACAAAGCCGCTGTAAATATTTACGCCTGAAGAATAAGATGGGGATTCGTACCTGCCCACTGTCACTGTGCTCATGCGAAATAAGCTATATATCAAAAGAAGAAAACGGATAAAAGGGCTGACAAGACGAAAAAACTCAAAACAGCATTCGAGTTCTATTTCTGCGATGTCTGCTGCTGACGTTCGTGTGCTTTCAATTAAAGCATCTCATACGGCGTCCTCTGAAGATTACCTATTGACGATTCAACCCGTCTACTTTAGACTATTGCATAATCGCATATAAACACGGTGTTGAATAGCACATCTTTCAATTGCATATCGAATTTGAGCCGATATTGATATTTAATAGGTTCTATCCGTAATTGATTGGCGTTAAACGAGAACTGACAAGCCAGGTTGATTTTGAGTAACTTACCACTTGCCTAAGGCTCTATTTGTATGTATATATATTTGAATACAAATAAGGATTCGTATATGATGTATGCCATGATGAATTGTTTTCGGTTATGAAGAATTGAAATATTGATTGGGCAATTTTAGAAGCAATCTCCGATGTTAAAAAATGCTTTGTTGTTGGAGCGCTGTCAATTTTTTTGTCAATGATTTTACAGTAAATAAATTGAGATTTCGACACATGGAATCGAAGATGTGATGTAAAGACACTTGCAGCATTGGACGTTGTAAAATTGAATTGTGTTCATGATTTATGTTAAATTATCAGCATGTTGAAAACTCATACGAGGCCGTTGATGTCGACGTCGATGATCGAATTTCATTCTTTGTACAATATACACTCATCCCTCAATTTACGCGGTGTCCATTTTACGCGGTTTCGCTTTTACGCGGTCAGGAAAAAATACATTTTTAAAAAAATTAAACGTGTTTTGTGGCACGCGTCACACAAACGCGTGTATTGCATCAGATTACTCCCATTTCTAGGACCAGACGTCTGTAACCCCCTCCATTGCATCAAGTGACGGTTTCGATTTATGCGTTTCCTCTCGGAACGTATTACGAATATGTGTAACATATGAGTACACTCGAACCTCTTTTTGTGCGACTTTTTTTTGTGCGATTTCGAAGTTATGCGGTTTTTTTAAAGCAATTATTTTTATTTTAAATTTCATAAAGAGAGATCAGATTTATGTCAAAATTTATTATATTATAATTTATGTCTATTTAAAAAAAAAAAACTTTGACAAAATAAGGGCAAAAGATGATTATTTTTGAACAGCCGCCATTTTGTGATATTTTTTTTGAGTTATGTTGTATAGTGACATCTTTACTAATTATGAATTATATTGTGTTGAGAAAATTTACACAGAACAATGATGACATTATCACTGTGTATCCTATTTCTTCCGAAGAAGACAGCGATTTTGAGACATATCGAAAACTTTTTTATGCGATTTTGGGTATATTTTATATAGCTGTTTCAAAGTTATGCGGTTTATAAAATCCATCGAACGCATCTTTGTTTTTTCTTTGTAAGTCATAGCTTTTTTTGTATGAACGAACATACCGCACAAAAAAAAGGTTTATATGTACTGCGAAACGCATATGTGCTTATTTTAGACATGTGATTCATTGAATAAAAAAGAGTGTAATGCAATAAATATTTCAATTTCTTGTAACATTTGAACGCTTCTATACACAAATAGCCTACAAAATAGTCTCCCACGTCATATAGATGACATAGGCTTATGCGCACCACAGTTTAACCTTTTGAGAAGTTCAGTTGCCTATTTGCCATAAAATTCCAATGATTCAGAAAAAGCAATTTTACGCGTTGAGCTCGGATAAAGACAGATATGGAAAGAGTATCATGCAGTTCAAAGATTGTGAATAGTAGACAGAGACGAGGAGAGTATCTTGCGTACATCGTACGATTGTATAGACCGATAACCCAAATTTATTGATTAATAATAACCAAAATTAATCGATTTCAAGTGTATTGTTTATTTGTTAGGCGAAGAAATAAACAAAGATTGTGTGCTTTCAACAGTGTTTATTTATTTAAACACAAGCTTTATACACGCTGCGCGGTCTTGACAGATAAATAGATTTATACGGATGATAAGTGGAGGACATATGAATTTTAGTTCTACTATCTTTACATAGTTCTATACAATGAAATGTCCTAAATATATTCATTAAATTTTTCTACTCACCATTTAAAAAAAATCCAATTTTTCGCAAATACGCCCCACATCAGACGACAAACAATGCTATGCATAGCTCGACGGGAATGTGTTAAGATATCATATATTTCATCTAATATAGGCGATTTTGATGAGAGATTCTTCAAAGGATATGGATTTTTTCTTAATTTTATATTTCCAAAAAATTAGGGCAAATCTAGATTAAAACGATCCCACCCACAATACTAACATTTTGTCCTACAATCATGAAATTTTTGATATTTTTCAGTGATACAAATTGCACATGGAGCTTATTATAATGAAAAATTATATATTTTTTGCTTTTAATCGGAATTATATCATACAATTTAAATGCTCAAAAAATTTTAGTGGAAAATAAAATTTTATGTCCTGTCTTTTCCGGCGTACTACATGCCGTGGAAAACTCGGCGTAAATTGACACAACCTTGTCGTAAATAAAACACACGTTGTAAGTTATGACAACCTTTTTTTCAATTTATTTTCACAACGTATACGCGAAAAAAAATATTTTTTCACATTAACGTATATTAGCTTGTCAGTTCGGCTACATGCCCTAACAACATTTTCTGACGATATTACCGCATATCTGCGCGTCTGCATATAAAGATGCAATAACGATTAACACACAGCGGTCCGGCGCTATCCGCGCCATTCATCAACTAAACTAACGATCGTTAACGTGAATTCGCATAATCCAGGCGGAAGTTTTCCGATTCGAATCGCAGTTGGCTGTCGCAGGACGCCGTATTAATCAAGCGAGGAAGTGACCTGGTCGTCTCCCGTGTGACGCTTTTCCATCGGAAGTTTTTCCATTTCCCGGAAGCTGCGCCATCAAGCCGTGAAATGTGTGTGTGTTTGTATGTGGTAGATAAGAACCGCCGGAAAAACAATATAGTGAAGGTACCGGGGAATGGAACTTTTCTTTTATCGTTATTGCTGCGTGATTTGGGAAGTCGTCCCATTGTCTTGGAGTCGTTTAGGATAAAACTTATCACTTAGATAATAAGTTTCACCCCCCGCGTCACCTTTTATCCAACTAAATAAGGACGGATATTGGTGTTTGTAGAGACATATGTATGAGTGGGGTGAATCTATAGGGCCTTCGTTTATTTAGGGCTTAAATTGAAGCAACGCTATGGGGTTACGGAGTTAATGATTTACTCTACCGACTGTACTAACTAATAAATGCTTAAGCTCGTCATTGTACTTTAAGAACAAAGGCTTTTGAACTATCCCAGGTAACGGTGACTTCTGAACAAGCGTGTCTGTTTAAAATGAATAAAACAGTTTGCTGTTGCTCCGTGGGAACGCTCTATATATAAAAAAAATGTTAATATTATACAAATTTCATCCCAAATTGAATACATAAATAGATCAGATAGTCCCAAATATACATATTTATAAAATGTTATCGAAAGGCTTGTTAAATATTTCTATGAGATTTTATTTAAACTTAAAATATTTCATAAAGACTACTTTAATTTATGGTGTTTTAATAAGAAATTGTCTATAAATTGCATACATATAATCGAATAGAAAGACTCTCTTCTTTAAATAACTATTTTTTCCACGCGAAAGAGATCTGGCTGCAGGAAGGACGACCTCCCGCAGCCAAGGCTAACCGACGACCCTCCCGACTTCCACCTCCTGTGCGTCACTACCCAAACGGCAACGGTGCACACGCAAGAAGCGATCCGTCGGTATGCAGGTGCAATATCTCCGCAGGGCCACAAGAGATGGCGCTGTTAAAATAACACATTGCACCTGAAGAGAGATGGAAAATGTCGCTGTTAACAGCGCTACTATGTGGGGATATTGTAAATCGCCCACACTACAATAATACATTCTTCTTTGATCTTAAAAATGCTTTTGATTATGTTCTTCATGAATAACTAAATTAACTGTCCCCTTTCTAAAACAATGGTGAAAAATCTCATTTATATTATTATGAGTTTTAAAATGATATAAATAATTGCAGTATTAATACCTCAAGAAACGTGGACATATTAAAGGTCGAATGACCTTAATAAGTAGTGCTTCAGCTACCCTAAAATATTTGGGGTTCAAAGATAAATACAAATTTCGTTAATATAATCCAATATTCTTTGCAAAAGTTATACAAGTTCAAATCCAATTTCATTTCGATATCGTTTGTGTGTTCATAATATTGTATCGAAATAAATAGCGAACAGTCGATGATGCATGAGTATTAAAAATGACGAGGATTGTATAGAAAGTAAGGTTACAAGGGCTTTTTTTCGATATCGGCACACCTGGTGTGTTCCGCGTGCTTATCAGCCATTTTGTCCAGTCACAATAAATGCTTCCGATGGAGAGGTCGTCGCGCACTCCCGTCACTCCTCGTTCATGCAAGTTTTTAACTTTGCAGAACAATACCGCCGCAAATATCCATCGGAAGCTCGTGGAAGTTTATGATAATGATGTAATGAGTCGACAACATGTCACAAATTGGGTTGTTTAAAGAAGATCGTACTGATACTGTGCAAAAAATTGCAGAACAAATACGAAATGATCGCCGTGTGATGCTCGACGATCTTTAGAAAGAGTTTCCTGACATTAATCGAAGTCTCCTTGGTGGTATTGTATCAGAAAAACTTGGTTACAAGAGGTTGTGTTCAAGATGGGTGTCCAGAAAACTCACACTGGAGTACCGTCAAAATTCCTTGAACGCCACGCGTGAATTTTTGGTTCATTTTGCATAGAAAAGAAAAGTTTTTTGAACTCTATCATGACAGGGGATAAAACCTGAGTGTGTCACTACGCCCCAGTCTCACTAAAGTCTCTTGAAAATATTTGCATAAAATGGTACATTGTTTATGATATTTTTTACAGATTATGAATTAAATTAAATTTAAACAAACATAATTTAATCAAGCAAATTCATGCTGAAATAAAAAAAATGTTCAGGCGACATAATGGTGATGAAACGTTGGCAATGCAAACGCTCACCCAAAATGTTGCGAGTTTACGACGTCCTTCCTTCCTCGTTCTCGAGTATCACGTTACCAAAATGAGGATATCCCGACATTTGATTCCCTGGATGATGTTTCCGTTTTCACGGTAACATGCACTTCTTTGTCGGATAATCTTATTTAACTTGTTGATTTCGTCGGCACAATGAACACCACAGCCTGCGAACCAACCATCAATAAGCCATAAATGAACTATGTACTTCAGTTTGATGACTCCTACTTTCATTTAGACACAATGATACATATTCTGCAAAGATATTTGTTTGAAAATAACCAACCATACATGTTCATTTGGATATATGGATGTGAGCTCGATGAAGTATTGTTTTGTTTGTTTCGTGGATGTATCCGGCTGTCCTCGCCCACAAAGGATCAATTCCGCTATCTTAATGCGCTCTTTCTTACTTCCACATCTTCCAAATAATTGTATTTATTCTTGCCGAGCCCAACTGCTCCTGTCATATCTATATTTTCTCCACTGGCAACCAACCAGCCCCTCAGTCGCTAGGATTTATTAACCATAGCAACAATGGGAGCCCATCCTACTCGACGTCCTTTTCTTCCTTACACGACCAAAATTTTCTAAAAAAAAACCCGATGTGATTGTCTGTAAAGCTGTGCGTATGTATATATATATTTGAACATCCTCCTCTAATTATGTATTATTATAAGGAACCACCCCCATGTAAATTTATACCAAACATTTCCCCTAAATTATTCCGAAATATTTTTCAACCTAATATCTCAATATTATAATAGAAGCCTTCGATTGAAAATCTTCCAAGAAATGATGAATAATTTTATTTGTGATTTTTCGCGTGTATTTCATCGTGATATTTCAAGTGTGTTTTTTCACGTTACATCGTTTTATTATCAAGCATATTTCAATTGATTATCTTCTCAATTGATACATGTTTAAAATTGAAAAAATTGTATTATTTATGTTTAAGTAATATTGTGTGCTATCGACAGTGTTTATTTATTCATATACAATCTTCATACACGCTGCGCGGACCTGATAGATAAGTGGATTTATATGGACGATAAGTGGCAGCCATACGAATATAGCATCTATGTTAATAATTATTTAAAATAAGCTCACTACTCAAAGAGTTAAGATCGATGCTTAATTCAGGACGGATGTAAGATTTCGAGAACTTAAAGATCCGACCGAACGTCTTGGCCGCGGGAAGGCCGGCACCTCCGATCTTGTAACTTTAGTGTTTGTTGCAATGAATAGTCATAAATACATAAAAACATTCATGCTGATAAAGTACTTATATTTGTATTTTTTATATTTTTTAAATTAAACTACCAAATCAAAAAAAAACTAAATTCGTCCGTTTAGTGTTCCGGGGAACGCTCAAAAATATCATGAACCAAAAGAGTATACATACTTTTAATATTAAGAAAGTTACAAAAAAATGGTACCATTTTATTTGAACATCCTTAAATCATATTAAAACTGGAAAAACGCATGGAATTACAAGCTAGCGTTACCTCGAAATGGGTTAATATAATATGTTCTATGTCAGTTGATGTTCACGTATGGGAAGCATATTTTTATGAATTCCCTCTTATTGATTTTTTTCACATTTTTTTTCCCATTGCTTGTCTTGTGAGGATTTGTTTAAAAAGTATGTGCAGACACGTTCGAAATTTCCTCGTATATAATGTGTTAATAGTCCCCTAGAACAGAGCTGTCAAACTCGCGGCCCACAACGAATATTTTTGTGGCCCAACCAACAAAACGAATACAATGCTAAAAAAATGTGGTTTTACTTGAATAATAATGCCACTTCAGAACAATACACAAGGTGTTATATAAACCAAACAATATTTAAGAAACATCACTCTTCAGAGTTATAAGGATGATGCTTGGCTATTTATTTATTTCAACCCTTTTATATTACATACTCGGCTAATAACGCCACTCCAGAACATTCAAGTAGGAATAACAAAATTGATCAACGATAAGAATGATGCGAATATCTTAATTATCAAAACAAACGCCTGCTCTCAAGACAACATAAAGTCAATAGCGATTTTAGTTGATTATAACTAAATTTTATGACGATAAAAAGTTTCTTTAGAATACGATTTTTTATTGAATAGTAAGTATGAACATTTACGAGTTTTTATGAATTAAAAATATATTGAGAATGTTTAGACGTGTAGGGGTTACCTTTACAGCACAAATTTGCCATCATACATGAGTGTACAATGAGACACAAGACACCCATCTCTGTCACACGATCTCCGATCCGATAGGGTTAATTTGACACTTGTTAGTCTTTGAATTTGACAGCTCTGCCGTTTGAAATTTGAAAGAGTTATCTTGTTTTTATTAAGAAAAATAGAAATAATGAAATTATTTTTATTTGATTGCTTTTATTATAAAAAATATAAACAAACATACAAACATCGATTTTTATATATAAGATCTACTGTAATTTAATTATACTATACCTATATTATTTGATAAAGTGCAAACAATAGATTGACAAAGTTTTATCGCAATCTGATGAACGGTATGGCAGCGCATAAAATATGAACAAACAAATTTGTATTTTTGTACATTATACTATACTTATGTTACTCGTGCAATCCTTAGCAATAAATGGATGAAATTTTATTGCAATCTAATGAACGATATGGCTGCGCATTACATACGAACAAACAATAATTCATTTTTATACATAAGATCAATTATCAACAGTATATATAAGAATTTATTTGTATTAATCGTGTGTGTATTTTTTTTTTTGCAGGTATGTACCCCATTGATTGGATGGTTCTTATTCATTGTCCCATGGCAGTAAAGGTATTTTAAATATAATATCTATTATGATTTATCAATATTTGATAGAATACTGTTGTTAGATTTCATTCCATTATTGTGGAGTTATTGCCAATTTTTATATTATATCCAATGTATATTATGGCGAATTTACTTCTTATGAAGTTTCAGATAGATTATAAAATATTATTGTGCATAATGTAAAAATTTAAGTAATGATCCATCTTTGCGAATTGGACTTCTTCATATTTTATGATGAAAATGTGTTAATATACCACATTCGTCCATGACTTTTCCTTATATGCCATTTGCCCATGTATATATCATTGAAAATGGCTGACACGCAGACAGATTCGTAATAAAACCATCGCCATTTATTACCATATTTCATGATTATTGCATGGCATCCTAGATTTTGGCATGGTCATAATGAAATAGTTCTCGTGGAACACCATAAGGCTTTATGTTATACGCGTCTTTGTTGTGTGGAAGTTGTGCGTGAACTCAACATATGATGAAACGTTCCCCTCGCGCTCTACACAATAAGGACTATTTAATTGCATGTCTTCGGGCGATGTTGAAAAAAATGTTTGGCCATGTTGTGACAATGCGAGACATATAATTTAGTTCGATTTGCATTAAATGCTATTGCTAAATAGCGTCGGCAGTGTAATTACATACGATCCGATCAAAAGTTCGTTTCGTAAGACAACACCTGTTATTCGATTCTTCTGGTTCCGAATCGGGAAGAAGTCGGAAATCAAATAAGGCGTCTCATCACGTCCTAATCATTCTTCCAATCCAGCGCATAAGTAGGATATCAGGATTTCGTGCAAAAACATCCCGGGATACATTTCGAGCGTAAATCAATTAACCGGACGCCTTCCGAATAGAAGATTCCGAATTCGTGCCCAAAGACGTGTTTAGATTTTTGCCGACCCTAATTTTGACAGTTGCCCCTAATATATAGCCCACCATAACTTTCTTCTCCATAAGAGCTGACCCATATAGAGTGGAGGCACTCTCGAGTGCCATAAATATTTCTCTCTTTTTTCAGCACTCGAAACAAATACGCAGATTCGAATCGCATCGGGCGATTTACGCATCGCGGATCTCCGTCTTGATACATCATCCCTCTCTTTGAATTTTGAAAGTAACGACGGGGGCAAAATATGATGTCTTCTTAAGTTTGAAGGGTTCTTCAAACGGAAACGCAGACGACAGAAACACTCGTGCGAAATCCCTTTCCATTTTTCCTCTTCTTCCCCGGGGATTTTGCAGACTTACGTCTATTAGCTTATTGGTTCCGTTATTTGTTGACTGGATTGATAAATTGGAGGAAAGCCTCCCCGGGGACGCATTTTTTATACGTGTAAGTCGCAATGATTTTCTTTATTTTCTTCAATAGCAGATATATTCGCTTTACTCATCGTTTTAGCTTCAACAGGAATATTCTTTTAAATTAATGAATTCACATGGGAATGTGCATAAATCTTCATACTATATGTTCAAACTATTTACATATAGGGGTGAAATTTCAGCTTGCGTATATACTACAGGGGTTTCAATTCGAATTCGAATTCGAATTTTATGGACCGCATTTTAAAATACCCAGACAAAATCATTGCATTATTTGACACCACAATAAATCGCCAAATCAAATGTTATTCATTTAAACCGCTTTGACTTTGAATATATTCGAATCTCTGATTCCATATCTTTGACTTTTAACTTTTGACCCGAATAAAGACAAACACGCTTTAGTTATTAAATCAGTTTAAAGATTCACCTTCAAACTGTCTTATACTCTAATATTTTAGCGATATCTTGACATTTAAAACATCTCAAATGGGGTTAAGACCACATAAAAATAAAGGTCAATGCGGTTTCAAAACGATGCTTTATTGAGCCTTTAATGAGTATACACTCACATGTGGCGTTCATCACTTTATTTTCCATTACATTTATGATCTATTTTATTGTTTTGTCTTATTTCAATTAAATTTCCAACCAAATTTTACTATGTAAAGCTGTATTTTATCATTTCCAAAACATTCGCATTAATAAAAGTGTTTTACGTTTATATCAGTAATGCCAAAAATACGTGCCGTTTTTACACTCCTGTTTATAAAATTTATAAAAAATAAGCAGCATAGGTTTTTTAATTATTTTTTATAATATACTTTAAAGCAGGGCCGTAACTATGGCGTGGAAAAACAGGCGCCCGCCACGGGTGCAACTGGGCTTGGGACGCAAAACGCATTATATCGACCCGGGCGAGAACTGCGCATGGTTTTTATTTTATTCGGCCATTCTACTTTACATGAACCAACACTGATCGACTCTGTCCATTTTTATAATATATGCTAAGTTGTCTAATCCTTCTTTTCTTCATTGTTGTTATGTTCAAATATGGCATCCGATCGTGAGCCGCTCATTCGTTATATCAGCGATCCGAAAAGCGGACCGATTGAGCATACAAACCTTATAGCCACACCGTCTTCTTTTAGGGCTTTTTGCGGCATTTTCTATGATCTGTACGATCACGTAAAGTAATCATTGTTAAATTTATTCTAATCAGTTTTGACATCTAGAGGTGTACAATTTTCACATAAACATACACAAAGTGGTTTTCCAGATTCCCCAATAAACACTTTTCATGTCTGGATATTATTTTTTTGTCCTTATGCAAAACTTTAAAATAATAGCCATCTTCGACATTTAACACATTTTATACGGAGAGACTTCGCGCACTTTTGCCTTCTAACGCAGGCAGTCTTTACAAATACGTATTTTGCACTAAATATGTTTCATGTATGTTATTAAATGCTTATAAATATTTGCGACTATAATATTGATGACTTCCATATATCATACAAATACGTATTTGTTAAAACTGTCTAATAACCGTCACTAGTAAAACGTGTTTTTTGTCGTTTTATTTGCATGTCGTTGGCTAATTTATGCATTTTTTTGCTTTATTGATGGGGTTGGATCCAGAATTTCAATCTCAGGATATTTTGTATTTTATTAATACACTTAAACCTTTTTTTGTGCAGTAGATGCGTTCAGTGGAAAATCGCACAAAAAAAGCTATGACTTAAATAGAAAAAGTGAATTTTAAAAACCGCATAACTTTGAAACAGCGATATAAAATATATCCAAAATCGCACAAAAAAAGTCAAGAAAAAATCAGTATAACAAAAAGGCAATTAAAAATGTCTTGCATCATTGGTAAAATTTTAAGTCAATGTTATCATCGTTCTGTGTACATTTTCTCTTTCTAACAATATAATTCTTAAACGTCACTATAGTGATAAATATGCTTTCACCAAATAGCGACTGTTTAAAAAAAAAATCTTTTTTTGCCTTATTTTGTCACAGTTTTAATTATTTTTTATATAGTTAAAAAATAAATTTTGACATAAATCTGATAGAAACAATAGAGGATTATATAGAAAAAGTCTTAGTCTAAAGTTGTCGTAATTCAGCGATAACAGATGCAATATGATTTAAAGAGACCAATTTTTTTTTAATTTCGATTAGTGTTGATGATTTATTTTCTATTTTATTTAAAATATCTCGATACATACTATTTATGAAATAAAAAAATGCTTTAGAAAAAACCGCATAACTTCGAAATCGCACACAAAAAAAGTCATACAAAAAGAAGTTTGAGTGTACAATATGCTTAATGAGGATTCAATCATAACCCGAGCGAGTACTCGCATTCTCATGCCCACTTGCTGCTCCAAACTCTATTTTTGAAATAAGAATCATTCATAGAGTTCCAAGGAACAGATTTATATTGATAAAAAATAAAATAAACAGACGTTTATCCGATCAAATAAGCACTAGAACGGAGTGGCATCGGTAACATTTAATCTGACAGGCACTACAAAACGTTCAATACTTCTTTTATTTTTTTACATAATGCATGTTTTATAACTTTTTGCACTATTGTGCACAATTATGGCGCGTGCCATTTAAGATGTAATCGAAATTAATAAATATGAAAAAAAAACCGCATAGCCTGGATAAATTAAGGTCTTGGCATTATTACGTAACTATATATTGCGAAACACTTTCGGACATAATGATGGCCGAGATCATTGAGATTGATAGCAACAATTAAACGATTGAAAATATTTATGAGCCTTTGCTCATAAAGGCTATCATCACGCCAAACGATAATTTATAAGTATGATTCTGAAAGTCGTTAAGTATTTAGTCAGTTCGTTGACTGAACGGCATGTATTGTATAATTACAGCGCATGAACAACAATCTCTTCCCCAAATCGTTAAGTGGAGGCTTTTGAAAGGATGCTATTAAAAATATAAATAAGCATTAAGTATAGATCGTTTTGATGTATTTTTAAGCTGTGGTTTCATACATATTAATAACAATGAATGCATTCGCTGAAGTTTGACATTTGTTAGCGTTTTTTTAAACCACCCACCACTTTGATGGGTATCAAAGATACAGTTGAACATACGTATTGTTCGTATTAAGACTTAACACATTCTCGTCGGGCTATGCATAGCGTTGTCTTTCGTCTGACGCAGGACTTACTTACGAAAATTTGCAATATAATGACTAAATCTATGTCTTTATGTAGCACATCATTCAATAAGTTTGTAGGATGACCAATTAAAAAACACTTTTTCAACAATCAACAGTAGGGAATCCAATCCCGAGATCCCGGACAGTTTTAGGTGCTCGTGAATCCCGGGACTAGTAAACGTAATCCCGAAAAATTCGGGATTGAAATTTTTATTTAACAGAAATCGTACACCTCACCAGCACGTTGAAGGCTACTAAATCGAGACATTCTCGCCGAAATCTGGACGCTTGGAAACAGTGGCGTAACTGCTAATTGGCGAGCTTAGGCGACGCCTAGGGGCAGTAACTGTCTAATATATGTATACAGTGGAACCTCGATAAACCGTTCCCGCATAATACGTTTTCCCGGATGGACCGTTCATTTTTTATAGTCCCGTCAAACTATTATTATTTGAAGCTTTCCCGCATTCACCGTTTCCCGCAATTACCGTTTTTTTTTCAGGGTCCCTTGGAAAACGTAAAATCGAGGTTTCACTGTACATATATAAAGTAAATATATGTTTATCAATTTGTTATATTAACATTTTCCTACCGGTGATGTATTTACTACACATCGACTCTAATAATGAGAATATCGATATGAAATATAATAGATACGGGGTTCAGAATTTTTACATTCCTCCGTAATATAAATACGAATCACATCAAAGCATTATAGTATATAAATATTAATCTGCATCGACGGAAATAAATAATTTTGTAATAAGGGAAATCGGGAAATTTTTTGCGGGTTTTAGTCCGCGTCTCAGCAGAAGAAATTTTATCAGTCACATTGAGCGTGTATTTTCAGCAGCAAGTTGCCTAGCTTTCAAAATCAGATCCAGAAACACTCGATGCTTTAATGTACTTCGGGCATATTTTCGATATTTAAATTTTTTATTCTGTTTTTGAGTTGCATTTTTAACTTTTCTTAAATAAATAATTTTTTTATGTTAAACAAATGGACTTATTAGTAATTTTTGTTCAAATTTCTTAACGTAATTTCTTAAACCATTGAAAATCCCGATCCCGGGACTGATTCTGGGGCTGATCTCGGGATGGTCTAATGCAGTGGTCGGCAAACTTATTAGCCAAAGAGCCAAATATGAACATTACAACAATTTTTAAAAAAAATTGGGATCCAAATCTGCTTGTTTAGTAAACTTTTATTACAGTAAATAAGTAGTACACTAAATAAAACTAAATTTCATACTTAATAAATATTTATCAATGCCAACAATGTGCTCGCATCTCCTTGAGAAAGTTTGAATAAGTCGCACTTTGCCGACCACTGATCTAATGCAATCCCAAAATCCCGGGATCGAAATTTTGGCTCGGGCTTGGATTCCCTATTTGTGATAAGGTGCATTGTCTTGGTGAAAGTACACTTTTTTCTTCTTTATTTGTGATCAAACGAACCAACAACGATCATATATTTTTTACTATTGATGGTTCTTTCTTTCTCTTACGTCATCCTACGATATTATTGAGTAATTTGTTGTGTATAATGGCTAAATACGCGCAAGTCTCCTACGTCCAACGATAATATCAAAAAGACGACACGCACGTGCGTAACCCGACGTGAATGTGTTAATTCAAATTATTAAATCTGTTCTATTGTAAATGTATATCGCACCGCCGTCGTAAAAGTTAACTTAAACAACCATAAATTCGTGAATAATCTTTATCTCCGCCGAATTAATTCAATGGTGCATAACGTCGAATTAATCGGTCGTTTCGTCTTAAAATGAAAATTTGATATAGACGCAATCGTTCCGCGTCCGAAAAGGGTTAATGGCACGATCAAAATTACATTTTGTTCGCATTATTGTAAATCGCGGATACAAAAGCGCCAGTGTCAAAATATCAATAGAACCGAGACGGTATTTGCATTATGGCCGTTTGATTTATAAGTCGCGGCCTCATTTGCTATTAAAAAATATTCTAATTTATTTCCATAATTACCAAATATCTGACAAATTTATTTGTGAAATATCGAAGCGTCAGAATCTCGTTCCCGCTTGAATATGTTAATGTATTCCGCAAGACTTCCCAGAAATATATCCAAGAGGAAGCAATAAATATAAACGATGATCAAGCGGGCCGAAAATCATCCCATTCCAAACAATGACGCTCTAGAAGTGTAAAACTTTGGAAAAGAATGATATTTTTAAATGGAAAAATCACGAACGATACACACAATCGGCCCGCAACTGTTGATGGATTTAGCTGAGATTTCCAAATCAAAAGATTCAGAACGAAATCCTGTTTGCTCTGGAGATCAAAGATACGAAAACAAACACAAATTAATATCATAGGATATATAAATCATGCTGATGTATTGCATATTTTTTAAATATCACGACGTGATGAAATACAAGCTTGAAATAAAACATTTTTTCTTTGTGTTTATCATAAATAATTTATTTCAATCATAATACCAAAAGTTCCTTCAATATCGAACGCACATCTGACACGCACATCTTACACGCACAATCCACTGGTGTCAGATCTAGAGACCGTGTGAGCCATGGAATAGAGCATGTCCCCTATACCTTTTCAAATATAACGAATTGCAAAAATTAAAGATTTATTTACATCAAAAATATATTTCAAAATACAAATATAATTATTTCGTGCTATCACGACCATATAATAAAAAGTTATGATAAATTAAATATGAATATTGGATGACATCCCGTTGTAAGATCTGTCAAATTTATATTTTAATGCTTTAAATTCATAATATTTTAATAAAAAATATTATTTGCGACAAAAAAAAATGTGCGAGACTCTCACGTGGCAAAAGTGAAGAAACAATTTTATGCATTGCTTTTTATCCATTTTAGATAGGAAATTATTAGCCAAACGATGAAGTTGTGTTTGTGTAATATATAATAAAATAGATAAAGGCACACGCACGCAAAAAATAGATGCGGCGCAGCGCATGCGCGTAACGTTCAAGTCACATTTGCATATCAAAAAAATATAAATATTTTTTACTGATATTGCTAAAGAGTAAATCTCAGTATATGTAGCTTAAATGTTAGCAAGAACATAAATATAAACTTATGACTCTTAATTCTGGTTATCACAAAAGTTACTCAGGCTTAAATATTTTCAAGATTAATACATATAATATTATGGCGCATCTTTTATAACTTGTTATAAATATATTTATCCTTATCATCCTAAATCTCAAAGATTCTAAATCACTGATATAGCATATGTTCCTGGGCAATTAGGGAGTTTATAAATGTAATATCCTGGACGGGAGCATATTTAATATTTCCAATTGAGGCTAATAATTTCCATTACACAGCAGTCATTTATATACATAAAATGTCTTCAAAATCACACTGTTAAGTTGCATATATATTAGATTGATGCATAAGTAACGTCGTATTTTTACATAGATTATGATATATTATTTTTAATCAACTGTGCTTAATATTTCCTTTGTATTATATGAAGGAGGGTTTTTTTTTTTTAACATTTTTCCAGAATTTTTAAGAGTATTTACTTTTTGAATTTAATGCAACAGTGGCAATCAAAAACATGTTTAATGTACTAGATCTAGTCACCCACAAACCTGCTAGATCTAGTTGCCAAATGTGTTTCTTTCTGTGCGATACAAAAGCGTAAACCTTTTTTGCATCGATTAGGGACAGGGGATGACAAACTAGGACACGATACTAGTCCAAGTCGGGACAAGTTTCATTAACTAGCTTTAAGGCAGACATAGAATTACACACGACACAGTATAAATTAAAGAAGCTCGATTGGGATGTTTTAAAGTATCCAATTTATTCTCCTGACTTAGCCCTTTCTGATTTTTACTTGTTTTTATCTCTACTAAATTATTTAAATAGAAAAAATTATAATACAACTGATAAAGTGAAAACAGCATTAGACACGTTCTTTGCATTTATTATTCTGATATGATTAAAAACTTGTTCAGCAAAGTTATTTTTCTGAAAACCATTAACTTTTGTTTTCTTAAAAAAATACGACGTTATTTATGCATCAACCTAATACATCCCTGATCTAAATGATTTTATTTAAAACTAGTGATTACACATAACATACTAACATCGCATAACAAACTGCGTACACAAACAATATTTTTACTATGTTCATGTTATTCCCACAAGTATAAACAATAAGCTGACAAAGTTATATCGCAATCGGATAAACGCTATGGCAGCGCATTAAGTACGGACAAACAAACATTGATTTTTATATATTAGACTGAATAATGCCTTTTTTAAATTCTACGTATGCGCGTCTTGCCTGGGCATAATACAATACAATATACAAACAATAGGGCATGCATACTGATCAATAGACTTGTTACGCATTGAAAGGGTTAATTGGGGTTTTTATGAGTTAACACCAAAATATTTTTCGTTCGATCTCATCGATCAATAATTCAGATGTATTAAACATATGCCCTATATAAAATATCAGTTTCACTCCATCGATTTTGTGCCAGTAACGCCATGTTCTCAAATTGGATGCACTATTGTACTGGTGCATTTTAGCTTGCGTTTATCCCGCATCGAAGCAGCGGCGCCACGGTCTATGCACACAATGCGATGATATGTGCTCGTTTTAAAAAATACACACATGAAAAACCGACGTTCCCCATTCGACAAAGCCGATCAGAACACGTCACTAATGCGACCATTGTTCTAGTCAGGCTTTTCAAAAAAATTGTCGTACAAATTGTCATCTCGCGCATTGTTCACCTCCAATTCTATCATTCGTACCTGTACGCCCCATCACAATGCACCTCTGCAGATGCTCCGATTCCTCCTCCACCTCCCCCCCAGGCGAGTTTTCAATGAGGCTGTTTTCAATGGAAACTTTCCTCGGCACCACCACCGGGAGCCGTTGTGGAGGAGCCGTTGTTATAAAGCGATCAGGATGCGAAAAATTGAAGAGGGGAACCTTTGATCGCAGACATAATTTCCCAAGTGGATCGCCGGGCCACATCTGTCGCCATGACTCAGCTTCCAAAGAAAAAGAACTTGTTTTACGACCCACTAATACATTTCGCGTGCCTCAGAATCCCAGCAGTCGCGAGTGCTGCCGCGTCTGCCGCGCGAAATGTGTCGCTTCCCATAAGTCCTCTTTTTACTCTTTTATTAATTCCGAGAATTCCTTCTGGGTCAAAGAAGTCGTCTCGCTTCTGGCTGAATATCCAATACGCCGAAGCCGTACGAATGCATTCAATTTTCCGTGATTTTTGATACTTATTCAACTCTTTGTGGGAAGGATATGAGAATTAAACTCAATGTGACGCAAAGAAATACAATGCATTAAACATTTCGTTTGTGATTCATAGAAATCATTTCATTCTATCGAAACATATCACATTATTAAATATCGAATTAGTTAAATTTTATGCTAAATTAGCAACGGGGAAGAATATATAATAGAATTATAACCAAAAACGAAAACCGAAAAAAGTGTACTCTAGATTATCCGGGTGCGGATAATCCGATTTGCCGATTATCCGTGCTTCAAAAATAGTATTTATTATTTTTTTCTTTCATGATTATGAGATGTGATATAATATCAAATGTGTATGGAAACAACTATTTTTTTCCATTCGAAATTAGTCTGGTTGGTAAAGGACAAGGGATTTGACAACTCATTGTTCAAGAAAAACGTCGCTGTTCCTGTATTAAAACTGCTGATGACAAAAACCCTGACGTTAATGAGAGAAAAATCCACCCCTGGACATAAATCGTCAAAAGAAAAAAAAAGCTGTCATGTGTTGTAGAAACACATCGAGAACTCTTTATTTTATAATGACTAATATTAATATTTGTTCGTATGTAATGCGCTACCATACCGTACAACAGATGGCAATAAAAATTCGTCCACTTATTGCTGAGGATTGCGCGAGTAACATAGGCATAATCCAATAAATAAAAGCGATGTTTGTTTGTCCGTATTTAATTCGCTGCCATACCGTTCATTCGATTGCAACAAAATTTTGCCAACGTATTGTTATCACCTGCAGAAATAACATAGGCATAGTAAAAATATTGTTTGTGTGCGCAGTTTGTTATGCGAGACGTGGCATTGCAACGCATGACGAGTAATCGTGATATATAAAAATATAAATGGACCATCTTATTTTTCTGCATAGTTCCCTTCATTAAAAATACATTTATTCGTATTCA
Organism: Stenopsyche tienmushanensis; assembly: GCA_008973525.1. NCBI lineage: Eukaryota > Metazoa > Arthropoda > Insecta > Trichoptera > Stenopsychidae > Stenopsyche > Stenopsyche tienmushanensis. Next base: position 2,034,209 of record WACJ01000538.1, read on the forward strand.
AAATCAAGTGAAATTTTGAAGAGACTTGAGAAACAGTTCCTATGTTTCCGAGTAAAACCCAAAATTTTCGCTAGGATCTGAAAGTCGAGAAACAGGCCATTGGAAAAGTGATGGCTACGGTATTTTGGGACTCGAAAGAAATTTAATTTATTTTTATTGTCGAAAGACTACTTATTGCAAAAAAAGATGAAGAAAAACGATTCAAGCTGTCTTTCTTCTGCATAACAATGCAATCACCATATGTTTAGTCCATTAAAAGAGAGATAAGGAGGGCAACGATTTCAAGACAACGCTGCGGTCAAACAATACGTGCGCAACTACTTTTCGGGGTAGCCGCAAATCATTCATTTGTCGAAATGAGTCCATAGACCGTTCACAATGCGTACCTGTAGATTTGAAATAGGATTTAGGATTCATAACTTAATCATCTTGGACTCAAATCTACAAGAAGTGTGACTTATGGTGTGGTGATCGTATTTTTAAAAACATAAATACGCCATGAAAAATCATATCAAAATAGTAGGTAATGGTCCCATAAAAGGGATCGCTAAAAGTCACATTATTCAAATGTATATGCTTGAAAGGAAAAAATAAATAAATCACTCAAAGTTGAACCGAAAACCGGAATGATAAACCGAAACGAAAAATAACGGTTCGGAGGCCTGATATGATTTAAAAATTGGACCATTTTGAATATCGTTTTTTTCGAGCTAAATTTTAGCACTCAGTCATATTTCCCCCATTGAAACATAATCATGTGTTTTTTTTATATAGCAATCAGCCAAAAAAACCAAACATTTTTTGTCCGAAATTTTGAGCAGATTTGCAAATTTCGAATTCGTACAATGTTGGAGAATAAGTATAATAGTCCGACATAATGATAACACAATCACATGCAATCCCGTCGGATGAAATTACTGTGTTCATAAGAAACGAGCTTATTTTCTCTTAGGTGGTCTTGGACTTTTAGCCACGACTGTAGATAAATTCTTCGTCATATCCCTAGGGCTTTCTTTCTGTAAAATCGTTCGCTGAAGGTGTGTTCGTAGAAATGTTCTTTGGATTTATTACATTCTAAACGACTCATTACTCATTTCCAAGAGGACATCGCCAGAACCACCCTCTTCCAAATTACACTGCAATGGACGATTAAAAATGTCTTGTTTTTAGTCAATCCTTATAGTTGATGTCTATGTCCGTAATGATTTTATTATACTGAATGAGCTCACTATACAAAATATTTGACATTTCGCCAAACAACGTCTAGATTTATTAAGTCTGGACATATATTTGTTTTGAGATACTTTCTGCGTGTATGTTTTCCCATTGTTTCTGAATTTCGGCAGTACTGTTGAACTAGTTGTTGACGCCGATGGGGCACAATGATGTACGAGCAACGCCGTCGTTGCCAGCTGAAGATGGAGCACTGACAGAAGATTTGTGTTTGTTTTGAACCTGTTCTTAGTCTTTTCGGACTGATGGATGTGGCATTTCAGCAATCTTAACGACCCGCAGTGCCCCTCAATCATCCCGGGACCACAATATATCTGAAGAAATACTCCGACGAGGATACGCGCTTCGGCATGCCTAATTTATGCCTCTCCATCCCCGACTCCTCTATTTATGGACGAACTTCTCAATTATCGGGATATTTTGATTATTGGGTATTTAATGGGGCGGGGGGATGAAATCGGGCGCGCTTTGTACGACCGATAAAGTTTTCTTGTAGATTAATATTTTATCGCGCGGAAAAGGCGCACTTCCCTTACCGGAGCTCCGAAGATAAATTGAGGACAAGCGAGTGATGATACGTGCAATTCCATCCCCTAATCCCTAGGGATGCCCTTCACTTATACAGTGCGCGAAACGCGAGTTTTTTTGAATTGTTATCCGAGATTTGAATAAAAAATATTCATATCGACTCCCCTTACATGTTCCACGCAGATAAGGCAACAAATCTAAAAGCTTATTCACCTACATATGAGCTTATTCGCTGTGCGAGCTTTTGGATTGTTTCCATAATTTGATCTATACATTTAAATAAATTGCTTTGCTATTTGCAGTTTGTAAGCTTAAAATGAATGATTTTATACATTCATCCACGAGAGAGAATATTACGATGAACTTACAATCAAACATTAAACTCATAAGCTTTAACATTTGAGTATTTAAATCCTTGCCTTAGCCTTAGCAAAATAATAAAAACGTGCCATTATATTATTTTTGAAATAATTGTCATTTTAAAGCGCGCATTTCAAATAAGGAAGTTTCTCTGCTGCACCCAGTATAAAATATTTTCACATGAAATGTCCGATTTATTTTTTTAAAAAAAGTGTATATGTTCTATGAAATATTATTATTGCTTACAATATATTGAGTGAATATGAGCTTCTCATTTCTCAAACATGCATTTTGACAGCCGTGTATTTTGGCAAACACGCAGAAAATACTACCCAAAAATCGGACATTTCATATGAAAACATTTAAATAACATCTTGAATTTCGGCTTTATAAAATATTATATTATATAGCCCCCATTATGACATACATAAATTCATAATAATGATGGATAATATCCATTATTTTATTGTTACATTAATTGTTGCAATGGTATTCCTCGTTAATATTTCTATCCTTTGGTTGTAATAAGATACGTTTCTATCCTAGATAAAAATAATGATCTGACATCGCGACATTTGAATATATATGTATTTATGCGCGAAAAAATTCCACCCCTCGCATATCAGAGCATTGCAGCATACATCTTTAATCATAAAAAAGTGTGACTACGAATCCCACATAGGGAGGAAATAGAAGCACAAAGAGGAGACGATGAACAGAGAAAAGGAATCTGTAATCTGGATGTAAATCTGTTAAATGAGAGAAACTGGATACGAAGGTCCTCGAGGGCCAATTAACACTGATCAACGCCCAATCTGCGGTCTATTCCCAGCCGAGGTGAAATTCTGCCCAAAAAATAGCGAAAATGATCCAGCAAACGGTCCATTCTCATTATCCTCGATGGCTATAGAGAAGACCGCAAATCGCGGCACTAATCTAATTCGGCAGATCGATCTTTGTTCCTGTGCTAATGGGAAATACAGGCATAACCCTCGGCCCTAAAATAAGAGATCTCCAGGTATAAATAAATAATTGACCGCGTTTAGAAACCGAGACCATTTTTAGGGTTTATGAATTATTGGGGTCAGCAACTATATCCGAAAAAAAAACGTTTGCATTTTACTCTCACCAAAAAAGACAAAATAACCGGTTCCAACGGCAATACATCTTTCTATATGGGAGGATCGATTCACTAAGTATTCAGTATAACGAAAGACAAGTAGGGATCGTTACGCCATTGTATGTATGAAATATTTGCTAATAAAATCAGGGCATAATTTCGATTTTCATTCCAAACATTTATATTGGTTTAATTATGGTTTTCGTTCCGGATAAAATAACGATTTTTCCAGTTTTCGGTTTTAAATTCAACTCCAAGTATGTTTTTAAAGTATTCATAAATCATCTGTTATTCTTTCACATTCATTTTTTTTCTTTAAATACAATAATTTAAGTTAATAAATAAGAAATCCACACATATATATATATCCAGAAATTAATGTCATAATGCCGATTTTGAAGAAAGACCCCCAATTAGGCTTGAATGACAACAGTGAAGACATCAATGAATTGCTTTCCATTCAGAGATAGCGCTAATGAAGTCCTAATTGGCTTACAAGAAGCAAATATCATACAAATTGATACACACGCGGCTGAGAATGAAGATTCCATTACCGAGACATTTCCAATGGGGAATATAGAAGAGTACTTTTTATACCATGACAAATTCTTGAACATCGTGGAAGAATGTGATCCCAGTGAAAACGGCATGCTCGAAGGCTGCTCGTGTGGAAAAAGCTGCTATCCCTTTGTAACAAGAAATTATCTAAAGAATTCTTTCACATTGAATTCCGTGGTAAGCCATCGTCTGTATGATTTGCATGTATTTGAACATATTTTTTTCAAAAGAAGCCATCTGAACTTTTGAGCTATTGATAATTTGAAGGCATACAAACCAACCCCCATGACAAAGCATTCTCAGCGAGTCTGATCAAGTACGATCATAGATTAACAGTCCTATTTTAAATATGAGAAGCATTCAATATTTAAATCTCAATAACTTATTCCATGTTATTCGATTTCATCCTTGTGGTAAACAAAAGTTCATTAAACCAAGTCCAAAAACCAGCTTATAAATATAAATGCTCTGAATCTTTATTGGTTTAGGACACGCCAATCTTGCTCTATTCTAAGAATATTTAATTTATTGCCTCAATACTGAAATGCCTGTAAATCTGTTCTATTTCTAGCATAATTCTTCAGATGACAATTCCATTTTAACTTAAACCGCTTATCAATTTCAACTTATTCAATATTTTCTTTCATATTCAGGTAGATTTTTATACAAACAGTTTGGATACATCATGCATGAGCAAATCCATCCATGCAGTCTGCTCGTTTAACTCGCAAATCTATCATGTGCATGTGTCTATCTACCTGTGGCTCGGGACATTTTAAAATCCACGTGGATTTTCATAGTCAAGTTTACAGACCGTCTGTCGCTACTTATAATATCTGCACATCGGATGCAGCGCTAACGATTTTGCCTTCCTACGGGAATGTTTGTTTATTTTCGTACCCGACTTTCATTTGCAGCGAGTTTTTAGACCTGGAATTACCGAATGTGCTAACGTAGACATCAGAGCTGAAAAACTACCCGGCTTTAATTCGGGAGAGCAATCAATCTTGCAAACTACCCATAGGTATCCTTTTTCATAATTGAGACTAATTTCATTGGGCATATCAACATGCTTTGATAATTTCAATCGATATTCATATTCAATACTATTTCAACTTACATCCATCATTTAATACTCTAATTTTGAACAAATATTATCAACAAATAATTGCCATAATTCCGCCGTATCTTATTGAATTATTATATATATTAATCCATAGTGGTTGTATATAAAAAAAACACAATTTAATTGCGTCTGTGGGAATACTTTCAAAATTAAAATTAATTTGAACTGAAATATTGATGAAATTTTTTTCAACATTATTTTGGCAGCCCTATTCTGTGGCTCAGATCTGACACCACTGGATTTCTTTGTTTGGGGAAGTGCCCCATTTCGTGGCTCATATGGTCTTCAGACCTGACACCACTGGAAAAGAATTCATTCACACGGCAGAGGTAAAAAATAAATCATAATTGAACGAATAAGTCCCGCCTTTGAAAAAATGATGAAATACTACTTCAAACAACGACTCATTTGAACAAATTTTGTAAATAAATTTAATAAAAACATCTTAACCCTGACCCTAACAAACTCTTCTAAGTAAACTCTTCAAGTTTAACGATTTGTTGGAAAGAATATAAACTAGAGGTTTTTTTTTTCAAACTAAACTAAATTCAAAATAGTTTTTTGTTTAGTAAATTTAGAAGTTGACATTTCTCATTCGTTTGCAATTTTTTGTGGCTTTATAAACTCAGATCTAATTTTCTTTAAACCGTTTATTATTAGTTATATCGCTTCAATTTATCCAAATATTGCATCATTTGTTGCCATATATTAGGATATATTAGGAGGACCCGAAAGTATTCGAAAATCTAGTAATAAAAAGTGTAAATATATTAATAACAAATATTTTATACGCGATATTATAAAATATTATTTAGCACATCTTACCATCATTTTGGCGGTCTTTTGATCCCTTTTTTGTAAAAAAATTCAGAGTTGGAAGCAAAAAACGATTGTCGACATTAAACATTAACCTTTTCGTTAGTGAGCAAATTTAAAATCGATGAAGTCGCTGATGTCATAATCGCTTTACACCGATTACTTTCTGTCAGCTACTAATCAGCGTAAGACAATCTTCAATTCGAGGCAGAGTCAATTGTAAATGAACACTTGATAGTGCATACAAGACCACTTCATTTCTTTACATAAACAATGCACAAAAAATCGATTCAAGTGCTCCTCCTTTAGAAGGAAATGATAATTGGACAAAGACTCATTCAACACGCAGCGAAGAACAGCAAGCAGTTAAATAAACAAACACTCTCGATAACACACAATATTCGGTCGTTTCTTTACGTAAAAAAATAACACACTTGAAATCGAAATCATTATAAGTGGATAAATTTGGGCTTAACGATCTATACAATCATGCGATGCACATGAAGAAGCTATCCGTCTCAGTCTCCCGAACTGCGCTAAGTTCTCTTTGTCTCTGTCCGCCTCGGAGCTTCAATGCACAAGAGTGCTCTTTCTGAATAGTGAAGGTCAAAACGGATATTTCCGTAAGTACTCACGAAAAGGTTAACAATCATCCTATTCGTTTAACGATGAGTTTTAAATGTCACACTAGTCCATGGCGATCCCAGTCTTTGCGATAACGCTCCGGTTATTTCCATGAATGTTGAAAATTATAGGTTTTATAAGTCGTGAATCTTCACGTAATAGGGCTGTTCATAGCAACATCTTCCATCTCTCTTCAGGTGCAATGTGTTATTTTAACAGCGCCATCTCTTGTGGCCCTACGAAGACATTGCACCTGCATACCGTCCGATTGATTCTTGCGCGTGCACCGTTACCGATTGGGAAGTGACGCACAGGAGACGGGAGTCGGGAGAGTCGTCGGTTAGCCTTAGCTGCGGGAGGTCGTCCTTCCTGCAGCCAGATCTCTCTGTTTCTCTTTCGTGTGAAATAAATAGTTATTTAGAGAAGAGAGTCTTTCTATTCGACGCCCGTCTATTGCCATCCATTCGCTCAGCAACATCACGGCCCGATAGAAGAGCGGACCCGTGCGTTAGCGTGGCCATCCCGACGAACACGTGGGGGCGGAGAGCGCCCGGGGACTCTGCCCCCGAGAGTCCACCTCATCGTTACAAGTATTTTAAAAAACAACTCACTGTGTCACCGTATCTAGACACAAACTGAGCTCAAACATAAGGTCCGATGTTATAAATAAAATACAGCAACGCTGAAATGAAGATGTCAAATGCGAATCTGCACGTCGAAGACATATTTAAAAAAATCCTGCCAACTTTTATTACGAATGAATCACACGTTTACGACTTTCAGCTTCACCTTAATAGCAACGTCATCCGACTTTATGAAGGCTATATTTTAGCGCCATTACGTCCAGCTCGTAAAATGTAATGTTGATCTTAATCAAGTTATCCTTGGCGTATCATTGGAAGACGTTGAATATTCTATATCGCAGCATCCAGACGTTGCCATTTTGTCGTAGTCGTCGAATCGAATTTACTGGCGAAACTTTCGGTACGTCCTATGTAGACGGTAGGGGCCCTTACAGACAGACAGACAGACAGATAGTGTCAAATGCAAACGCCTGTAAATTGAGAAGTGAAAGGCGTGCCTTTTAATATCACCGCGATTTGCAAACGTTAACAGACAAAGAGGAAGTACCACGAACGCAGACCGAAACGCTCGTAAGGCACATAAATAGGGTTTTCGGTGGATCCGTAGATGGACTTTATGGCTTTCGGTTGTGAATTCCAATAAAAACTTTCAGCTTTGATGTGCATTGAAAGCGAAACGCCCAATGAAGAAGTGCAATTGATTAGAATGTTGGCGCATTAAACGCCATTCGTTTTTAACAGTTGCACTCTTATTCCGTCCTGGAAATGCAATAAAGAGGAACTATTTGAAATTGGATTGTCGATGCTTTGTTGCAAATGTGCGAGAAGATTGATTCAAAGACGACCGAATAAAAAATGCAGAATCTCATTATACAACAGCAATCATCTTTCCGAAATGATTGTTAATATGATACGAAATGGACACGTTGAAACTTTATGGTTGTTATAATGTAATTTCGTATTTTTTGGTAAGAATTATTAAATAATAATTCATTTTTAAATTGAATATTAAGGATTTACTGCGGTCTGTTCGACTGTGGGAACGTCAAACATTCACTACAAATATAATGAAGGATAATCCAAATGCGACGCCTAAATATCAGCACTATATAATATTTAAATTTGACATATTTTCAAATGATATAAGCCATTATGTTTTAGTAGAAAATAGTACAATTTCAGCCATGGACAGATACACGTTATTTAAACGAACAAAAGATCCATTGTTTTCAAGCAAAACTTTTTTTGGCGATGAAACTCATTTCACAATGGATGGATTCGTCAATAAGCATAATTTCGGAGCTGTTGAAAATCCTCGATTTTTTTCAAAAAAGAAGTCTACACCCAAAAAAAGTTAATGTTTGTGTGCATTTTGAGATAAATGGAAGCATTGCTGAAATGCTGGAAATGCTCTTATTGTGAATTCTAAGCGATACCAATCAATATTGAGTGTCTTTTTATAGCCACAGTTGAATCATATTGATGTGTCTGATGTCCATTTCCAGCAAGACGGTGCTACATATCACACAAATCGAGAAGACGTTACAAAATAAAAAATAAACATCTAGGCGCCACATTTGGATGCAGTTTTATAAATAATTGATTATAGTTATATCGAACTAAAAGTGTACATTAATAATAATATAATTCATCAAATGAAAGACGTTGACTGTATTCTTATAAGCTGAAAGTTTGGGAGTCCCAGCTTGGAGTATATAACACTAAGAAACTATAATAATTGAAATCTGGGAGTTCCAATCTGGATACATAGCAAATATATAGGAAAAGATAACCTAAACAAAATACATAGCATAAAACTAAAAGACTTCCATAATCGTATAGATTAAACTAGGCCCTGGGTATGCATTTATCCCGAAAATGCCCTAAAAGAGGACGTAGTGGCCACAATAAGGTCTGTGTATCCAACCGGTCCGCTTTTCAGACCGCTGACGAATGAACGGCTCGCAATTGAAAATATTGTTGTCTTTATTTTATTGCGGGCTTTATACCGGTTGAGTCTGTCCAATGTTTTTACGCTATGAAGAAGAAAAGAGGAATTAGACAACTAATGTCAAGTTAGAATGTTTAAGTAAAATAAGAACCATGTACAATTGTTGACTGGGTCGGTATTCTGCGCTTTGCACCCCCTTGTAAATACGTTCTTATTCATAAACAGCCCAAAGATGATCTTTTTGAATTTAAACAAAACCTTTATAATGTCCAGCAACTAGCCCTCTATATCAATATATGTCTATTTTGATCAATTCACTTAGTTGGTCGTTTACAGCTCTATTTCTAAATACATACAGTGAGCTTCCGGATAGTAAGAAGTCGTTGGTTCTTAAATTCGCATCTTGACTTCCTTTTGGTTGGCAGTTAAGCAAAATATCAAAATGTACCTTTTTACTCTTAATTTTCAAAACCTTGCTTTATAATATAAAGATCTTTAACCTGTTGAGTGGGCGGAACGTATATATACGTCCAACGTAAACTGCATCGAAATTGGTTAGGACGTATATATACGTCATCGAAATATATGTCGAATCCTAAAGCAAGCGGGACTTTTTTGTTGTTTAACGAATGTGTGACTTGTCGATACATGCTGTGACATGAATTTAAGATAGCTAGCAAATTGGTTGCACTTCGCTATTGTATTGGAGTGGACTTGTACTTAGTAAATGGTAGCATAAGGTAAGATTCAAAGGCAAACTTATATTTTTAAAATGGAAGGACAAAAAAGACGCATTGATGCTCAGTTCAGCCAACATATGCCATCAAAAAACAGCATTACACCTAAACCCTCACGCTTAGTTGAAAGCCATTTTCAAAGAATAAATGAAAGGGAACTAAAGCCAGGAAATGTCGAGTTTATTACAAAAAAAGGAAATAATCTACATACTAGTGTTCGGATTGTAAGGTAACACTGCGTGTAAACAGCTGTTTTAAAATATATCACACAAAAGTTGAGCTTTGAATTTATGTATGGATATATTTTATTTTTTTAAACTCTGTTTCCATTTTCTTTATGTGCGTTTGTTTATTGTTTTGTATTTGTTAATTTCTTTATATGTTTATGCATCTAAATAAATAATAAAATATATGTTTCATTGATTTTGTTATAAATTCTAAGGACCGTTAAAAAAATTAATAATATGAACTCACGCCAGGTGGGCTTGACGTATATATACGTCCTCCCTGATAAATGAATTATTAATTTTGGATATCAAAATTCGATCTCTTAAATTCAATCGTTTCCATTATTCCACGGAGCTGCCTTCGAAGGGTCACCGAAGAAAGTTTGATGTATATGGGTCACGAACAGCATCGGCGGGACAGTCGCTCGCAAAAGCTCCAGGCAATTGTGCGAAGGCGGCGAAAGCCAAAGTTCCATTTGCATATTGTTGCGAGATAAACATCTCGTTATGTATGCAGATGACTACTTCTTCGCTTCATCATAAGGCAAAATCCCGGAGAAAAAATCCCTAGATTTTATTCATAATCTTATGCTAATCGGATGGCTCCACATTTGCGTGCTCGTACACTTTTTAAAATTGAGTGCCGGCTACCGGGCTTAGCATAAAAAGTCCTCCGGCATCGTCACGCGGTCGAATCCCTCGTAAGTGCTGGTGATTCATTCGGATGCTGAGTATATTTTTTGCTGTTGTTCGATTAAATTATCATGAATAAAAGATGCGCCGTAGTACAAACGTAGTAGGTTCCGTGCGAAAACGACTGTTTATTGATAGCATTCCACTTTGGAGGCGTAATTGTTGAATGCGATCGAAATAGCTTAAGATGTCGGATAAATTCTGTCCAGTTTGCATACTGTCCAAATCGCCCGCAGCTGTTAAACAATGCAACTGAACTTTTAGCACTTGGCCGATTACTCGATAGGCTGATGGATTTAATCTCTTGATGTTTGAGAATCCAATTAATTGGCTCATAGCGGTCTTTATAAATTAAATTTTATTCGTTCAGCAATATCACGGCCCGATAACCGTGATATTGCTGAACGAATGGATGGCAATAGACGGGCGTCGAATAGAAAGACTCTCTTCTCTAAATAACTATTTATTTCACACGAAAGAGAAACAGAGAGATCTGGCTGCAGGAGGGACGACCTCCCGTAGCCAAGGCTAACCGACGACTCTCCCGACTCCCGCCTCCTGCGCGTCACTACCCAAACGGCAACGGTGCACGCGCAAGAAGCGATCGGTCGGTATGCAGGTGCAATGTCTCCATAGGGCCACAAGAGATGGCGCTGTTAAAATAGCACATTGCATCTGAAGAGAGACGGAAGATGTCGCTGTTAATCTGGCGAATTAAATATGTTTCAAGCGTATTTTATTAAGAGCACATTAAATTTTCAAATCATATTCTCAGAAATTGAAGATCTTATATTCCTACGGTATTCTTGTAGCAAATTAAAAATTGTGCTGAACTTTACCGGTTTCTTTCATCGCATGATCAAATTATTGAATGAGCACAGCAACCTTTAAAGGACGCCCACGTCTTCTGACGTTCTGGCATCTCAAGAAAAATAAATTATTACATAGCGTTTGCTTTGTTTTTCAAAAAAAAATTTTTGCTCCGTTTTCCTTTTCGTTACGCTTACATAAATTCGTTTTTTAACAAAGCTCAAAACTTTGAAGCAACCGAGCAAAATATTATATATGTGCGAGACACAAAAGCGTGAAACAAATAAAATGAATGCCTCTTTCTACCTTTCTTCTAATCAAATAAGGCTTCACCGGTGCCGAGGGATGTTTTTATAATTAACTCTTTCGAGTTTGTTCTTGTGTCTGTGCCACAAGGACGCACAATTAAATTGTCCTTGCGCGCAGGACGAACCTGCTTTTATAATTCAGTATGTATATAGTGCATAATCAATCCATTTAAATTCAGTGGCAGAATTTGTCAAAAGGGGTTGTTAACAGCATCGATTAATTTTTAAGGGATGCTTTGTGCATCCGTTGACATGTCCAATAATTCAATGTAATTAATTCACTTTAATTAAAATCCTTTGTGTAGTTACGTTTGCAACAATTTCATTGTTTAACTATGATAACATTTTGCGAGAACAACAACGCAATTGCCAATTAGTTTCTACAATTTGCACGAATTACGGACATCGTCTTTTATTGGTCCAACTGCCAGGAGTAACTCAAATGATGGTTCTATATTGGATGCATTAAAATGCAACGCTTGGAATATTAATTGAATTTCTGTCAATGTCTACATGCATCCAATTGATAGTTTATTAATTTGCATCGCTTCAAAACAACATGCATAATTGAATACCTTAAATGCATATAATTTGTACGTTTTTTCCTTGGCTAAATATTTTGAAAAGGCCATCGTTCAAGTCTTAAGTCAAAGGGCCTAAATCGTACAGCAGCCAAAGTACAGACCATTAATTTTTCTATTCATAGACTCAAATCCTACTTCTGCATGTGGTCAGCAACCCTCGTATTAAATAAGAATTTCATGACAGCTGTAATTGTGGTTTCAGACCCGTTTTAGAAGCCGTATAAGCTCATCTAGCATAAAGGTCAAAGAATTAAATAAAGGATATGACGGTCGTGTTTTCCTTTTTAATTAAATGTTATTTTAAAAGGATTTAAAGCGCCCCAAAAATGGAGCGAAATTATCAAGCAAATTAGGTTAACTAGACTCAATGCTATTTTATCAATGCCAGATAAACACCCCCTATTGAGAGCTTATGATGCAATAAATATATTCAACAAATCCTTTTTATTGCGCTGAAACAACTCCGAAGAGCGCTCTGAATTGTCGACACCTTGTTGTTTTTTTTTGATCGAGTGTGAGCAAACGCGGTACTCACTTCGGACAAAGCTTTCGCATGGACAAATTTTGATGCAAAATTCACATTCAAAGGTTTCAGCCATCTGACGCAGCTTTAATATCGATCGATCAAAATATTTATATGAACTATTGAATGATGCATAAAATGATTCATATAACGAATATTTATGACCTGTGAAAATATAAGCATATCCATGACAAGTCGCTGCTTTAAACGATCATCCTACTTTGACAACCTAGAAACCAGGCTTTTTTTCACAGTGAATACACCACTTAATAAAATGACTCGTTTTTGGACTAATTAGGACACTCTTAAATAACATTACGCGGTAAAAAAATAAACAACCTTGGATGGAAGACAATTCAATATCCTCTTTATTCTCCAGACATCGCTCCGCCGGATTTCCATCTTTTTAGATATATGCAGCATTATTTGGATGCTGCATAGATTTCCCGACAAATTATTTATTTCCGTCGCTGCGGATGAAAACTTTTATACTATAATACTTTGATGTGATTCGTAATTATATTAAGAAAGAATACAAAAATTCTGAACCCCCTATCTATTATATTTCATATCGATATTCCCATTATTAGAGTCGTGGTGTAATAAATACATCACCGGTAGGGAAAGGTATATATGTATATATATAGGGTAGACCGTTACTGTTCCTAGGCGTCGCATAAGCTCGCCCATTAGTAGTTATGCCACTGTTTCCAAGCGTCCAGATTTCAGCAAAATGTCTTGATTTAATAGCTTTCATCGTGCTGGTGAGGTGTATGATTTCTGTTAGATAAAAGTTTCCATCCCGAATTTTTCGGAATTACGTTTACTAATCCCGGAATATATGAGCACCTAAAACTGCCCGGGATCCCGAGATTGGATTCCCTAGTTATATCTAACGATGGAGATTAATACAAGCATTCAAATATTTCATTTAAAAAACGAAAATCTTTATGGGTACATCTTATATAGTGCTTATAGTAAATTAATTTTTAAGCAGTTTGGCATTTATGATGGATTATGATTGATAACACTTGATCTGGTGGATCCTATTTGATCGCTATACACGCTAAAACTGAAAACGATTGATTGACAGTTGATAATGATTATTAATTTGTAAAGATGTTAATTAATCATATGAAGATGCTCTTAAAGAAATCTTTTAAAAATAAAAGAAGGGTCAGTGTGTGGCTAAATTGCGATGCTAATGATTACAGATTTTGATTCATTTGAATTGTTTAGATTATATCTATTAAATCGCTAGATAAACGAGATCAAGACGATCCAAATGAGATCAGGTTTTCGATGTCATTAACAGTCATCTATCGGATCGATTGGTTTTTCATCGCTGATGAACGAAAAAATGCATGGGAGGACTTTCACAAATTTTAGTTTTAATTGATTTATTGCTCAGCATCATATTTCCGGGTAAATATAGGAAAAAAACGCGATCAAATTATGCAACACCCCAGCAGAGACAGTTCACGTTTCACGGCATAAATGGCCACCATTAGCGTCTCAGCAAAAGTCGGTCCTAATTGGCGCTTATGATGAACTGTTCTGCCCTTTTATCTGGTCCGGAAGATGGATATGTGATTATGGAGGTGGTCCACAAACACATTTTTTCCCGCAGACGCAAAAGGAGTGCCATTAGTGTTAATAGTCGGCGAACCACTTTCAATTTCGCACTGTTGCAGCCGACCTTAATCACAATCATTATGCAATACCACCTAAACGGGCGTGATTATCCTACGCTTCTATTTAATTAGCCGTCGCTGGCTGCTTTTTTCGTTTTTTTGCGCTGGGCAAATATTATCACGTCTACGTGATGAAATTATCCGATCTGTTTCACGTTGATCGCTCACGAACGGAAAATAGCAATAAATCATCAGACGACGATCGCTGTTATCCTTCATAAGCTTGTGGGTTTCTTCGGACGTTCTTGTGTATGGCTTTCCAATATTTCCAACAAAAGAGCCAATTTTCTAACAAATTCTCGTATTCCATATTTGCTTTGGTCTGGATTAATAAGGCAAACTGGCAACTTGTTAATGGAAGTGTTGGAAAATGACTGAAAACGTATGTGCCAAAGCTAGAATACCATCAGGCGTATTATGATAATATGAAATAATAGCCTTTTGTATTCTTCACATTTGTTATTTATAAAAAGATCATCATTGGGCTAATAGAAAATGTAATAGTTTGATAAATAAGTTTGTATTTTTTAACATATTTCATGCATACAACTTTAATAATATCGCCAAAAGCTCATGATCAAAGCTTATAACCAGATCGGTAATACTTATCGACGATTACACGCATTCAATCGTCTTTTATTGATAATTTTAATAGTTATTAAACACCATATAATTGTTTTTCTGCAACTCCGTCCATAAGAACGACCCAATGATTAACTATAAGATGCAAGACAAGACGTCTCTCAAACCAGTCAAAGATTGATACAATGATAATGTTTTAGATCTTGCTAAAAGAACTTTAATTTGATCTAAGCTTGTATCGATGACTATAAATTAATTATTCTTAAAATATTCCTTAGGGACTTTTTCTAAAATAATATTGACTGAAGGTGTATTTGCAGAATTTTTGCTGGATTTGATGATATTATTAAATGGCAGCCTTATCGCCAAAAGCTACACAAATGTTCCAGATCTTCACCTTTGAATTTCAGACCTCAAACCTCTAAATTTAAAGCTTTTGAGGAGGACAGTCGCGTATTTGCGATCGTATTCCAGTGATTCAAAAAGAACATTCTTGCACGTTGAGTTCGACAATTATAAATGAGACGGAGAGACGAAGAGAGTATTTTGTATACATCCAAATTTATTAACTTATAATGATAACCCAAATTAATCGATTTCAAGTGTATTATTTATGTTTACGCAAATAAATTAACGAATATTGTGTGCTTTCAACAGTGTTTATTTATTTATATACAAGCTTCATACACGCTGCGTGGTCCTGACATATAAGTGGATTTGTACGGACGATAAGTGGCAGACATACAAATATAGCATTTACGTTTAAGTCATTTCAAATTTAACTCACTACTCAAAGGGTTAATCGGATGTGGACGACAATAAATTTGTGTAATCTTCTAATATATAAAAACGAATCACTCTTTGTTCGTATGTAATGCGCTGCCATATCGTTCATCAGATTGCGATAAAAATTCGTTCATTTATTGTTAATGATTGCGCGAGTAACATAGACATAGTCTAATATATAAAAAAATAATGTTTGTTTGTCCGTATTCAATGCGCTGCCATACCGTTCATCCGATTGCGATAAAACTTTGTCAGCTTATTGTTTATACTTGTGGGAATAACATAAAAGTAAAAATATTGTATGGATGCACCATGTTGGCGCATATTGGTCTGGTGAAATGAAGTTTTTGAGAAAAGATGCGCGCTACACATGACCTGAAACAAGAAAAAGTACAAACGATCCTCCTTCTCTTTCATGGCAGTTTTAATACATTTCATATTCTCACGTAGTGTTCACAGTGTGAAGATCAAATGAAAAGCGACTACGAACGCGTCATGCAAGGATGTCAATTTCGCGTTTTAAAGCCTTCATAAAAGCATTTTTAAACGACGCTTCATCCTGTCGTGTTATTAAAATACCTGACTGCAGGAATGCATCATGTC
The DNA here is from genome assembly GCA_008973525.1 of Stenopsyche tienmushanensis. NCBI lineage: Eukaryota > Metazoa > Arthropoda > Insecta > Trichoptera > Stenopsychidae > Stenopsyche > Stenopsyche tienmushanensis. The sequence goes on from WACJ01000538.1 coordinate 2,050,656, forward strand.
ATCGTGTCTATCAATGCAAGTCGGCCTGCATTTTGCACGCGACGCACTCCTCCCGCACAGAGGCATTCTTCCTGCTCCTTCCGTCCTTCGACAATGAACCACGATATTCCGTAAAAAGTCCCTGACGCGGTTGTTCTTCTCGGGGGATAACCTTCCACGAAGAACCCGACTCCCTGCGGCAAAATAACCCGGATTCTTTCCCACGTATTGTTGTATGATGTTTTCACGTGTATTCATTTTTTCCTCTGGCTCCGTTTTAAATGTGTAATGTATAATTAGCTGTCGGCACTAAATTACAGGTTCACTTTCGACCGCCGGTAGAAACAATGTTAGAGGTTAAGCACCGGAGCCCGACCGAATCTGGCAAGATTAGAAAGGCATCATACCCCGCGATTAATGCCTTCGATCAATCATACTACTCATTCATAGACTGCACTTTTTGGGGGCTATTAGTAAATTAGCACTTACTTTTATGACCGACCCAGACCAAACCAGTCATGAGTAATGATCGGATTCATTACAATATTTTTCCATAAAATCACGTATCTTACAATATACAACGTTTATGTAGATCAAGCACTTGCAGCTTAAAATAAGACGAATCATGGATGGACCTTGACTTCATTAACACACTTTCGTCGGGGCACACAGTGCTATTTTATCACAAATTTGCTCACTGTGTATAATTTAGCCCTCAGATGAGATAACAATAATGACTTCTATAATTACGGAAACGAATACATGAGCTATGAATATTTTTGAACACTTTTCGGTCCGATGTCCATCCGAAGACACTTGATACACCGTCTTTGTTTTCCGTTTATCATTACTATTCATCCGTAGTATTTTTGTTAATATGGATTCGTCTTCTATTGGTTCGCAACTGCTTAAAACCGCATTAATTTATATCCATAAAAAAGTTATGCTGTCAGATGGCGATGGTTCCGTGCCTTCGGCTGACCGCAAAGTGTTATTACTTACAAAAACAAGATTCAAAATGTAGGTCACAAAATATTGAACTTTAAGACATCTTAAATAATCTATAACGATGTCATGTATAATATTTTGATGTGCTCGAATTCTTGTATTTTATTATTATAATCAATTTATACCCACATCATAATATTAAAAGCTCCATATTTGTTTGCATTTATCCTAATTTACCAAAGAAAATTAGATGGTTAAATCATTATTGGTAATTGGCAATTATGAAATGTTAAGCGGCTATTATGAAATATAAAGGATGGATTGTTATTTGAAATTTATTCTTTTTAACACTTTACAGTCCGGGAGTCCGGAATCCGGGCGAGTTTCGCGCAAAATGTTTAAAACGCTACATCTTTAGTTAAATTGATATACCGTATTTTACGAACTATAAGATGCTACGAACTATAAAATGCATCTTAATTTTTAAGCAATTAAAAAAAAACATTTTTACTATAGTACGGGAAATTTAACATCTCCAAATTAACAGCGACATCTTCCGTCTCTCTTTAGATGCAATATGCTATTTTAACAGCGCCATCTTCTGTGGCGCTGCGGGGACATTGCACCTGCAATTGCCGACCGATCGCTTTTTGCGCGTACACCGTTTCCGGTTGGGTAGTGAAGCGCAGGAGATGAGAGTCGAAGAATCGGCGGTTGACCTTGGCTGCGGGAAGACGTCCTTTTCACAGCCAAATCCCTTCCTCTCGTGCCGAATAAAAAGTTACATAGAGAAGAGATTCTTTCCGATCGACGCCCATCCACCCCCATCCATCTGTCCGGCTGTACGTATCCAATAGAAGAACGGACTCGTGCGTTAGCGCCGCCATCCGGAGGAGCGCTTGGGAGGGGGGAACTGCCCGTGGACCAGGGACCGGGGACCGCCTTCTTCTTCTTCTTCTTCGTCATCATCGTTGTCCTCTTCCCATATAAGATGATCTTCACTGCCATTGAAAGCGTTAATTATGTCGCACTTCTTGAAAGACAGTTTTAAAGCTCCCTTCAACGTAAATTTATATTGGGTTTCATCCATCATCCATTTATTTCATTCCTATCTCATGTACACTTTAAAATGTGTATTTATCGAGACATCAAGAGGTTGCAATAGTGAAGTAAATCCTTCCGGAATAACAGCATGCTCTGTATTTCCTTGTCTTAATTTTTCTTTCGCAGTTTTTTTTTCAGTGTAACTACTAAACTGATCAAGCACAAGAAGAAAACACTTCTTCAATAAAGCATCTTTCCTTCTCCCCAAAACTCTGTTTATCCACAATTTCTTACCAGTTTCGTCCATCCAACCCTTGTCGTGTACGTGAACAACAAGACCTGGCGGTATTTCAGAGTGTTTTGCGCTTGAAAATGATCATTGAATGAAGTTAAGTGCCGTCAGCACAACTCGAATAAACAACACTCATACCTCTTTTTGTGCAAATTTTTTTTTTGTGCGATTTCGAAGTTATGCGGTTTTTTTTAATGTCACAAAGAATACGTATCGAGATATTTTGGATAAAATAGGAAATAAATCATCAATTTTAACCAAAATTTAGAAAAATATTATAATTTGGCACTATATAAATCATATTGTATCTGATATCGCTGAATTAAGACCACGCCCTTTATTCTGGTTTAGTTTTATTTTTTGACCTGACTGAATTTTTTTTAAACAATCAGTTAGGGACTTTAGTGTTATTTTTAAATTGCCTTATTGTTTTTCAGTTTTTTATTAACTTTTTTTATGCGATTTTAGATATATTTTATATAGCCGTTTCAAAGTTATGCGGTTTTTAAAATCCATGGAACGTATCTTCACTTTTTCTATGTAAGTCATGGTTTTTTTGTGCGATTTTCCGCATCTACCGCACAAAAAAAGTTTTTTTTCATGTCCACTTGTTTTTATAGTTATAACTTTAGCACCTTTCATGACAACAGTTTTGTTACTTGGCACCTCAAATATCTTGATAATCTTGTAGCATTTTCTGAAATATTTTGGTTTTGGAAGCTTGTTATATTCGGAAATTAAATCAAATATATTTCCACGTATGATTATATTAACACATCAGAAATCAGTCTAATGAGATAATCGCAAATTCGTCCCGCGTCGAGCGAAGAGCAATACTATGCATAGCCCCGACGTAAATGTGTTAATATGAGAATATTTTTACAAGAATAGAGACGTACCTACGTATTCTAAAATTATTCTAACAAATTCAGTCGTACATAAATGCCACTATTGCCGAATTAAATCTGACATTAGAATTGTACCGTAGGAGACAATTTTATCGGCCGTCGTGCAAATATTTTGATATATTGATTGTAATTAAATTATTGCTTTCATTCTCGAATTTAAAATGTTACAAGAACTCCATATTTGATTATAACAACGTTGAAAATTTAGCGGCATTCGGATTTATCGAATAAACGCTTAATTAACCTTTAACGCGGCACGAGCAATTCCGGTTAATCGAACATTAACACTCACTTTCGTATCGACATTTTCATGATTTACGATCCTAAAAATGCGCTAAATTTGATAAATCATTCTCCAAGCATCGTATCGTTTTGAAAGTCGTTAAATCACGGCAATTATGAGCGGCTCGAAATTATGCCGGAATGGGTTCGGGCTCACGTAGCTCCGTTTGTGTATTGCGTGCACAAAAATAGTTAAGAACAATGGTGAGATACGAAATCACGGTGCTTAGCTTTTATGGTCATAGTTCATCATCGATTAAAAAAGAAATACAAATTTTCTAATTTCAAGTTCAATAGCATCCAAAGCAGTGATCCTAAATCACGCAGGGTCGTAATCTCGGCCGATTGTTTACGAGCAATAAATTTGTAGCACGTCGTTGCCGAAAATCTAAAAGGTTAACACATCGATAACCCGTTCTACGCCTCGATTTTGTTAGTTTTATCGCCGCCGATTTCGGTCAATATAATATCGTCGCGAACAATCAATTAAGGTAGTCTTTGAGACGTCTTGCGGTTCGAGTTGACTGCGGGGGCGGCTTTTGAAGGCACCGAGGGGAGGATTTTCTCGGGAATCGGATGGATTTCGAAATATTCGCAACCGGCAATATTGGTAAAGTTATTTAATATGCGTGGCCGTGGAAGTTTTCATTGATGATTATAAAGGCACGTGTATCAGGAACTTTCAGATCTTCAAAAATTCTGATAAGTATACCCATTGCGCAAATACGCAGGTTGTTTTCGGAAACTTTCGACAAAAAGACTTTAATAAACAATTTCCCCTAACCGAAGAAATTTCGCGGAATCTCTTGATCCTCGTGGTGTATTATCTTTTTATGAATCGAAAATGTCCGGCGTGAGAATTGGCGCAAAGCTAAAAAAGGCGATGGAACAAGTATAAAACGTTAATCCCCTCGAGCTAAAAACTCTTGGAATTCTTGGAATATCCGACAAATTCATCACACATCTTCTTCTTAAGTTGCCATATCCATTAGGCAATATCCATAGGAGACTTTTCTGGGAATACAGGATTTGCACGTGTTGATTTCCTTTATATTTCCCCCCCCCAAACATTCTTAAACTAGGATAAGCTTATTTGATTAGAAATATTGTTGAAATACAAAATTGACAAAAGATAATCTATATGGATGAGTTAAGATATATTTTTTTTTTAATTTAAAGTATCAGTAAAGAATTATTTATAGAGAGGAAATCTGAATTGAGACAATCTATTGGAAATATTATTTTTTTCCATAATTTTCAATGCTTTTATTTGAAAGATCTCAGTCCAGCCAATATCAAAGCCGAGCTAGATTAAACTCTGGGGGAGTCTGCTCCTTCGTTTAAAATACATAGTAAAATATTGGGTGGCAGAACTTAAACGAGGCCGTACGAGCTGCCAAGACGAACATCGCAAATCAAACAAGGTGACCACGCTAGAAATGATGAAGAAAATCCACAAAATAGTATTGGACGATCGTTGACTAAAATTATGTTAGATAGCGGACATGGTAAACATTTCAAAAAGTGTTGTACATCGTATATTAACTAAAAATTTAAACATGAGAAAGCTGTGCGCAATATGAGTGCCGCGTTTTCTCACAATGAAACAAAAACAGCACGATGTTTCACAACAATAAAGTCGCATTTTTACATTGATTCATAACTATGGATGAAACGTGAGTCCATCTTTTCACATCTGAGACAAAGAAACAAGACGACAAACTTCAGACAACGACCGACTAGTGTTAGGTTAATAGTGGTGAGCCTTTGACATAGTCTCCACCAACTACTGCAATTGGCCGTTCCACACACCCCTTTATAGATACACAGCACAGGGTGACCTGCTCACCCAACTCTTGTTAGCTGGGCTTCCTCAGCAGCGTTTGATGAGCAAACCGACGAGGTTACTTTCGCACACCTCTCTACTCCACATCATTACCCCAGGGGTTCAACCGTTGCCCATGGGCGTAATAATAAATATATTTTTTGTATTTTTCTTTTTGAAGTCGGGTACTTCTGGGACAACTCTGTAACATGATCATCTCAAGTAACTTTGACTTCTTCTGAGGAATATTGCTAAGTCTTTAAAGCCCACTTATTGTTACTTGACAAGATGACTGCAAAAGCGTAATTCAATACGTTTACCTAAGCCACCCGCTGAATGAGCATTCAGAAATAAACTTAATATTTAAAGCTGCTTTCAATGTTGAGCGTATTGCGTGGGGATAATAATGCACATTAACAGCGATGTCTTCCTGGCCTCCTGCGCGTGTGCATGCGTGATTCGATCGATAACCTTGATCACGGGAAGAAGTATTTTTCCCGCCGGCTTGCCTGTAGTCTCGTAGTGGATCTATCACCGACGTGCACCTGTCCGTTATTGTACAATAACCACAATTTTTCTGACGTTTTACATCAATTTATTTTAAATTATCAATACCAAATAATGTATCATTATCAGCCATCCAATTTTCATATTGACATTAATTTATGAAACAGAACATAAACTAAATTGAATTATTATACGCGGATGGTCCCATTTTCACTTTGAACCATCGATACGTTTTGTTGATTTTTAGCCTTAATTATTTATTAATAAGCGTTTGTTCAAATAAAACTTAATCACAGTGTGCTCTATTAAAGGTCTACAATCCGTAAACGGATTATTTGATTGGACCCAAACAACTGGTTTAATATGGAGGATCCACATTAAACACGCATCATGAGTGTAATGATGATAGTTTTAATCTGCATTATTTCGCCCAATTAGGTATATGAATCCTCCCCAATCCTGATTTAATGAATCGTTCATAGTTGATTACATTTGATATTTCGTTTTTTGTAATTATCGTTGTATATTCGCCGCTGCTATAATTACTTGAGGGCTTTTCTAACAAGACTATAAAGCCACCCTCTGGAGATCCGAGTAAATGAGATACTTTGGTCATGGACCATTTGATTATATTGTGTAACTCCTAGTCTAGTACCCCGAAAATCAAGCTCCACTTTCATGCCCCCAAGTGGCACAAGAGCAACATTTCAGTTTTTCTGGCTTGTTGTGACGGAAGCCCGCCGTTACGGCCCGCGGGCGACCGCCCATGAGGCGTGACAAATCTATTTCGTCTTCGGGTTTCACACCAGCGTCGCCCTCCATTCACTCCTCGTTATCTCGTTTCGGAAGAAGAAGATCAGATACGGACGAAAAAATTGACCATAAACAAACACCTCCGATGGAGTGAGCTTGCTCGTTTTTTTTTGTCCCGGGCGCTTTAATCGTCTGGGGCGCAGTTTTACAAATCGCTCTTGTTACTTTAACCCACCGTGGCACGCGCAAACGATTAATATCTGCCTAGTTGAATCCCCTGCGACTTCTGCACAACCTTTCTACTACAATTGAATTTAAATGATACCTCCATTCGTTATTGGATATCCAGAGCATCAGTAAATCACAATACTTGATAGAAAAAAAACTGATTTTAACCATAAATAAATACTAACTCCCGTCTGAGTTATTGTCGACAAATAGCCTTTAGACAATTTTAATATATCAATAACTATTCAAAATACGATAAGTTAACAATGCAGCATAAATATAAAGACTATTTGAATCAAGTTCAAACACCTCTAAATGCATATGGAATATCAATCGGAACATTATGTGCATATAAACGCCGTACAACGCAATAAATATATCTGTGCAAAATGCAGTTTAATACGAATTGGATTGGGTTCCACGCATAAAAGAACTATTACATTTTAGTTTTATGCTCAAAAAAAATGTTTATTAAACATGGAAGATCAAGTTCATGGAATATATACATACAAAATGAATGTTTGTTTGTTCGTTCTGGATGCGTTCCTATATCATTCATCCGATTGCGATGAAACTTTGTTGAGTTGTTGTATGCATACCCGTAAAGGTTATTGAATTAGTACAATCATTGTTTGTGTGGGGAATTTATTTTGCGAGACGTTCAACGGATGCATCATTGCACTACTACGAGTATATTAGCAGCCAAAAACAACGATGTTTATACCATAAATTTCAGCATTTAAAACAGGGATAAGTACCTTCTAAGTAACTCTGATCGGGTGACTGTCTCCCGTCGTGGAGTAACTTCTCGGGTAGTACCGATGTAGTCACAGATCGATTTGTAATATATTTGAAACTTGGATACATTTTTGTTTACAAACTAGTTGTGTGTAAGCTACGGAATAGGGCACGTCCCAAGACAAATAAATCCATTGGTGTCAGATCTGGAGACCGTGCAACCTGCCACGGAATAGGGCCGCCAAAATAATTAATTTAAACGGCAGAGGTGTCCACAATAAAAAGTATTTTCTTAACCCCTACCCTGACAAAATGATATATCTTCAATATTAACAACTTATTGAATGATTTGTATGGCATGCAGCATATCATTGGAATAAGATTTCGAGAGAAGCGATAAAAATCGAAAAACGAAGAAACTCTGCAATTAACAGAAAAGACCACAACACTTGCGTACCCAGAACTTAGCCATATATTTTAAAGCTCTGTAAAAATATGGCTGTGTGTTGTGTAATATATAATAACATAGGCTTGGTACTGGTACACCAGTACAGTGGTTGCTTTATACTACGTAAACACGCACAGTAAAGAAGGCGTGGCGCATGCGCGTAGCGTGTCAATGATGTATGTGATGGTCACGGAGATACTGCAAACGGTTCTCTCTCTATTTTAGATCGATTGCCGCTTGAAGTTTCACTTTTCGTGACGTTCAAGCCAATTTAAGCCAAACAAAAACCAAGCCAAAGAAATAATTAAACGTAAGGATTTTCATTTACACCGCTTATCGTCCATATAAATCCACATTTCTCTCAGGATCGCGCAGCGTGAATCAATCTTGTATATCAATAAATGAACCTTAACACTATTGATAGTACACAATGTTCATTCGTTTTTCGTTTAAACATAAACAATACACATGTCTTTTTTCAGTTTTAATAGTAACAATATAAAAGCATAACAGGTTGTACTTGTTAGACATCCAATGATTGGTATAAACTGAGTTCAGTTTTTATTACAAAGCCGACATTACTTTTCTTTCCGCCTAATATATACTCGGGCAATATATCATCAGCATTAATATTATATTATAAGGTTTGGTCGTGTAAAATTTATCGTTTAACTTAGAGTACGATCCATTTTTTTTTCCTACAGGTCGTTTAACATAATTTATAAGGGTCAATACTAATTCCTATGGAATGATTCATTCTAGAAAAATCTAAAGGATTTGTGGGGGCATGATTTATTTCTGTCTTTGTTCCATACGTTTTGTACATACTTGTTGTATTGATACGTGCAGCTGTCGAACAAAAACTTAATTTGTATGCAATACTAGTTTTTTTATTGATTAATCTGTTCAATCGGCCATAACTCCGTTATACTAATTATCATTTAATTATTTCAGATATCAAGTTTTTCTTCAAGTGAGGCAGGATGTGGCCCGCGGTCGACTTCCAGTGCCTCCGGATCTTGCTCCACAACTTGCCGCCTACGTTCTCCAATGTAAGTAAAAATCTTACAAATTACATATTACCATATAAAAAATGATTGTGGCAATATTGCCGAGAGTTTCGATCGCCAGATTGCTTATTAATGGCGGAAATACCCGATTTGTGGGGGGACAAATGATGGGAAGTCGTTGAAGGCAGATTCGCAGCAGCTTGTAAGAAATAGCTCTGACGTGAACCACTTTAAAAGCTATTCGCCCTAGCCAAGTTCGACGAAAACTATTTTCACCCCCGGGCTAGATAAAGGTAACAAGTAGTTCGAAGGATTCGCACAACTCCACAAAAGTCTCCGGCACTTCCTAGCCCCCGGCCGAGGAAAGGTTATCAGTTCACATCCGGTTTTGAAAAACGACCTTCTCAACAGTGGAGAGTCCCCATCCCTGGCGCTAATCTATAAATAAAAATCGTGGTCGTCCTTGATGGAAAAGGCACGTGCAATTTTATTCGCGAATCAAGGATACGTGATGGTTTTATATTGCACCCCCTGAAAAGGGCATGTGAAGTTTGCCCTCAATAAATCAATCACGAAAATCGCCCTAGCGTTCCGGTGCTGGGTAATGATTACACCCCAATCTTAAAATAATTACAACTAAACACAAAATAATTCAAATAGTCAATTTAGATATCTCACTCTCGAATTCTACAGTTATTCTATTATATATAGATGATAATTTAAACCACTATATGTCAGTTTAAATAGTTTTTTCCTGATGCTAGCCTTGATGCCATGATTAAGGAGTCTTATCTTCTTGGTTTAAGTTCTTTAGTATCCTTTGTTTCTTAAAGATAAGACAAGTTTGAAAGTAAGAAATGTGTTAAACACAATTACGGCGGGCGATTTTTTGCAATGCTGCTTTTTTAAAATTATTTTGTCTGTCTGTCTTCTGTCCGGGATCCAAGCTTAGACGACTCCTAGGGGCAGTAACTGTCTAATCAATGTATACATATACAAAATACATATATTTTCATCAAATTGTTATATTAACCTTTCCCTACCGGTGATGTATTTACTACACATCGACTCTAATAATGGGAATATCGATATGAAATATAATAGATACGGGGTTCAGATTTTTTGTATTCCTCATTAATGTAATTACTAACCACATGAAAGTATTATAGTATAAAAGTATTCATCTGCAGCGACGGAAATAAATAATTTGTCGGGAAATCGGGAATTTTGCGAGTTTTAGTCCGTGTTTCGCGAAGTATTGAACCTGCCCCTAAGCAATCTTTAAAGTTCGAAATTGATAGCTAAGTCTCTATTTACTTCCATAAATATATCTTGGCAATCTGAAGAATTCAGTAATTGTTCTTTGTTATGAGGACTGGGTCTAGTCTATTCATGTTTTTGAATCCCGGGTGTAGTAAACGTAATCCCGAAAAATTCGGGATTGAAATTTTTATTTAACAGAAATCGTACTCCTCGCCAGCACGATGAAGGCTACTAAATCGAGACATTCCCGACGAAATCTGGATGCTTGTAAATAGTGGCGTAACTACCAATGGGTGAGCTAAGGCGACGCCTAGGGGCAGTAACTGTCTAATCTATGTATACAAATATAAAGTACATATATGTTTTTTAAATTGTTATATTAAGCTTTCACTACCGGTGATGTATTTACTACACCTCGACTCTAATAATGGGAATATCGATATGAAATATAATAGATACGGGGTTCAGATTTTTTGTATTCCTCCGTAATGTAATTACTAACCACATGAAAGTATTATAGTATAAAAGTATTCATCTGCAGCGACGGAAATAAATAATTTGTCGGGAAATCGGAAATTTTGCGAGTTTAAGTCCGTGTCTCAGCAGACAGGGATTTTATCATTCACATCGATGGTGTTATACGAAAATGGAGGTTCACGCGGTCATCAATTCGAACTAGCATTTAAATATCTGATGACGATATCTCCAACGAGTGTGGAGGCTGAGCGTGCATTTTCAGCAGCAAGTTGCCTGGCTTCCAAAATCTGACTGATCTCGAGATGGTCTAATGCAATCCCGAAATCCCGGGATCGAAATTTTAGCTCGGGATTGGATTCCTTAGTCGTGACGACACGTTGGTCTAGGTAAGAAAATATTCTTCTCAGAAGATAGTTTTGAATCTTTTTTGGAATTAATTCGTATCTTTACAATAGGCAGACTGGAGTAAAACGCGAACCTTCTACGAAATTTGTAGAGATGCAGAAATTTTTGAAAATTTCTCAAGAATGAAAAATCTCGATTTTGCATATTTTTCGAGAAATTCTCAAGTAGAAACATTAGTATCAATATCAAATGTGTTTGTATTTGTTTATAAAAAAAATCCTGATAATCCATCCAAGGGACATTTAGTCATTTTTATTCCATTTATGATGCTTTTGCATATTTCTCGAGAAATTCTCGAGAAAAAACACAATAGCATTATATTTTGTAAAATACATAATATATTTGAATTACGCGTTTAATTAACAATTCGCGTAAATAAACCCAAACAAACATTCAACGCTAAATATAAATAAATTGATTCTAAAATATACTTTCGATAATAATGTATTATAGAAGTTATCATTTAATGACTTACATAAGCATAGAATACTCGATTATCCACTCAGATACCTTGATGTTATCACTTTCTTTTTTATTGTTATAGGAGTACTCGTTTATACTGTTATACGTATTTGATACTGTTACACATCTGGCTATTTCTTAATTTTCACCATATGTGATGAAGATATTTCGTAATGGCGTTGTAATCTTATATTTTTCATGGTACAAGTTAACCAGGAATTAATCAAATTAAATACGTTTTTAAATGTGACTTTCGACATCCTTTGATCTTCTATGGCTCTGCTCTGCTGATAAGCTTTTGAGCATTACAGCCATTTCCTATCTAAATATGAATCTTCATGAATGATCTCCGCGAGGTTAAAATCAGATATCCCACATCTATAAAGAATGCCGTACAGTTTTCGCCTCCACAATGGATACTTTTATGTCTCCGGAAAATATATTGACCTTTTTGACTATGAAACAAATCCTATTAAGAACAAAAGAGCACTCCACTGTAAATCAATGTTAAGTTAATGTTATTATTTTTGTTTGGTCAACTTTTTCCATCGTACGCGCTTAGGTAAAAGAACCCTCAACTCACTCCACGTCGTTGAAGGAGCTGACATCCTCTATGGCGGCCACTATCTTCCTTTTGATAGATAGACGTTTGCTCGACTTTCTTGGATGGATGCTTATAAAAATGTATTGATGGGGCGTCGGGAACATTTGTCATATAGCCGGGGATAGGCACTGACGTCGGATGGGGTGGTGGGCGGCTCAGGGGTGGCGCCCTTTGAACTTAGTGTACACACAATAAAGGGAATTCATCGTTGTTATCTTAAGGCTCCCGACATCGGGACTTTCAAACTACGTCCCGTATTATCTCTCACAATATGAGATATTACGGAGATGTATATTTTCATAAATACATTTTAATGTGAGTTCAGAAACTAACAAAGAAAGTCGACGATATGCTTAATGGATATAAACATGTGCGCGTCTGGATATTAATTCGGGTTTTGACGGAAGTTTTATGTCTGAATTAATATCAATTATTTAAATACCGAACCAGACCAAATGTTACCAACTTCTTCGATTTTCATTATATAAATTTATTTATTTTCCAGACAATATCAGAAAGCATTTGTATTTCATACATCCGAGCTTATTGTTCGATATGATCGCTTTTATCCGGATAGTAGTATTGAGTCTGCCGATGAACGTGTACCCCCGGAATAAGCATCCATTGTCGGAGAAAGCTCGTCTTTAATCTCTCCACATTTTGCTAGGTTTGGCAGATATTTTGACCTTCAAAATACTACAATATAAGCGCCTTTGTTATGTCAAAAAGGAAGCAAAATTTTATATGAAATATCCTTTATTTTCAGACTTAATGCAATGACATTGAATCTCATTTAGAGAGTCATATACCACATTTACGGTCTAAAAACCAGGCAATTTTTAACTTTTTTTTTCACAATAAATACACCATATATTATAACGAATCTTCAAGCGATTTATTATAAATAAATCCCCATTATAAATATGATTATCATGTTAAAATAAACAGTTTAAGCTGATTTTAGTTCGGAACACAGCCTTATATTTGTAGAATAAGCATATATTATATAATTTTAGATAAATTACTATCTTTAATTTTTAATTAATACACTCTCTGCTTTAAATTATTGATCTCATCCGCTGATTGCCATATACATCTTTAATAGCATATAAATCAATTAAGGATTCTGACTTCTCGATGAAAATTTTTTGGTCAAACAATCCTATAAAATACGAATCATTTCCATTTTCGAAATAAATTATTAACACACAACTGTCTTAGTTTTATAACTACAAACAAAATTGTATTCTGAACAGGACTCTAATAATGGGAATATTGATATGAAATACAATAGATACGAGGCTTAGATTTTTTCAGAATTTCATATGGTGTATCAAATACATATCATCGCGTGAATGTGTTTTAGCACGATAAGGGAATAGTTAAGGTCTTTCAAATTTCTGAAAAAGCATGGTTTTTTTTATAGCAGAATGTATCTTTTATTTCTTAAAGATAAGACGAGTTTGAAAGTAGTTTAATTATATTTTTATTAAAAATATTTGTGCAAATTTTTTTTATACAATAAAAAGTGATTTCTAAAATTTCTCGAGAAATCAGAAAATTTCACAAGAACTGAGATTTCTCAATTTTGCATAATTCTCAAGAAATTCTCTAAAAGAAACACTACTATCAATATCAAATGTATTTGCATGCGTATAATAAAAAAAAAATCCTGATAAATGAATCGTTCACCTCACCAGCACGATGAAGGCTAATAAATCGAGACATTCCCGCCGAAATCTGGACGCTTGAAAACAGTGACGTAACTACTAATTGGCGAGCTAAGGCGGTAACAGTCCAATCTATGTAAACATGTTTTTCAAATTGTCATATTAACCTTTCCCTACCGGTGATGTATTTACTACACCTCGACTCTAATAATGGGAATATCGATATGAAATATAATAAATACGGGATTCAGATTTTTTGTATGCATCCGTAATACAATTACGAATCGCATCAAAGTATTATAGTATATGAGTATTCATCTGCAGCGGCCGAAAAAAATAATTTGTCGGGAAATCGGGAATTTTGCGAGTTTTAGTCCGTGTCTCAGCAGAAAGGAATTTGATCAGTCACATCAACTCATCAACGGGCATATTTTCAAAACAATATTTCAATTTTGTAGTGTTTTATTTATCATTACAACAAATAAAAATATATTGACGTATACGTTATTTTCTACGATGGAATAAAATACATTTTATATCTTTTGCTATAGCAAGTCAAAAGCATCAAACGTGCAATCTTGCACATCCTACGATTCTCGCGAGAAGTTCAAATTAACACCCTCGGAAAGTATTTCTGGATGTAGCTTTTCAATAATCTTTTGCGCCGAAGATGTATATAAATACAGACTGTTCGAATTGAATTTTGTTCAATCGAGATTTTTAATATTTGGCCAATTTTAAAAATATTATATTGACAAATATAAAAAATCGTCTGAAAATATCATATTTTCTACAGTTCTGAGAAGATATTTTCGTATTATAAAGTCTGCGCGCTTTCATTTTTAAAGATTGATGTTTTATGAACGTTTTTTATATTAATTATTTCAATTTTCGAGGCAATTTTCTTGGAAGCGAGTCGCGAACGTTAGTAATTTTTCATCGTAAAATCTCTCGAAAGGCTCGTTTTGAGACCGATTTTTTAGTTTTTCGGTATGAAAATGTAAATTTATTTTGATTTATCATTCGAACGACTGTGACTTTTATTTTGACAACATTTGAGGCTTAACAGCAATCTCATTTATTACCTTTAATTACTTGATTTAATCGATAAGCGACTTAATTTCGACGCTCATCAAATTTAAATAAATCAGTTTAGCTACATAAAACAGATGCATCGATGCATCCGATATACGTATCATTGCCACATGAAAAATGCAAGCAATTTTCCTGGATATCGCGTGGAAATTTCCACCACCTCCGGGAAACCTCATTCAGCTGCATCATGAACAATCCTAAGCCGTTTCATATGTCCAAGTCATGGTTCTAGACCACCACCCCTATACGAAATTCAATTACGCGTATTTCTAGACCATCGATTCGAAAATACTGGCACGGAATCGGAGTGCCGTTTATTTTTCAGCTTATATCAGAAACCCCCCCTGGAAAGCTACGCCATATTCCACAGATGTCCTATATGACGGTTTGAATAAATGCCATTATTCTCGCAGGCTATGATCGTATCTCGTTTGGGAGCGGACGTTAATGGAAGCAATACGCGAGCGATTATGGCAATGCATTTAACACTGATGGCCGGTAATAATAGTGTTTAACGGAACAGCAGGCTGGCAGATCTAGAGCCTTCGTCCTAATACAAAGGATTTACCGCCATCGAGCTAAATCCTTGCCGCCGTGCCGAATGTAGTCAAGCTTTCTCCCGCTAAACCCCTGATCTGTTTATAATATTGATGAATCATGTGCTCGCCGACCAAATCCAACATTTTGACGAATCCTTATAACAACGTCCGATCGCCCTTTGTGAACTTAATCCTTGATGAACAAAGTCATTTAAATAATCCATTTCAAACGTGCCATATAAATAATAGAACATTCGATGAATCCTTATGCTATGTTGCGTTCATTAACCTGTATAGCGGGATGATCGCGTATTTGCGAGCGAATTCCAGTGATTCAGATTCAGTCTCCAAAGTCCGAGTGTCCGAAAAGCGAATCCAGCATCTCATTACGAACGTCTTTCTATAATCTCTTCCAAATGACAATCGTCTAAATATCTTTCGAGATCGACCTCTTAAGGGGGGCAAACCCTTCGACGTTAAAAAAAATCGTTTTTTTTTAAATTACGTATTTCGAAAGAATAACATATTGAGAGTATACTATAAAAGTGAAAAATCGAAATATTAAATATTTACGAAGTTATAACGCGTAATCAGGAGCACGCCGGAATCGCTGTGTCAGGTCAAGTTAAAGTTGCTCGAAGTCAACTCGAAGTTGCTCGAAGTCAAGTTTAGCTCGATAGTTTGTCGTATGTGGTTGTATTTTCGAAGCAAAAATGTCAAAATATCTTAATAAATGAACGAAAGATAGAGAAGTTCAAGGAATTTTATAAAAAGACATGATCATGGAAAGCCGACTGGAGTCAAAAGCTGGTGCAAATGGCAAAAAAACCATTGCTTTAAAAAATATTTAAAGTTTAAAGATCAGACTCCATTTCTTGGCCAAGAGATAAAACAGCATCTCTTACCAATTTATAAAGATTTTTCCAGGGATGAATTACTTCAAATATGCTTGGGTGATCATACCAAAAATGCTAATGAATGTTTTAACTCGACGGTTTGGCGACTGGCTCCAAAGCACCTGTATTCTGGTGTAAAAATCATTGAAATATTAACATACATTGCTGCTGGGATATTTATTAAGGCCTACAACTTCATTTTGAAGATGATGAATACATTAAATATAATTATTGGCACCAAATGTAAAGTCTTTCTGAGACAAAAGCAGCTCGTATAGCTCGAAAACTACAGTTAGTCGAAGATAATGAGAAACAGCACCGATTCACGTTGGGTGACGAGAGTGTTAAATATAAGCTTTATACGCGCTGCTGCGTTACTGACAGATAAGTGGATTTATACGGATGATATGTGGCAGACAAGCAAATATAGCGTCTATGAAGATTTTAAATTAGCTCACTACTCAAAGGGTTAAAAATCACCAAATATGCCTTAATATTCAATAACCAAGCAGTTATTTATTATTGTATTAAATCATTGCTATTAAATTTAAATTTGTTACAATTTAGAACTAAAAGTCATCCAAAACTTGCTCATATGAAGAAGTTAAGCAATAGTAGTCTAAAGGAGCATTGAACAACCTAGAATGTTAATCTTTTCATGCTTCAATTTTATAATACGTCATGTTGCAGAATAACGTCGTGTCGATTCTCTACAGCAAGTTTCTTAATGTCGTATTTAATCCACACCATTGTTGAGTAAACAATTCTGCCATCGTATGAACTAGTTATAATACGTAAACCATGCATAATTCCATTTCAGTTCAACCAAATACAAAGCATTGCCTTTTTAAGAGCTAATCCCGGCTTAGATGTTGAAAATTCTTTTGTCCACATAATAACCATAATTTCATTTGAATGTTTGACAAAAAAGTTCCGACTTTTCACGACCAATTCATCAATGGTCATCTTTGGGCTCGATTTTAAGCATTATGAATATTAATAAGGCGTCATAGAGCACTGTACGCAACATGTGCGTGTATACGCATCAAATGGATAAATACATTTGAATTTTTACATACGATTTATATTTTGAATACACAAGACCATCAATAGAATAATAGATATAATTATATATTAATGTGGCTTTACCACGCACAATCTTAGATTGGGGGACATGTTTGAAATCCAATCACCGAATTACATCCATCCCCATCTGTATTCTTAGTTTTCATCAGATTTCAATCCGAACTGAGATCGAATATCGAATGATTCTTCTGCGGAAAACGAGTCGGGATAAAATCACGCCGAAACTGAATATCTGATGTCAAAAGAGGGAATCAAATAAATATGTTGAGCTCTCGGAATGTATCAAATTTCAATACGGAATGATGTGAACGTGCGACCTACAGAGTGTTAACTCTTATCGTCCGTTGTCGTTGTTTGTATTGTATAACATATTTTGTAAGCATTTTTAAGTCAAAGGTCCAGACGCATAAATCACATGATGATTTCGATTATTTATCAAAAAGCGTTGAACTCGAGTTGATTGACCACATTCCGTCGAAATGATGCTTGAAAAGACATGTGGTCAAAATTCGTCCCTTAATTCATTATGCCGCGATCTCAATTATTGCAGATTTATCTGCAATTTGCTGATTGCCAATTTAAAATAATAAGCCACGGCAATTTATTTGATTATACGCCTTGATTGTGTGTCTTTTTGGACCCTGCAGGGATCAAATCGCAACATTCTAAGAGAACAAAAGCGAATTTGGGATCTCTCAACCCTTACCTGCGATTCTCACACACATTCCCATCCGTATCAGGATTACCTTTTCTGCTTTATTTATTTAGAGGCGCCATTGTTCCGGGCTTCAGAAACTAGTGAATTTCGCGGAGATTAGGCCTTTTTAGTCCCAAAAGCGTATTTTTGCAGCCTCCTTATTATAATATAAGTCTTTTGTGTAATTTTCAACGATTTTTTAAAAAAAATCATACTTGGTGAGGTCGTAATAATTACCATTATAACTTTGTAATCCGATTGTTTCGTATTTGACACTATCTAATCTGATCTCATGATGATCTCAAATTTTACTAGTAAGCATCAAATTTTAAATAATATGTTATTCAAATGTATGCACTTAGAATGCATGCAACATTGCATATGCATTTCGAGATGTGTTTGAATGGATTATTTTTGATGCACGTTCTAGATGCAACTCCTTCGTTGAATTTACCATTGTAGATGAATTTAGCATGTTTCGCAATTTGCTCCTAGACATTCTCTCGCGATTCATCTTCTTCATCCATTCTGCACATATTATATAAATCCTCCTTTTGCCTAACCCTTAAACCTCCAAAGTTACACACCGGTGCCGTATATTTTGCCATAAACAAATTCCTGAAACAAGAGATCTTATTGCTTACAAAAATATTATTCTCGTATATACCACATATTTTGGCACAGATTTCAGATCCAATCCAGCTTTAATCCTGTTTGGCTCCATATTGATCAAAAACGATATCAGCTACCATTATATGGATTCGATTAAATGCTATCTACATCGATCCCAAGTCTCCAAATGGATAGGTTAACTCTGTTCGTAACATAAATTTGTCGTTGTATTGAATCCAGTTTACTCAAATAGTCTCGATGAACATCAATTTTAAGATTGTTTATATCTTAATATTCATTCATTCATACAAAATTGATGCCAATATTGAAGTAATTATGTCATAATACAAATAATATAAGTACAAAAAATATTAGCGCAGATCGACATTTGGCGATAACTATAGCCCAAATCATGACCTGAGCTAGTGCAAGTTTTCACGCACTGCTCCAAATTATTGGTGAGTTTTTTATTCAAACAAAAGCGATTGTTTTTATCACTCAATCATACACTTTAGTATGCATTATAAAAATGTTGCTTAGTTTTGACAGTTCGTCACTCATTCGCATCACAAACTTCAATCGATGCACCAATCAAAACTGCACTATTATCGGCGTGACTCGTTCGATCTGATTATAACAATTTTGACAGTTTGATATTACTGTTTCGAAATATCTTTAATTAAAGTCTTCTTCGCTATGGCTCAAGAAGACGGTGATCAACTTTTATGGCGGCTCAATAAAAAATAAACACTTGCCCAGAAGATTATGATCGGCTCGGTCGCTTTCCGTTTACAACCAGATAATCCGATTTCTTTACGGATTTTTAAGATCGTCTAATTGCTACAGCATCCATTCCCATCGGCTTCGATCTAATTTTGGATTTTTCGGGTGGTCCTGCGTGTCCGAAGATCGGCTCTGAACAGTCAGCTTGGACAAACAGAAGGCCTGCCCTTAGGGCTGCCGAGTCAACAGCGCGCCTTATCTGCCTGTCGGCCGCAGACAAATTTACAACGTTTTATATTTGCGGACATTACTCAAACGGGGGTTGTGGACCTCCGAGGCTGGAGGTGCTTGGGGGTGGCACAAAACTGCAATCTGGGACGTGACAGCTGTTTATTCAAAACGTGGATAGCCATGGAGATACCGGGCTCGCTGCGTTTGCAACTGTTTGATTGTGATTCTCCATCTGTCACCTTCCACATTTTGTTTGAACGCGGTCGTGATTTATGCGATGCAATAACTAAAGCGGTCTGACCAACTTTTTGACCCATAAACTATAAAATTGCTCATATTTGACCACCACCTACAAATTACATTCATTTTTACATGAGCACATTTTTTTCCCCCAAAATTTATAGACTTGTTCGCACAACACTATTTGTAACACTATTTTTGTATTTTATAAATTGATCAAATCCCGCGCTACAATTTAAGCCACGTCTATCAAAGCCCTAGCCACCTTGTATCGTAAGTAAACTACGTTTATATGACAATAATTAACATAAGCTACTTATAGATAAAAAATCAGCTTTGTAGATTTTAATTTAGTGACGATATGTACAATTATTCAAGTTTATCAAAAATGGCTACTATTTAAATTTTTCATATAATATTAGTTTTTAAACATGAAGTTCAAGCATAATCATTAACAAATATGATAAAAGATTTATTGAGGATCTATTTGACGCTATACTCATAAAGAAGCACATATCCAGAGCGTGACTCGCTTAGAAGAAGATACTCTGACATTATTGATTTATGTAAAAATTGTATAAATACATAAATATATATATATATATATGAGACAAAAATGCATTAAAATTGCAGTCGTCTTTTAAATGCATTTTTTAAATGCTTAATTTATACGATCCGTTTCTACAAGCTTTTAACTTCAATGGTAAAACTTAACAACTTCTTCAAATTCATTAAGGGTCCTTAAAGTCGTCGAGAACTTGCTGGATCTTTGGTCGTACTTGAAATGTTAACGAGTTGGCCAAAATATGTCCACAAGACTTTAATTCAATAAGAAATTCAAAATTCCAAAAGCAATAGAACACATTTAAAATGAAGCGATATCATTACATAATTTTGAATATATGAATAAATTAATAATAAATAAGTTATTAATATTTTGGTGCATTTAAATGCATGATTGATGACCTATATGTAGGTCACAATGCGTTTCTGATAATCAAATTGGATTTTAATTGTATTTGTTATGGTGTTTATATAGGATTTTCATAATTTAATTGCAAATTTTTATCTTTTAAATAAATAACAACAATTTTTTAATTATTTAAAATTAATTGGAGTTTGTTCGTTTCAAATCTGCTGCAATGCCGTTTATCGAATTGCGATAAAACTTCGTCTACTTATTGTTAAAGATTCTGCGGGTAACATAGGCATAGTCTAATATATAAAAATCAATGTTTGTTTGTCCGTATTTAATGCGCTTCCATACCGTTCATCCGATTGCGATAAAACTTTTCCAACTTATTTTTTGCACTTTTTTAAATAATATAGGTATATTACAATTAATTTACAGTAGATCTTATATATAAAAATCAATGCTTCTATGTTTGTTCAAATTAATAATAAAACTACATTTTTTGCGAATATCCGTATAATTTTAAAATTTGGCATAACCACTTGTTTGAAATTTTATTTTATCTTCAAATTTTCCCTGAAATCAAACAATTCTTGCTTTTAACTGGATTTATAATCCATCTTTCCAAAGCTTTATAAAGGTAGTACCGTTCATCTGTAAAAATCCACTTATCTGTCAGGACCGTCGCAGCGTGTATGAAACTTGTACATAAATAAATAAACACTGTCGATAGCACACAATATTTGATAATTTCTTCAAGTAAACATAAACAATACATTTGAAATCGATTCATTATATCTTCATCGCTGGAATTTGATCGCAAATAGGCGACCATCCTACCATAGAGGTTTCAAATGCTTGAATGATCATTCAAAGCCTATCTTTAAACATGTTTGTTGTTCTAATGCATAAATTTAAAACAGAATATTATTGGTCATGTATATTAAAACGAATATCATTATCTAATAATTACATTGCTTAAAAATTGAATTAAATGTCAACCCTTTGATAAGTCAATGGAAAATTTAAGATTGAGATAATAATTTGAATAAATAATAATTTTGTATCAGAAATAGAAACTCGGCATTATTTATAAAGTGCTGTGGAGCGCAGCCCGCCACGTGTGAGTGAATACTCATCACAGGGACAAATCAAAAAATGTATCATCGACCCTCAATAGAACCATTTCAAACTTCAAGGAGCTCGTATGGAACTCGTCGGGAACCCATAATTTAAAATTTTAAAGAGACAATGCGATTTTTATCCCTTTTCACGACATCATATCGCGGAAAAATGATCAGAAATTTCGGTACACGATCGTAACTGTTCAGCGACGTAAAACACGGGAATGGAGAGCGGATATTAAAAAAAAAATGAAATGGTATTTCCGACAGCCAAACGGTAATTGTTCGACTTGGCAAATCAACTTCTTATCATCGTCGAACATCTTCCCGGCAGACCAGAAGACACGTCCATCCGGATCATCGATTTTTTTCTCCAGCACGAAACGGCACTCGCTTCTGATCGGCGATTGGTCAATTTTGATTGATTGCCTCGCGATAAGCCCTCGAAAAATTTTCAGGAAATTAATTCCGGCGACCCTTCCGCCCTTCTGAAAAATTAAAAATCCGTCACTCGGCGGATTTTCCACGGTCGGAGGGCCTCTTCGAAAAACAATCGGTCGTCTTCTTTTCGCAATCTTCCCCCATTCGTGTTGGATTTCAATTACTCCGAGTCGCTTTTACTGCCGTTCCACGGCTCTAAATCGTTTTGTGTGTTTGGAACTCCTGCTGTTTTACGCACGTGGGTCGTATTGATATTAAGATTTGTACGTATCTATCGAAAAATATACGAGCGCTTGTATATGGTCTGTGGATATCGCCTACTTTGATTTGTATTTTTATAGAAATGAATTGCTTTATTTTGATGGCCCATATATAAAATCTTACGAGCTAAGCACTGAATTTAGCTTTTATTGAGTCAATAAATTCCCATTTGAATATAATTTTCCTTTGAGATATCGAACACTTCTTGGATTAATGTCGAAATAATGATTCATGTCAAATTCAACTCAATTCAGAATCATATCATAGCTATATACATCTGAATTTATAGGTCTAATCGCAAAAGGATCTCAACACCTAATTGGGGATAACCAAGTAAGGAATGTCTTCAAATATTCAGCTTAAGTCAAAATGAAAAGCAATTGATTAACAATTGTTAACAATAAGCTAGCAAATCTTCATCATGATTTTGCAATTTTGAAATTTGAGATTAACTAAACATTAAATTTGATAAATAAGAGGGGACTTTTAGCAACCACTTTTATGGTACAATTGCCAACAATTTTGACATGATTTTTCATCCGAACACTTAATCACAGGACTATCTTACAGGTATATTTAAAGCCATAAAATCACAACGTGCATAAAATCACCCCAAACATGCACATTTAAATAACTAACGAACATCTATATCTTGTAAATTAATATAATCTTCATCATCTTCCAAATAAAATTGATGGAAGTCTCCGCAGCCCAAATTTCATTTCAACAGATCAATATGCGCCAACATGGTGCATCCATACAATATTTTTACTATGTTTATGTTATTTCCACAAGTATAAAAAATAAGCTAACAAAGTTTTATCGCAATCGAATGAACGGTATGACAGCGCATTAAATACGAACAAAGACAGACTATTTTTTATCTATTAGAAGATTTGAAAGTTCTGAGCAAAGTGCGGAATCGTTTAAAACTTAATTTTTATATATTATACAAACACAGCTTAATATTTTAACTAACAATTTCGATTGAACGATAAAGAACGAAGGAAAGCGAATTAACCACAAAGAAAAAACCCCAACAAGTACTTCGGAAACAAGTAAAGAGTATCGAGTCAAGCAAAGGACATAAAAAACTCTCCTGTGAGCTAAGAAGATTCACTTTTAACCACTTCATTAGATTATAACTATGTAAATTAATTAATCATGACCTTAGATGCTATATTTGTATGTCCGCTACTTATCCGTACAAATCCACTTATCTGTCATGAACGTCGCAGCGTGTATGAAGCTTGTACATAAATAAATAAATACTATCGATAGCACACAATATTCGGTCATTTTTTGCATAAACATAAACAACATAAACTTGAAATCGATTCATTATTATATAATATTAAATTTGGGTTAATGATCCATATAATCGTACGATGTACGCAAGATTTCCGTTTAATTTTTTAAGGGGTTAAAGTGCAATTAACGAATATTTAAATTATTTTACCAACGCTCGTTTTTCTCTAAACATGTCTGATTGGTTTCTATTAAAACGTATATCCTAAGATATGACCACGTTCTGTGGACATATCCGGGCATGGTTTCCCATCGCGAGGCGTTCATTCAAGTGTCAGCGGTCTGAAAGGCGGACCGGTTGAACACACAAACCTTATGGCCACTCCCTCATCGTTATATATAAATATATTATATTCTCATACTCACTGAAATATGAAAATAGTCAATTTTGAATAAAAATAATCGATTTTGCTCACTTTAAAAATCCATGCTTGATATCATGAATTTAGTTGTAGTTTTCATAATCCGATTGTTGTGCGATAATAATGCAGCGGTTCGAGCCATTTTTTCGTAATAAATTTATTCATTGGCAATTAGTCTTTGTTCTTCGGATTATATATTTATGTCCAATAAAACGTAACGGTAACAATTGTGCAACCAATTCGATTTTCTGTTCCAAGTTGCGACGTAAATCATAATGCATATTCAACGTCAAATCTTTCACCGTTTCGGCTATAAATTATCCTTATTTACAACACGTATTGTTATCGCCATTATGCCATTTTATTAATGGCAGACATTAATCCTTACAAATTACGGCCCATTGCTTATTTTTTGAGCCGAACTAACAGTTTGAACGATTTCCGGAAACGCTACAGTTTCTTGTCCCACGCATTGGGTTGTTCGCGCCCGCTTTATTTATTGCCTTTGTGTCCGATTCAAAATTAATTCGATGTGTTTTAACAATTATTTTTATCGTTATTGAATAAGCTGTGAAATGTGGATCGGACCCAATTTACATTTATGACTTCCTATGGCTTACAAATCACCATTACCGGAGTGCTGGGTGAACTCTTTTTCTGCATCCTGATTAAGTTAATTAAACATAGAGCGACGAGGAGGAGAAACTCAACGCGGACGTCGTTTTGGATAGGAGGAAAAAAATAAAACAGGTTGTTCATTTTTGAGGCCAGTCTATGCTGCAATAAAGTTTGATTTATCTACAGGGTGGTTATAAAATTATAATGCTACTGCAATAAATGCCATGGTTGGGTTCAACGAGTGTTTCGTAGGGCGGTCCTTCACTAACGGTTTCCAAATAACACATCAACTTAAATATTACATTATAAAAACGAATACATTACTCTATTGTAGGTAGCTTGTATTGAGTCACGGTTCAGGAAACACATATGCTCCATCGGCATTATAAACTGATGTATACAAAATTATAAAATGAACATTGAAACTCTTTTGACGTTTGTAGAATGAATTGATGTCATAAATTTTATGATGATGTACTGACTTCATTAGCGAAATCTCATCAAACAATCGTGAAATTATCAGCTAAACTTGGTTTCCAATAGACAATTGCTCAGGAGCAGCATCATGGTATAGGTAAATTAAATAAACCAAAAACTTGGATTCATCTTAGATTTTCAACTAAAACTGTTAGCTTAGCGATGAAGCTGTGTTTGTATCATAAATAAAATAAGCAAGCTACTGGTGTAGTGGTTACTTTATTCTAGGTATAGGCATATATATATAATATATATAAGTGTGCCCCAAAAGTCATGAAATATATGTTTTTTGCAGAGCCGTAACTAGGGTATGATGCGCTCGTGGAAAAAATCTAAATTGCGCCCCCCCCCCCTTCCACCATTTTTTCGTGATATCAAGAAGTTGTTCATTTGTCAATTTTTTCCTATAGATCTGAAAATAAATTTTTGATTTTTAATATGTGCAAGAGAAGAATATAATAACCTATTAATGTATAAAATTAAAAACTAAGTCGGCTTTTTAGTTAAATTTTCATATATTCTTGACAAATTTTACCCCAAAAAAGTAATTTATAACCGCGAAAACCTTAAAACTTCAAGTATATCCAATCAACAATATTATATTGAAAAAACTCCCAAAAATTCAGCCAGTTCGATTTAAAACTTTTTAAGCCCCAACTTAAGTTTTTGAAACTGTTGTTTTAAACTTTTTAAACCCCAAGTCGTTTTTGAAAATACAGATTCGAGATAATCTCATTTAAACCATTGACGCACAGCTACCGTCAAATACCGTCATGAGTCAGCAGATAAAACCTGCTTATTACGCCAGATAAGTCCATGCATACCATCTTCGTCGACACTTCAAATCAAGACTCTCCAGCTTGACATCGATTATCTGTCCAGTGGCTTTATCTACTTCGAGTCAATTTTCAGAGTAATGAGAAAGAAAAGTACTTGTTTTCAACCTTTTTTATTGTGACAGAGGATCCTATTTTTCTTATATTATATTTGGATAAGATAAGATTTGAAGTGCTGCGAAGGAAATATGCAGACTTATCTGGCACAATAAGCAAGTATTATCTGCAAACAAAGACGCAGGGGAACCCCACGCAAGATACCGAAAATGACTCCGTAATACTGATATGTCAATTAACGCGTATTATTTCGAGTAGAATGGTCAAGTAAAATAAAAACCACGTGCAACTCTCTCAATCGGGTCGGTATCCTACGTTTTGCGCCCCAAGCCCAGTTGCGCCCGTGGCAGGCGCCTGCTTTGCCACGCCCTAGTTACAAGTGTGACAAAAAACCAGGGTCTCCTGGTGACTTCGCTACGTGTTCGAATCAGTTGGGTGAGACGGGGGAGACTCTTAGCTTTGCAGCACATCAAAGTTCAGCCTGTAGCGAGCATCAATAGCTCCGACCGAACTATGCTAAAAAAAAGAGTTTAGAGTATCAACAATTTATTGTCGTTACAAATTGTTAATTTTCTTAAAACTCTTCAAATATACGATACATATCCTGAAAGTAAGTGTACTCAATTTTTATATCTTTTTTGGAAAAAGTGTATTTGAAAAAAGATATTGTTGATACACTTTCAACATAATCGCCATGCCGTTCAATGCATTTGGTGAGCTTCTTTATGCCCACCTCGAAGAACTCTTCGCCAGCTACTTCTCCCACTTCAGAACCTCTTTCTGCACCCGTTCGTCGCTTGAAAATTTAATTCCACTCATCTGTTCTTTCTGGGAGGGAAAAATATGATAATCTGAAAGCGCCAAGTCAGAAGAACACGGGGGGTGATTCAAAACATCCCAACCGAATAAGTCCAAGAGCGCCTTGGTGGTTAAAACCGTGTGAGGACGGGCGTACAACAAGCACACTCCTCTCGTCAGCATACCCCTCTTTTTGTTTTGGATACTTCTTTTGAGTTTTTTAGGGTCTCATAATATTTTTGTGTATTGATGGTTCCCCCCCCCCCCTCCCCCAGGCGGAAATTCTACAAAAATGATGCCTTGAGCACTGAGACCATGATTTTTTTGTCCGAAATTATGCTTTTAAGTTCGACATCTTTCACGCAACTGGACATTACAACGTGAATTTACGTACTACAGTGATCCTGCTATGTTCGCTTTGTCGGGAGATCCCCCTCTATCACTCAGTATGACCAACCCTTACAAAAACAAAAACACAGTCCGTTATTGTCATAGTACACTTACTTTCAGGATATGCTTCGTATATATATTTCATGACTTTTGGGATACACATACACACAATAAAGGCAACGCATAACGTGTCTATGATTTATGCAACGAAAAACTTACAAATTATTCTCTCTTTCGTTCCTACCAACTGCCGGTTGGAGTTTCACTTTTCGTGATGTTGAAGTCAAATTTTATACAATTTTATTATATTTACAACGGATGTGATGTTGCAAATTTCTACTAACTTATACAGAATATAATTATGCAATTCCATCAAATATTCACATCGAAACATTCGCAATGACAAGCATATTAATTTAAAGAAATTCGCATTTGAAGATACCCTAACGGCGAAACATCAAGGATTTTATTAGCAGGGGAATCAAATTAATGGAGAGGTACAAAATAGGTTTCTGCATATTAGAACATGCTCAAATTATTCAAAGAAGTCTTGGAGTGTAAAATGAGAGTTTCAACTCGGATGACAAATAAGATCTTCCCCAAAAACAAATGTCAGTTCACCAGACGTTAAAAAGCTCAGGTGCAGTCACTTCAAGTGAAGATTTATCTTATTCAAATTTAAGCCGTATTTAGACTGGCATTCCAGAAATACAACCTGGGAATGAAAGTGGCTAAAAATATATGGCCGTTCTTGCGCCTCGAGCATCGTACCTCGCCAACAATAATTATTTTTCGTATGAATTCATCGCAAATGTGATATTCTCATCGTCGGTGTTATATATGGATGTAAATTTGTAGTTCAAGTGTTAAACTCAAAGAAAACAGAGCAACTTCTGGGTATTGCCATAATGTTAGTTGTGCGACGAAGAAGCGACGTGCTTAACAGATGTTCCTGTTTGTTTGTTCGCCGGAGTCCATTTTTGGCACAAGATTGGACGCAAATCGAGGGTCAAATTTGTCCGTAAACAGCGGTGGTGTCGTAGAGTCGAAACGCCACAAAAACGAAACTTATCCGTCCATTTTAAGCGAATCACGTCCCCGATAATAAATCCGCATGGATGTGTAATATCATGGCCGCCTAAGAAAAATCTCCTCTAGGGGCGAGCATTAACGATATAAGTTTACTGTAGCGGAATCGGATGATTTCCTATCTCCCGAAAAGGCTTTCATATTATAATATTCAATATTAACTTCCTCGAAAGCCTTTTGTTTTTCTCCGGGCGGGTTGGGGCAATGTTAACATAAATTTTCAATTTATTTTCCGCCTTGGAGATTGGGGGGCGGGATGTGCGCCCTAACGAAATAAAACTTTCATGTATCAAGTATCGGGGATAATTAAGGTGGTCCTTTGATGTCCCGCCGAATCCTGCGTCGTTATGGGAACAAAGTTGCGGAGCACGCTCTCTCCTAACCTACATGGGCCGAACAATGTTCTGTGTTAGATTAATTTCGGGATAAATATGGAGAGGAATCGGGCTGAAGTGATTCCTTGATATTTATGGGCGGAAAATTCCTCGCTTTAATTAGGTTGTCTCCTCGCGATGTATATTTTCTTTCCGAATTGGAGCGGGATGATTACGAAAGTTGATGGGCGCCCTCGGTATGGGGATCTTCATGAACTTATTCCCAGTATCACATAATATACGAAAATTAAGTGAAATATGTTTAATATTCTTTTAAGTATTTAGCTTCATATTATTTAATCCAAATACACTTATTAAACATATTAAACTATCGTTTAAATCCAAATTCAGCCGAATTTCTGGCTGTGGAAAATTAAATACTAAGACATATAATAAAGTTGGGCAGGGCCTCTTTGTAAAAATATAAAAAAGATGTTGCTGATAGAATATTTTTTCCATGCCCAATCAACACAGTTTTAATGATTATTATAATAATCTGGATCAAAATGATCGTTCGGAAAGATTAATACTTTTATATCCCATTCACAATCTCCAAACTCAACGTATAAGGCACATTCACCGTCAATGCTCTTTCTGAATTAATGAAATTCGATCGCAAATACGCGACAACCCTCCTCAAAAGGTACGCGGTACCAATTCATCGAATTTTTATCCACACTTGTCAGTACAAATTTTATGTATTAAAATCTGTCTTAATTCATTATATGTATAATATCAAATCTGTTTGTTTATAAATTGTGTAATTGATTGCAAAAAACAAGAGGCTTTTTACAAAGAATTTCTTTGTACTCAAAATGTTTTTTGCAAACAAATCATTAGAATAGTGCTTTATCTGCAATTTGTCGAGTATTCACATGCGTATTCAATGGATATATACAATTATCCCTGATCTTGTATTTTTATAAATATAAATATAGGATGCGGCAGGGAAACTTCCTTATTTGAGACGCGCAAAGCAGAATCTTATGCTTTCCATTATGTTGGCTTAGTAACCATAATACAGTGGACTGTATTTACATGTCTTTCTGTAACATGGTAAAATAATTAAAATGACATCTCCTTTGCTTTTTGTGTTATTCGTTTATAAAATAAGGTAGTTGCCCTGCCGCATCATATAACATTTCTTTATATTTTTCAGCAAACAAAACTAATTCCCTCTTGAATTTCAAACTCATTTCCATTAAATAATATTGGCACGGTAGGATAAATTGGCTCGAACGTCACGAAAAGTGTAACTCCAAGTCGGAAAAATAGAGAGAATCGTTTGTAGCCAGTTTGCATACATCATATACATTTGGGTCTGTTTCTATGCGACAAATACGTTCCACGGGGAATCGCATATAAAAAATCCGCATAAAAAAGACATGAACTACATAGAACCGCATAACTTCAAATCAATGTGATGAAATGTAGCAAAAATCGCATATAAAAAACTTTGCGAATATTAACCAATCATTTTTTTACAGAGTTCGTGATATGGAGATATGCAATTCTTAAGCTCGTTCTGGAATATGAATTTGAGTCATGTACAATAAATATATTGATTAGTTTCTTGTATAATTTTTACAGTAAGGAGGGTGAGAGTTTCTTCCATTTCAATATCGTCTTCTGTTTCTTTGCTGACATATAACATCAAACCAATAATATCATTCAAGCGAGTATCCTCAAACAATTCATCGACATCATTTTCGACAATGTCGAAGTTTTTATTATTTTGACATCTGTAATACATTCGTGCAAGTGTGTGGAGTAATCTGAGATACTGTATATGATCTAGTGGTTGAATTAAACATGTCGTGTTGGATGGAAGAAACACTATTTTTACATTTGGATGTTCCAAACGTGGATGAATTTTATATTTTTTTATGCGCATTCGCATAAAAAAAAGTTTTGTGCACTATATAAAAATGATGGATAGGTTCCGTTATTTTTGAAAACCGCATAACTTCAAAAACGCATAAAAAAAGATCCGCACAAAAACAGACCCAAGTCCAATCCAATTCCATACCATTATTTATTTAGGCAGGATATATTTTAGTTTAGTTTTTTCTTTAAATAATTATGAATTTATGAAATAATCCAGACTTATTGAAATCTGTCTACCCTTTGAGTTGCAGACAGCTGATTGTTCACAGTCATCGGACTAACAATATCTGGTTCGGACGGGCATTGTTCAACCCTGTTATAATTTTTGACATAGGAGAGGAAATTTCGCATGAGCAAATCATATTGTCTTGCGATAATAAGATGTACATATCTCCGATCATTTTTTTCAAGTTTATACAGTCGTCTCTTATTCCATGGCCCATGGGGATGTGGCTATCAACTGATTGTTTTGGTCGCCTTCAAGCAATATATGTACATATATCAGAGACGTATTTATGATATATGCGTACGTTCACGTGGATGCCCGACATTCTTGGCCAACTTTTTCTTTGTTTGGCCCCCTCTTCCCGAATCAGCCCCTCCCGTGACTTTGGACGCCATATTTTATTCATGCGCTGGAAGATTTACCGCATTGAATTTTTTCTTGTTTCCCGCATGGAATATGTGTATCTCGTGTTTTGACCCGCTGTTGAGAGCAGTAACTATGAAATATTGCCTGATAAAGACAACTTCATACTGCGTCAGAAATTCTCAACATTTTTGGCCCTCCGCCAGGGTGGCCAACTTTTTTAATTTCGCCCGCAATCCCATGGGTGGGATTCGTCGCCGGAGCGATGGGACACGAAACGGACGTCGAATCGCGACAATGAGACACGCATCGACGACGAAAAATCTGATTGTATTCTTTTTTTTATCGGGGGTTCATTTTTTGACGATAATGGGCTCGACGTGCAACACATTACGGTCCGCGTCACTGTTGGAGTGAAAGTCATTAAAAGTTACGAAAATACGTATCCGAAAATAATTATCAACCAGAGAGATCCTGGTGGACGAACAGACTAACAGACTGGGGGAGGGAATCTGGTTTTTATCACGACCGCGTTAACAGCCACCCCGTTTTACCGCTTGTCCAATATTTCACGGTTAGTTTTACTCGCAGCCCCTCCTGCAGCCATTGTCAAAGCTCTCCTAATTATAAATATATATAGGTAAAATATACCCCAAAATATTTCAACGCATGTTCAATCACTGTTGCTCAATTTTAAATATTTTCCTTGAACAAAACTCAAAATTCTATATATATATAATTTTCCATCAACAATCTTTAAAAGCTTTAACAACTAAATATATATTAATATACTACATTAATGCAATTGATTTAGATTATAAATAATATCAAACTGTCTACTTTAATTGCTCGTTATAACCGTTAATCACATATTATATAACAATATGCATTTTTAAATGAATTGTATAATATCTATTTACATTTTTAGACGTTATAAGAACCGTTCAGAAGCGTTATAAGCGTGTTAAATCCTAATTGAAAAGAAACCTTTCCAATCATTCCAAGTGCGATTGTTAGCTAAAGTCTTAACCTCGTTATATTTATACTTCTAAAGATAAGTATGTGACGGTACACTGATCTAATTCTTGAACCCATATTATAAAAGCTTGGGGTTAAATCCAGATTATGTGCAACTATGAATTTACAATACTAATTTTAAAATCATGATAATCTTTATACTTCTCACTCTTAATCCATAATCAGCCAATGATACTGTAACGTAAAGGGCGCCGATGGCAATCCTGTAACCGTGCCCACTATAAATTACAAACGGATGGTCTCCCTGGGTCCGTTTACTATCGGTTCGTTGACGAGGTTCACATAAGAGGAAAACAGAGACGAATAAAATACGAATTGTTGACTTCAAATCATTATTATTCCAAAAAGATAAAGATCATGGTTACCTGACTACCTTCGATTCATTTGCTCCTGCTTTAGAAGGAAATGATAATTGGACAAAGACAAATTAAATAAATAAACACTGTCGATAGCACATAATATTCGGTAATTTCTTAGCGTAAACAAATAACAAACTTGAAATCGAAATCATTATTGGTCGATAAATTTGGGCTAACGATCTATACAATCGTGCGATGTATGCGGGGAAGCTCTCCGTCTCTGTCTCCCGAACTACGCTACATTATCTCTATGTCTCTGTCTGTCACCGCGCTCAATGTATAAGAGTGCTCTTTCTGAATAGTGGGGGGGAGGTCTCAGGCCCTGGGATATTACTCCTTTAGGGTTTAATATTTTCCGGATTGTTTTCAAACCTTCATGTTCGTTTATATATCATTATTTTGAGATTAGATGAGGAAATTTGTTTTTTAACCTTGACTGGTGCTTACATGACGCTTTGTGTACTGTTCTAGAATGGTGTCACTGTGCTAATTTCACCACTTCTTTACAAAATCTTCACACTTTAGATAAGTCTATACTAGTTTTACTACATGTGAAAATCAATGGACCACATGTAACATTGTTTTCTTAGAAATATCTCCTATAAATCTAACGAATATATTTTAATATGAAGAGGAATATGTAAATAAATCTTTAACATGCTTAAGTCATGTCATGTTTTGCTTGTAGAATTGTTGATTGACGTTTCTAGCTCATTGCAATTGATTTTGGTTGGTTGATCACGTAATTCGTCAATATAAAATGGCCTTGCGGTTGTAAATCGATCCCATATTATAGGTATTGTGAGGATTGAGAGCATCGGTGATGTAACTTTCTTTGTTATTGTATCGACTGAGCGTACAGAACTGAAAATACAATTATTTTCGTGATTTTCCATAGACATCTCATCAAAAAGCAAGGACCCATTTCAGCTTAGCATGTCATGGCTCATAATATAGCCTCTTGCCACAATAGGCTTATTCAATGCGACATAGTTATTAGACGAAATAAATTGCGGCTTCGTTTCGATAAATAAAACGAAAATCATTTTGAGATGCGAACGACATTTCGGCCAAATTAGGCCCAGGAAAGCTCGGATAACTTTCCGAGCTCCAAGGATTATTTTAATTGGGCTTTGTCTGGGAGTAATTCGCTCGTCTCTAATTGCTTTAAATGTGTGACCGTGAAATATCCAGGCGAGTTTTAAAACTCTTTTGTTCGGGTTTCGCTACCCGCGTCGCCGGTATTAGCCGCGATAATGGGGCCCCCGTTTTGGATAATCTCTCTCGGGTGAAGTTTTTGAAAAGCTCTGTTGTCGAAGGGAGGAGGGCTTCCACCCTCTGTGCAATAAATGCTGGAGTAACCTGACGAGGAGGGATAGGGACTAACACTTTATTCGCCACGGGGGAATCCGCAGCATTCCCTGGATGCAATCAACACATACGCTCCGTATGCTTGCACCACTTTTAATGCAGTCTGACTCACAATGAAATTTCTTTTATCACATTAGGTGTAACGACTTTTATCCATAAAAGAACGCTCTCATCGCCCATTAGGTAGACATCGTGTACATACAGGAACATAACAAAATTAGCTAACTGATACATACTACCTTTGGGTGTTTATCCCAGCACAACCCCTAAAGTAATCGACAAATTATTTCCTGCATTGTGCGAACGTGTTCGCTAATATTGTCCTTACTAATGCTTGAATTTTGTATCTTGAATCATTTAAAGTTTGGGGCTTATCAGCCACAAAATCCTGCAATCTTAAATACCGCCTGAAATTTGAATTCATGGATGTAATTCAAACATTGAATGTTGAGATTAGACTTAAATTCGTTTGTGGTTTTATCATTGAAAGGTGTGACCCAGGCTGAAGTATTTAAACCGATATTACATTGCATTTATAGTTAAAATATCATAACTATTGTTAACCAGTATATTAGGATTATCGCGTATTTGCGAGCGAATTCCAGTGATTCAGAAAGAGCACTCTTGTACGTTGAGTTCGAAAAGAGACATATACGGATAAAACGTAGCACAGTTCGATAACTGTGCATGGAAGACAAAGACAGAGAGCTTCTTGCGTACATCGCATGATTATATGGAATCATTAACCCAAATTCATCGACTAATAATGATATGTGAATGATATAATTAATCGATTTCAAGTGTATTTATTGTTTATGTTTAGGCAAAGAAATTACCGAATACTGTGTACTATCGACAGTGTTTATTTATTTAACTCGTTCGCCGCTGCGTCCACCAGATATACGCATCTCCGAAGTCTGAGTCTCAAAATAGCGAATCCAGCGTCTCGTTGGTATATATTTCTATAACGACTTGTAGATGTTAACTTTGAACTATCAAATTTGAACCCCGTGATAAACAACACCGATTCACGTTGGGCGACGAGAGTGTTAAGTATAGGCTTCATATGCGCTGCGGGTGATAAGTGGCGAACAAGCAAATATAGTATCTAAGACTATGAAGATTTTAAATTAGCTCACTACTCAAAGGGCTAAACATTATTTTTGTGCGAAACTTTTTTTATTGTTAAGGATAAAATGTCCACACTCAAACTAACAAACTCAAATCCGATATTGTATGCTGCTTTTTTTCGATTGGTTTGGAATGCCACAAAAGCCAGTAAAACACTCGAAGATATCTATGATGATGTGCTAATATTGGTTCCAAAAATAATTAAATCGGACAATAAAAGCTTAAGGGGGCAGGCGAGAATGGTTCAAATTTTGATGAAGATGCACTAAAATCCCTAATCGAGATAGATCCACGGCACACAATCGAGGAGTTACCACAAAGACTGGGATCCCATTGGGATCATTTAAAACTCATCGACAAAACAAATAGGATGGATGGAATCGAACGACTGCCAAACTTCATGGGAAAATGTGTTGAATAATAACACTGGATTGATTTATTTTTCATTTATGCAATGATCTAATGTTGTTAAAATTTATGAAAGATCAATTGATATTGAATTTAGTAAATTTATTAAGACACCTACATATCTTCTGTTTGTGTATTATCAGCATTTTTAGAATGTGTCATAAGTTTGTCATCATTCAGTATATTTAATTGTGCAATTAAATAGGTTATCTTATTTATTCCCTTTTTGCGAAAGTAAAAAGCATTTCCAAATAACTTTCATGGGTCCCATTACTCACAGCTCCTCGGCAAAAATTGATACAAGCATTATAACGATTCTGGGTTATTTATCCATGTCTTTGACTTCCTCTAGCTTAGAAGACAAAGAGCTCACATTTATTATTCCAGCAGAACTGAGCCAAACAAGTTCAATCAGCGTGTTCACATCCCGTGTAATGTGGGAGAGCCGGAGTCCCACTTTCATTGAAATAATTCCGTCGGCCGCTATTCCTGTTTTTATCGCGGCTTCCTTATCTTGGGAAGTTCAGGTCATTGCCTGGGACGGCGACGTTTGATTAATTAATACAGTCGATAATGTCGTCGTCCAATCGATGTGCCCAAAATTTTCACTGCCCGATTTCATCCCATCCCGCCTCCCCGAAATATTGGTAATGATGTAAAATTTATGCCTTTTCGGGAGCAGGCTGGAAAAACGTAATTGCGAAAAAACGTTCATTCTCACGTTTCTCTTAGAGCGCTACGGTGAAGAGAACGTGATTCGATAACTTTTCAGGTAATGAATTATACATATCGGGATGATGTATTTTTACTCGGATGCTTCGCAAGAATGGTCGCCATCATCAGACCGATCCAATTCAATTTGAATAAGAAACTTTGCGTGCTAAATTTCCTTCTATTTAGACACGTCATGGATGTAGTTTTATGATATTTTTATCTCTGACCGCAGAGCGTAACATATATGACACGCAATACACGTCCGCATTGTAACTGGCAAAATTAAATTAAATTGTATCCCATAATTGGTTATTTAACTTGGGATTACATCATTGAATATTCCATAATTTAAGAGTATTTTTAAAAAAAAAAATTTTTTGAAAATAAGATCAGATTTTATTATAAAATCAAACAACTCCTTATAAATAACAATCATATTCGTTAGCCTTAAAATTTTACCAATGATGCAAGACGTCCTTTAATGTTATTTTTTAATTGCCTATTTGTTTTTTTTTTTACCTTTTTTTATGCGATTTTGAATATATTTTATATGGCTGTTTCAAAGTTATGCGGTTTTTTAAAATCCATGGAACGCATCTTCACTATTTCTATGTAAGTCATAGCTTATTTTGTGCGATTTGTTTTTGTGCGATACTCCGCGGAACGCATCTACCGCACAAAAAAAGTAAGAGTAGAAAATGCTAAGAAAAAATCGATTTTATTTTTTTTGCATTTTTTTTCAACGTTTACACTTTTATTTATATATATTATCTAAAGAAATTTCTAAAATTCGAATTATTTGCAAAGTTATAGCTATTAATTCCTACCAGAATGAAATCTTTAAACGGTTTTTTTTTCGAAACTATTTTTTTCGAAACATGGTTGACATGATATCTCAAGTTTTAATTAACTGATTTATTTTAAATTTAGTATGATTTTTTTTTATATAATCTTCTATTGTTTCTGCCAGATTTATGTCAAAATTTTATTTTAAACTATTTAAAAAAAAAACTGAAAAAATAAGGTCAAGAAACGATTTTTTTTTTAAACAGTCGCCATTTTGTAAAAATAAATCTTTGAGGTTGGAACTATAACGACATTTTTATTAATTGAGATTTTTTTTATTTAGATGATTAAAAGGGTTTAAATCGTGTCAACCAGAACACGCCCTTTTTTTACCCCTTACACTTTACAAAAAAATGTTTAATAAAAATATTTTTTACTTCTTTTTAATTAACTTGAAAAAACACCCATAAAAGGCATAATAATACTTGTAGAATTAGGAATCCCAGTCTGGGTGCATAGCAAATTTATTGAAAGAGATAACCTAATCGAAACGAACCGATATTTTCGAATCGGTTCGGTTATTAGATTAAAAATAACGGTTTTACCGGTCATCAGTTTTTGGTTCGGTTCCGGTTCGAAGCTCTGGTAGTAATATTTTCAATTGATCGTCTCTATCCAGATTTATCTTGATTTTCCGTATCTAGAAAAGTAAATACTACCGACAATGTTACTACTCACTAATAGAACCTTTTCTATTTAAAGTTCCTTTATAAATAATTGTATCTTTAGTGTGAAAGATAATGTAAAATCACCAAAGATATGTCACCCTAAGGAGAATATAAGAATATAAAAAATCCGCATAAAAAAAGTCTTGAACTACATACAAAACTGGGGGATAAGTTCAATTATTTTTAAAAACCGCATAACTTCAAATAAATGTGATAGAATGTATCAAAAAACGCATTAAAAAAGTTAATGAAAAAATCATAAAAATAAAAACACAATACTGATTTATCTTAAATTTGCTTTATTAAAATCTATTTTAAACGATAATCCTACAATTTTTTGTTATCACTGAAAGATAATAATCGACTTTCATCACTGGATTAAATAACCAATTCATTACATACAGATGTTGAAGACAAGGGTTCCTTACAATTAGGATTGTTCTTAATTTCGTCATCCTTCTGTGTTTAATCGTCTTATTAGAAATATAATCGACGATTAAGCCCATCGCTCTATACACAATCACACTTTAACGGTTGTAACCTCCTGCACTAAACTAAATTTTAGATTTTTTTTATGCGCATTCGCATAAAAAAAAACTTAAACTACATACAAAAATGAGGGATAGATTTCATTACATTTGAAAATCGCATAACTTCAAAATCGCATAAAAACAGATCCAAGCGTATATATAAAATGGGCTATGGTTAGACAATTTCAAAATCTCCCAAATAGGAGGTATTGGTCCAGACTCTCTGTGGTCTGAAATATTTAATATATATTATATTTTGAAGAGTTCCACCGGACAATTCTTCTTTGAGAGTTATAATTAAATTATTTTTTAATATGTAGATTAATTGTCACAAAGTATCATCCCGCAAATTTTAATAAACTCGCTGTCAAATGTTGAACACCATGCTGCAGTCTGTCACAGGACCTACTTGTAATCCCAATGATAGGCCTCGTACCTGTCCCTCATCCCCCATCCCCGAGCGACAGCATCACAAAGAGCATTTTTAATGAAATCGTTTTTCAAGTACCTCCCGAAAAATCACCCGTGGACACATCAACTCTGTCGCTTAATATCCATCAGGAGATTTAAGCACGGCAAAATCAATGCCGGCAAAATGGACCGATTCTCCAGCGTCAGCAAACTACGCATTTTCGGACTTTTCCAATTATCTCGCAAACTGCGCGCCAAATGCGCCACCCCCTCGGCCCCGATTCGCTTGCAGAGCGACACAACACCGGGGTAAATTGCCAAATTAAATTAGCATTAAGAACACGTTACACTGTATACAGATCGTCGTTGTCACACGTGGAATGGAAACAAACATACCTGAAGACCGGGACATGTCCCCCTGCCTGGATCTGTAGAAATGTAGTTATTGCTTTATGAGGTGCGCACGACTAGCTCCGAAGGCACGGGCCTCGGTCCTATGGACAAATAGCACTTTCATTTTCTACCAGTGGCAAACAAAACCGTTTCATTCGTATAATAAACCTATATCCTTTAAGGGACGTTAAATTTGACGACGGTTCAGTTATCAGCAAAATTATTGGAATTCCTTCGAACGGCGCGCACCGGGGGATGAAAGATTCTCGAAGGGATGCCTCGATTGAAATGATCCTGCGGTGATGTACGCATGGACCGTATATTTGTTGGACATGATCGTAAATTGTTTTTCTTATTGCCCTTTTATATGCGCACTCGTGTGGGTACATTCTATCGTATGTCATTTTGTCAAAGAATAACCGAAGAATTTCAATTTGATTTGTTTATCTTTCACAGAGTCGAAGAAAACTTAGTATAATATATTCATAACTATAGAACCATTTAAAGGGTTACCGTATTATTAAGCAAAACTGACCTCTATACATCACCCCTTTATCGCATATCTGAATGTTCTACTTTTAAATCATTATAATTTTGCATCTCATTAATAGATCCTACCCTTCTTGATGAATTTAATTTCAAATTTTAATCGATGAATAGATTATTAAAGAACTATTTCCAAAATGTATGCCATGTTTGTTAACATAGCTGATCATAAAGGCAATGTAATGCAAATTTCTCAACACTGTTTCAACCATCTTATGATGAAAATCAATGATTTTATCTATAGAATTACAAAAACTGATGTACTCGCAGTTTAGATTTACTGATATACACACAAAATAGACAATCAAAATGACCATTTTATGAAATGCGACAGGTTTTTTAAAGAAGAATGATTCCAAAAATTATGCTTTTCTGTCCAATATCTTAGCCTGTATAGCACTGAAACTTCTTTGGGAGTATTACTGGATTGAAGCTTTGATTGTAAATCATCATCGATATCCTAGATGTTCACTATTTCTCAGAAATCATATTTTTAAATACAGGATTCGCCATAATGAAAAGGTTTTTTAATCCTGCAAAACCTCAATTGTTGCTAATTTCTTAGTATACAATGAATGGAACTTTCAAGATTTCGACCTTCACCTTCTGAATTATTTCTGATGAGATTACCATTAATTTCGAGCTGTCATTGTTGCGTTTAGCTATGCTATTAGTTTCATTAAAATGATTAAATAGTTAAACATTATTTTTGTGCAAACAGATTTTTTTTAATGATGAATCCCTTAAAGAGGTAAGACATAGAGCTGTGTCCGAATTCCTGTGATTCAAAAAGAGCTTTCTTACACGTTGAGCTCAAAGACAGACAGAGATGAAGAGTGTCTTGCACGTTGAGTTTAGAGATAAACAGAGACGGAGAGAATATCTTGCGTACATCGTACGATTGTATAGATCGTTAACCCAAATTTATCGACTAATAATGATATGTGAATGATATAAATAATCGATTTCAAGTGTATTGTTTATATTTACTTGAATAAATTACCGAATATTGTGTGCTATCGATAGTGTTTACTTGTGTATGTACAAGCTTCATACACGCTGCGACGGTCCTTACAGATAAGTGGATTTGTACGGATGCTAAGTGGCGGATTTACTAATATAGCATCTATGTTTATGATGATATCAAATTAGCTCAATACTCAAGCTGATTAAATGCTAACAATCTGCAGACACAAATTTTAGATTTTTTTTAGACCCTTTGATGAGTATGCACTCACATGTTGAGTGCACACTCGGGTGACTAAAATTCGTGTCTGCAGATTGTTAGCTATATATATATAATGATAATCTGCACTCTCATAACGAAAAATCAACACTGGGTAAAATAAGGGAATTAAATTGGGAAGTATTACTCTTGTCATATTTTTGACTTGTCTTACCTTAGCAAATACTCTTCGATCCCCTTAACCCCTCAAAGAGATAAGACACAATGTTGTGTCTGAATTCCAGGGACTAATAAAGAGCATTCTTGCACGTTGAGTTTGGAGAGAAACAGATGCAGAGATGATATCTTGCAGGTCGGAGATTTTGAATGGAAGACAGAGACGGAAAGAGTAGCTTGCGTACATCGTACGATTGTATAGATCGTTAACCCAAATTTATCGACTAATAATGATATAATGAATCGATTTCAAGTGTATTGTTTATGTTTACTTGAATAAATGATCGAATATTGTGTGCTATCGATAGTGTTTATTTATTTATATACAAGCTTCATACACGCTGCGACCGTCCTGACAGACAAGTGGATTTGTACGGATGATAAGTGGCGGACGTACAAATATGGCATCCAAGTTTATGATGATTTAAAATTGGCTCACTACTCCAAGGGTTAATATGATGGAATGATATTGATTACACTTGGTCTGGTTAACCCCGTGACAAAATTCAAAACGGCGGCATTATTATTTAGGGCTTCTGTTAGTGAATCGAGCATGGATTATATGGCTTATTATCGCATAATCAAAGTGCATGTAATAAGAAACCCAAAACAAGGGTCAGGACACCCTAAGGATATCCGCCGCCGTCGAGAGGACCACCTCAACCATCCAACCTGAGATTTATCTTCCGATCCCCGTCGTCGGCAATATTTCATCAGGCACCATGAATAATGATAAGCGTGTAATTGATACCCTAATGAGGCAATTAAAATTTGTTCGCAGTACTGACAATTTATAATCTAATTTTTCAATATAGCCCACCCCTCCACGCTCGGGGGAAATCTCCACGAGCTAATATTTTGTATCGAAAATGATAATTAAAATTTAACATCGTCTTACATGTGCCCGAGTCAGATAAGATGGACAAAATTGCAAAATAACCAAATATTGGGTTGGTGCAAAAGTAAAGGCCGTTTTTTATGATCCTAGGTAAAAAAAAATTTTCTTCAAAAATGATGAATAGCATCTTCTTTTAAATGATTCCATTGTATAAAGCAGTGCTCCGCAACGTTTTCTCACCTACGGCACACCAAAGCTCTTCTTTAAATTTCGCGGCACACCAAAAGCCAAAAATAATAGATATTGATTTATTTATTTTTAAACAGCTCTCCCCATAGTACATAAAAAAGACTCTAAAAGGGCCAAAATATTTTATATAATTTTACAATAAATTTTATTTTTTTATTTCCTATGTACACATACATAAAAAACTATACTATATTTACTTTTGTGCAATCTTAATAATTATTAATGTGATACCTGTGCTTTTTTCGATTCAAATTTTTCAGCCAAATTTCTAATCAGTGTTCCTAAAATATCGCTTGACATGTCATGAATAAGTCTTTTAACAGTATCGGCAGACAACGAAACTTTATTTACTTCCCTAACATCATTAGGCTCAAGCATAAGTCGAAAAACTTCCTTGCATACTGGTTTAATAAGTGTTTGAGTATGAGTAAGTATGTGATTTTTTCTAACGTGCAGTTAATTTTGCAACATGGTAGCTAGCTTCTAAGGTCTTTTCAGAAACCGTAAAGGCCGAATTTATAAATTGTTTCTGTTTTTAATTTGGTTCTAAATGCCTTTGAAAATATTGTTTATTCTTTTTGACGCAACTGGGATGGTTTGAACTTAGATGGCGATTTAATTTATTGGGTACCATTGCTTCGTTTGATAGCTGTTCGCTGCAAATGATGTATTGTGGCTTTGGAGCTGTTTCATCACCACATCACGAGAATCCATATTGAATGTAGTCTTCGTTGTGCTTCATTTTCAGTCTTCTTTGGCATTTTTGCAATGCTTGTGCTGGATTCTTCTGTATGTAAAGACGAATCTTTTCCACGTAAAATTGTATCCATTGTAACGTGGGCGAGAGCCCTCAGCTGAATACCGGGGCCCAGTTATCTTCGTCATGCTTCTGTTGACCAGTCCCAGTTACCTTCGTTCGTAGAGCTTCTGACGACCCGCGGCTGCCGCGTTCCTCGTAACATCGGCGAGAAGGACTCCACAGGGTGGTGGTGTTGGATTTCAAAGACGATTTTTTTCTCCACAGTATGCTTATTTGTTCCACTTTGAACAGACTACGGCTGCGAGGCGTGGAATACCCAAACTCGAGCTCAAAAGTGAGTCTAAACTCAAGCTTTCAAGGGGAGAACTTCGCAGACAGGACTCAGAGCAGTCTTAGTTATATCATATTTAAAGAAGTGTAAAATTAAATATCAATCACACGAAGAACGTATAACCATACAAAATTCATTAACACAACTAATAGTAATGAATGGTAACTACTGCCGCAAGACGAGTGAATATGACGTAGCACGGTAACACGACTAAAGTAGGCTGATCGGTTGGTAATTTGTGGGATCGTTGCTATCCTTGCTTAGTTTTAGCAAAGGAAATACTGGTTTTGGCAAAGAAAATGGTTGGGAAATACCTCATATTTAAGCATGCATAAAATATTTTAGTTATATGAATGGCAGATTTTTTATTATCGTATTATCGATTGTGTCAAAACCCAGGGACTTTTTGTTTTTTAGTTTTCTAATGTTTTTTGTTATTTCTAAAGGAGTTACCAATTTAATTTTGTGCATGTCATTATTTGAGCTTTCACGGAAATCCCTAATTGACTTTGTTAACAGTTTTCTTTGTTTTGCTGTCGCTCATATTTTCAAAAATCTTGTGATTTAGGCACAAGGTTTCTGTAAGCATGTTTGTCTTTTCTAAATCGGTTTCGGCTATCTTATAGTTTCTAACCAAAATAGGAATTCCCATGGCTTTGTTTTTGTGTGATTTGATGGTTTTACAAAGTGATCCAATCTGAATTGTATTGATTCTGTCAGCACGATGACAGATGATTCCCGAAAGAGAAATATTAATATCTGGTTTTAGGTGTCTGGCGACATAAATAGGTGGCAGGCGCTGGAGAACTATTGAAAAATATTTTAGTTATAATATTGTCTTATTTTTCTGCGGCACACCTGTATTGGCTCACGGCACACTAGTGTGCCGCGGCACACCGGTTGCGGAGCACTGGTATAAAGGATGCTTTCCCTCTACTTTCTATTCAGTTTTGGCCTGGCCAGAGTACAGTGAAAAGCCCTTGTATTTTTTCAAAATGTCGGTCGATAAAGT
The DNA here is from genome assembly GCA_008973525.1 of Stenopsyche tienmushanensis. Taxonomy (NCBI): domain Eukaryota; kingdom Metazoa; phylum Arthropoda; class Insecta; order Trichoptera; family Stenopsychidae; genus Stenopsyche; species Stenopsyche tienmushanensis. The sequence continues at coordinate 2,095,149 of WACJ01000538.1, forward strand.
GCATTTACGTCATTCTTTACTTTATGAATTCCGAAAAGACAATACTACGAGTGTGAAAACCAAAAACATTTGCGAAGTGTATGGAACAGATGTCATCAAAGTTCGACAGGTACGAAAATGGTTTACAAAATTCCGATCTGGGGATTTTTCACTAATTGATAAACCACATATCGGGCGGCCATTGAAGTCTGATGACGACAAGTTTAAAGTCATAATTGTCACCAATCCACGTCTAACCACCAGGGAGATCGCGACGATGATGGGAGTCAACCAAAGAATCGTATTAAGACATTTGAAGCGTATGGGGATGGTTTCGCGGTACGACGTTTGGATACCTCATCACTTGTCGGCTGCCAATTTATTGGATAGTGTTTCAACGTGCGTTACTTTGAGTGCGAGACAAAAATGTGAACCTTTTTTGCATCGTTTGGTAACGGAAGATGAGAAATGGATCGTGTACAACAACGTGACAAGAAAAAGACATTGGGCTATACCTGGACAAGCCCCATTAACAACTTTGAAGGCCGAAGTCCACAAAAAAAAGTTATCCTTTGTGTTTGGTGGGATTGTAAGGGTATTGTGTATTTTGAACTCTTGAAACCCAATCAGACAATTACAGCAGAACGATATTGTCAAAAATTATCCAAATTGAACATCGCCCTTCAAAAGAATAGACTAGAATTGGTAAACAGAAAAGGGGTAGTGTTTCATCACGACAACGCGCGACCACGTAAGACTTTGATGACCCAACACAAGCTAAATGAGTTGAATTGGGATGTTATCAAGCATCCACCGTGCTCTCCAGATCTTGCTCCTTCCGATTTTTATTTATTCCGATTACTGCAAAATGTTTTAAATGATAAAAAAATTGATACAATAGAGCAGGTAAAAACATCCCTTACTACATTTTTCGCACCAAAATCCACGGAATTTTACACTAATGGTATTAAAAAGTTGATAGAAAGATGGGAGAAGGTTATAAGAACAGATAGAAATTATATAGTTGATTAAATAAATACTACAAGTCTAAAAAAAAATGTTTAATTGTATATGTAAAAAACGGCCCTAACTTTTGCACCAACCCAATATAATAAATCCAACATCGAATCTCATCAATGTCATCTATAATTTTTTGTGGCGGCAACTGAACTGACTTAATGAATTTTTATAATGACGCTCATCCTGTGTACGAAGAGATTGATTCTAATTAATTTGGATTGCATTTTACTAGATCTAATATAGTCGGAGCGGCATTTATCGATTTAGAAATCTCCCAGATCGTGGGAATGAGGGTCCACATTATCATTAAATAATGTGCTTCCTCGGCTTAATCGCTTGTTTATCCGGATGGAGAAGAAGTACACAAACGTCACAATTGCTCTTCTTTTTGACCTAATTGTGTGCTGCGACCGCGCAGACGATCTCGTATAACCAGATTTGTGATGAGAGTGTCAGGCGAATAATCTGCAGGTTTCCGTTTCCTATCCAACGGCTACTTATTAATTATTTATGCTGGATTTGTTTTATGATGGCCGGGGCTCCGACGTCGGATGCGGTCTGCGCAACTTTTTACTACAATAACTTTGCTGGTCCATGAAAGATTGGCTGAGGTCTGAAGTGGACACTTGGCAATGGCTCCAGCACTCGCCTCCAGCTGCTTTTTGGGTATACGGTGTTTTATCAGGACCATTACTAATGGCTTCTGATTCCCCACAGAGGCCATTATGAAAATGGCAACTGACGCTGCAGTTTCTCTACTCCCTTGGCTTGGGCTGGAGCTTAGTTAATATCGCAGTTTATTATTGGCTCGTATTACAAACATTGTTACAAAACACAGATTTAAATTCCTCTACACTTTTAGATCTAAAAATATGCTTGATTTATATATTCAACGTATCACTACAATACATTCGATTATTAGGTCATATATTAAAGAACTATAATGAACTCATTACATTTTACCCTTTGATGAGTATGCACTCACATGTTGCACTCGGGTGACCCAGAGAGAGTACGCACGTACATGTTGCGAGCAGCGTTCAATAGCGCTTTATATACAATGCCATGCTTGTATTTTTAGTGAATTTATCTAAAATTATATTTCGGAAAATTCATTGGGAAAAAAAGTGGAAATATAACTTGTACGGAAAATTTCCAGGTGATTTTTTGTAAAATGAGAAATTTATCTATCGTAGAACAGTTGCTCTGATGTTTCAAAAAATAAAAACATCAGAAGAGCTCTAAACAATCGCAATATAGGCTGGAGTACAAAATGTCGAGGCCACCTCGACATTGGAGCTCAAAGGATTAATGAATACAACAATCATTTAAAAAATCCAAAAAAAAATAGCTCACTAGAGTTAAAGCACTTACATTTCAAAATATGAAGCATTTTATTACAGCCATTATTTGCATGCTGCTATATTGAGTCGTTCGCCGCTTATTTGAGGCATTAATGACCGATATTGCTCATTTATTCTTATGTAATAATTAATTATTATATTAGATTCTCCCGAAAGAAATCCATTATTTTCGCACACTCCGTACAAATCCACTTATCTCCCAGGATCACGCAGCGTGTATGAAGCGTGTATATAAATAAACACTGTTGATAGCACACAATATTCGTTAATTTCCTCGCGTAAACATAAACAATACACTTGAAATCGAATCATTTGGATTATTATTATTGGTCGTATAGTAGAATTCGATCGCAAATACGCGACTATACTCTTCAAAAGGTTAAGAACAAACATGACAGCTTGAATCCAACGAAGAAAATATTCGACATTGTATGCTGTTTTTAACCACCAAAGACCAGTCTTAACGATAAGCAGATATCAATTTAGGTTTAAACGCAAAATCTTGCATTGAATCAGATCCTCGTCAATTAATAGAATAATCGTCAAAGAAATTCTTATCCAACATCGACTTTAAACATTCAATTAAAGACATTAATAAAGTGAGCCAGGTGAGTGTTTAGATGCCGCACGAACTGTACGCAGATAATAAAACAGAGCGCAAATATGATTTTTTTTGTCGACACAATAAACGCAACCTTTTTTCCCGAAAATTATTACTAGAGATTGATTGTATAAGATAATGTAAAAAATTGATTTTTTTCGGACTAACCTAATATTAATTCATTCTTATTGAAGAGTAGAAAATATACTAGTATTTAGTCTATATTTATTCCATTTTTCATAGATAAATTTTCACTCACTTGAGGTACTTGAATAATAACCCAATTATCAATTCCTTAATGATTAATACGGTATAGGGTAGAAATTTGAATGAGAACTAAAAGGCAATCATATGATTGCCTTATATTTTACTGTCATCCCCCAATTGCTTATTTAACTCGAACAAATTGATAATGTATCAAAAATTTAATCGTTCAACTGTATTAATAGCATCATAAACTGCAACGATAGGTCATTTTTCGCAGGGTGAAGTTCAAAATTCAATTAAATGAAAAGCAGATCGTAGAAAATAGTCAACGAGTACCAATTTAACATTTGCTTGTCGATCTAGTAAATGTCAATATCAGATTTTTTAAATACATATATAACATTACACTGTGTCTATACGTAGTATAAAGCAACCACTATACCAGTATTTTGTCTATTTTATTATATATTACACAAACTTCATCTTTTAACTGTCCGTAAAATGCGTAAATATGTAAATTTATATCAAAGTAGTATTGGAAGCTGAGCTCAACGTATTGCTTGCTGAAAACCATAGGCATTCAACGGGTTGATACGGTCATCTAAAATGTTTGTTTTGGTTGTGTCCGCGGAAAAATTCAATTACAAAGATTGATGGTTAAACCCACGAGGCTTGCCATTAAAATGATGACAATGCTGGACTTTTCCCGCTTCTTCGTTTATAAGGACGTCGACTAATACACTAGGTCATTTATTTATTTTTTGTTTCAGTCGAACGAAAAGGGTACTTTGTTATATTTTGTTATTCAACTCGAAGAGGGAAAGTGCTGGTAATAATGTTACCCCCGGTGTTGATAGCATTGTTTGTACCCTCGTGCCGTGGCCACCAGCGCTCAGGGTCTTGCATATAAAGTAGCCTTCTGCTTTATCCGCTAAAAAGCGTATAATGACCACTCAGAGGCACCCGGGTTTTGCCTTAAAGGGTTTGTTTACGCCTTGGGTTAGTCGTCATTAGGGGGCTTAATGGAGATTCGAGCCGCGCCGCGAGGGTTAAGATGACGCTCGATGGGGATGTATTCTTTCAATGCTTCAAAGTCATTCGATCAAGCATGGAAATAATTGGCGAAAGGGGACTTAAATGTCTCTCCGGATAATAAACCACGACTTTGGGTCGTATCCATGTAAAGATATGCCATATTGAGATATAGATCTCAATTCGGGATAATGATGCCAATGAATCCATGTATAAGGAGTCGTTCAGTCATTAATGGACAAAAGGTGAAATTGTCCAACGTCAGCTATATACCAAATAGCACCGGACAAACAGGCACATATATAACCGAGCTGCTTCATAAGAAACTTGTCTGCTCAGGGCTCTTAATAAATTTGGACAGAGCCAAATCCATGATTTCATCCCATGGTGATGGATTCCATCGAAAACGGTTCGCGACGAAGGTCAATATTTATTCCCCTCCGGCATAATGAAAGAACTTGAATAAAGTGTTTGATGTTGTACGGAATTGAATGGCATCCAGAAGAACAGATTGGGCAAACGGTGGCCATCAATCGTCGATGCATTGTACTTGGCTCCATAAATCGGACCGACCGCAAAAAGCTTTCGTTAAAGTTTGCGTACTGCTCGCCAGCTATTTGAGAGAGTTACGATCCCGGACCGCTAAATCGTCCTGGGGATAATTTACAACCCCCGGCTATGGGGATCGAACATCGGCAACGAGCTTGAGATTCGTAAACATGTAAGAGCGGACTGGCCGGTTACACCCGGACGGGGGCGAAATAAATTCATAGATAACGTGCGCCTGCATTTCGAGTGTTGATTGCGTGCCGCTGTTGTTGTGCCATCGCGTGCGCCCCCGCGCAAACAAACCGCCATTATGTTTGTTGAATTTTTTTAAACTCAATTATCAAATTAAAAAAAGCGTTTTTTGGAAGTAATTAAAAAAGTTTGCTTTAATGTTTTCGGGGTCGAATTTCTGCGAAGATTAACTTTGATCACGCTCGTTTTATTGCGTTTCAAAGAAACGTATTAATATTTCAATTAACCTTTGAAAATCTCCTCCCCCCAGAGTTTTTTAAAGCGTTACGTTCCATATTTTATGTGGCGTAAATAGAAAATGTACGTATTTTTTAGCTGAGATATTAATTTATTAATGTCATAACTGAATGGATAGAATAAACACCCGGACAGTGGGAGGTCAGTCATTTAAGCCCAACTAATAATTTCTGATTTGAAATTTAATGATATATATAGGGAAAAGTATAAATGATATTTATTTTATTTTATTGGTTTTATTATAAATATGAACAAACATACAAACATTTATTTTTATAAATAAGATCTACTTTAAGTTATTATACTATACTTATATTATTTGAGAAAGTACAAACAATAAATTGCCAATGTTTTATTGCAATCGGATGAACGGTATAGAAGCGCATTAAATACAGACAAACAAACATTGATTTTTATAAATTAAACTATGCCTATGTTACCCGCAAAATTCTTAGCAATAAGTAGATGAAGTTTTATTGCAATCCAATGAACGGCATGGCAACGCAATTCGAACGAACAAACCCCAATTCATTTTTATACATTAGAAGATTTATTTAATAAATTTCGAAAATGTTTCCCCATGATTTTCAATTGGATATATAAAATCCATTCTCTACAAATTTAATGAAATTACCTTTTCTCTAAGAGTATATATATACAAAGTTTTCTACGGTCTCCAGACCTGACACCAATGAATTTCCTTATCTGGTGACACGCCCTATTCTATGGCTCATACGATCTCCAGGCCCAACACTAATAAATTTCTTTGCCTGGGGATCTTCCCTAGTCCGTAACTCATACGGTCTCCAGATCTGACAACCCTGGAATTCTTTATCTAGGGATGTACAAAATAATTTATTTACACGACAGGGCTTATACAAAAACCGACATTCTTCAAAACCGATTTTCATTTTTTAAACGAAACCGATTTCCACAGGTTTTCGGTTTTATGAAATATAAAATTAAAATAACGGATATATTAAAATAATTCGAATTTTATTCAATATTAAAAGCATTACACAGATTTTTCTTCAACTTTATCTACACACTCCTTTTAAGCATTTCTTCCACGAAATTAGGATACATCCTTGTTGACCCTTTGAGTAGTGAGCTAATTTTAAATCATCATAAACTTAGATGCTATATTTGTATATCCGCCGTACAAATCCACTTATCTGCCAGGACCGCCGCAGCGTGTATGAAGCTTGTACATTAATAAATAAACACTGCGGATAACATACAACATTCGGTCATTTCTTCAAGTAAACTTAAAAATATACTTGGATTCGATTCGTTATTAGATTCATATATCATTGTTAGTCGATAAATTTGGGTTAACGATTTATACAATCGTGCGATGTATGCGGGAAAGCTCTCCGTCTCTGTCTCCCGAATTGCGCTACGTTCTCTTTCTGTCTTTGTCTGTCTCCGAACTCAATGTACGTTCGATATCAAAATTAAAACCCCAAAAAAATTAAGGTCCATGTGCAAAACACCCTGTATACTTTGTCATGCGTACCTTCAAAGAAACGTTCTGATTCGGATCGTTTGATTGCATTATTAGATTTCGATTTTCATCAACGATCTCATCCACTTGGAATCGCAATACAGTGGAATGATTCAAAAGCTCTAATCGTCCACATACGATAAGTCCTCGCATAGAATGCTATTAAGCGCCAAATAGTACCATCGTCCCGGCGGAAAGGGGTTAATAGCGAATATCGCATAAAATAAAGATCTTCCAAACGTATGTATACGATGTGCAGTTTTTCAAAGCGAGCTTTCCTTATCCTCGGCATGCCGAAGCATAAACGCGCTAGTATAAACATTAATCTAACCTCATGAAATTCTAATATAAACACATGATGCCTCGTTTTCATTTTTCCCCATCCACCTCGTTTTTATAAACATGAATGGGATGCTTTTAAGCCCCTTATCCGCTATTTTTGTCTTCTGGGATGCCACGTACAAAAACGGATGGATATTCATGGACAATTTCACAAATAATGCATATCAAATCATCTTCGTTGTCGTAACGTATACTATAGGCTTTACTCAGTCTTAGAATGCAATGAGCCACAAAATACTTGGAGCACGCTTATAATTAAAACATCGATGAAACATCTCATTAGTATACAGAAATAGTAATTTCTTCAATTTTATTGATGTGGCAATAATCAATTGAGCTTAAATATAAAAGACAACAAATTCAGCTCACGAAACAATGTCTGTATGTGTGTGGTTATTGAGAACAAATTAGGTTTACAAATTGCATAAGCAATGTTTTTATTTTTATATTAATGTTTAGTAGGGTTTGTCTTTGCTTTCGAGACTTTGTTTCATCTTCTTGGCGTTATTGGTTTGACCAAATTTGCGGTTATTTCACATGGAATACTGACCCATCATCTGCTAATATTCTTTGCGGGTCTTCCTTTGAAGTTATTACGTGTTTTTGACATATTTTTTTCCAAGAACATCCCGAATTTGTTCAATTTGGTGGAGATCGGGAGGAATTTCATAATGGCCAAACGTAAAATTTGCGCTTTGTATCATTGTTTTGTTGAATTTTAAAACGATTCAATTAAACAAACTCAATTTTTTTGAATGATGAAATATTTAAACAACCAAATTAGCAACCTCAGTGGTCGCTATATATCCCCAAAACAAAATATCTTTATTTCCATAAATATTGAACTTGCTTTTGTGAATGAGACTGTAGCGTGGAGGCATAATTAAATAATGAAATATAGAGTACATGCGGCGAAATCCATGGGATTTTGCCGTTGCCAGTCCTTACGGTCAAGAAACACGTGGTCAAGAAACAAGAAGTACCGCTATAAGGGCTGGATCGACGCGCTCCATGTAGATAAGGACACTGGCGTCGGTTACATAGATAAGAAAGGGTGGCCTGGCTTCAATTGCCAGGTATAAATGTGACGCTCTGTAGAAATATTCCGGAGACGTTAGTTCGATTCCAGGCCTTGCCCGAGGAACATCTTTTCGGAGATTGTTCCGTTGAAGCCTCCATACATCGCCATTCTCGCTGCACTTCGTCTGACTGAGAGTCCAAACACGCCATTGCCATCCACGACTGTGCGCTCCGCATTTTATATAAATAAATGCGTTGAGCTGACATACAGTCTTTACTTCATCATCTCCATCTACGATCAGAACGAGCAGAACATCCCCATCCCCTTAGAGAATCCTGACAAATATCCGTAGTTCACCGGCGCCGTCCTCGTGGTCCAGACGAACGTTACGAAACGCCTAATTTCGAGTGACCTTTGGATCCGGGCTCCGCGATCCGGATACGCAGCATCCGCTGCAGCTACGAAGGAACGCAGGGGTGCCCATAGTCAGCGGCCCCCTACGTTACAAGACCATTGGTAAATATTTTTACAAAGCATATATATGTTTTTTGAAAACTCCTGCTGATTGAACCCAAGATGATTGAGGTACTAGTCCTACGTCCCAGTAGCCTATTTTGTTATATATTACACAAACCCAGTTTGTATTTTAACTAACAATTTCCATTGGGTGAAAAATTAAATGGATAAAAAGACTATTACAGACAGAATTTGAGCATTTAGAGATAGGAATTACAATCAAACCTGTTTTTGTGCGACTTTTTTTTTGTGCGATTTCGAAGTTATGCGGTTTTTTTAAAGCATTTTTTTTTATTTCATAAAGAGCACATATCGAGATATTCGACTGTGTAAATCATATTGCATCTACTATCACTGAATTACGACCACGTTCTTTATTCTGGTTCTGATTTTTGAAAAAAATGATTTAATTTTTTTGCATACTTTTAAAAACACAGACTCCAAAGGATTTTCCAAAATTCCAACTACTTACGGAGTTATATCTATTTTAGTGATGCAACAACTTTTTTCTACACGGTTGACATCATATCTCAAATATTAATGAATTAACTCACTTCAAACTGGGTTCGAACCTTTTCTATATAACCTTCTATTATTTTTACCAGATTTATGTCAAAATAATTAGTATTTCCGTAGTGTTATTTTTTAATTGCCTTTTTGTTTCCCTGTTTTTTTATTAACTTTTTTTATGCGATTTTGTATATATATCTTATATAGCTGTTTCAAAGTTATGCGGTTTTTAAAATCCCTGGAACGCATCTTCACTTTTTCTATGTAGGTTATATTGTGCAATTTTTTTGTGCGATTTTCAGTGGAAGCATCTACCGCACAAAAAAAGTTTAAGTGTATAAGGATCGATAAGCTTTTCGAAAGAAAAAAAAATATTACGTTTGATGAGCATAACTTGAAAATTCTTCGAGCTCAAATTACTCGACTCGAATAAAAATCGTTTACAAATGGAAAAAAGCAATGCATAAAATCAACTTTTCCTGTGAGCTAAGAAGTTTCATTTCAACCGCGCCAGTCTCGCGCATTTTTTCTAATTTACGAAAAGTACTCTTCTGACAGTTCTACAGTGATATCAAGCCTTCCTAATAACTTTTCCGACTTTTTCTGGAATTATACCTATTTCTGTTCCCGATTCTTACTTTAAGGCAATTTTTAACGCAACTTTACTGGGATTTTTCGTACAATAATTCGCTTATCACATCGTTCTAACAATTTAAATTGCATTAAAGTTGCTCAGCTTATTCTGCAATTTTCTTTAATATTCTAATTTTTAATGATGTGACTCTCTAAGGCATTTTATCACAATAATACAATAATTTAAATTGTTGTATAAAAGTCTAGAAACGTACTGAAATCAGTTTCGAAATCATTGAGATGAAACTGTGTGTTGTGTAATATATAATAAAATAGGATTGCATATAATAAAATAGGATACAGACACACACAGACAGTAGAGGCGTCACGGCGCAGTGTATCTATGAGATATGCGACGGAGACGGAGAGACTACAAACGATTTCCCTTCTCTTTCCCACCGACTGTCGCTAGGAGTTTCATTTTTCGTGATGTTAAGACCAATTTGCCCTACCATATATACTGCAGAAAGAATTATTTTATCGATCTTTAGAAACGTATACATTTATTTCATATGTTGAACCTCGTCGTACACTTGATATTGCTACTTACTAGTTCTATGATTGCCTAAATGCCCCAAGATGTCATGATTCCAGCCATTATTTACAGAAATTACTTCTTGTGGATTTGCTAGATTGTTACAAGAGACTGTTGGCACGCTCCATTTGAATAGCACCAAGTTGGCACACGTTTCACACGCAACTCCCATAGCAAAACCGGTAGCTGAGATGAAATAGGTGGTCCAGTCCACGTTCAGTATCATCCCTTTCTCTCGATGGTAAACCGGCGGCAGACATCCGCCGATTATGCTGATTACAGACGTGTTTCGCCGGATACCGAACCATTATACTAATTATCGTTTATGAGCTAGCTCTGGTCAACACTGTATCCCATCGGTTGCCACAACGCCTATTAGAAATATTGACAGCAACAACTAGATCTGACGATCCTGGCTCATCAGTATGCTAATGGCTGCCCAAAGGAACACTTTATGCAGTCACGACTACGCTTAATTGAAGGATTATCAGAGATGAGTGTGGATCGAACAGCATTCCTTGACCCACGCTAGAAAATCGATCTATTCTGATTCATATTTGAACATTTTATTTAATTTTCAGCTCGTAATTTTCGTTTACAATTACTATTTACAATGACCCTAGTGTCTTACAATACCAATCCCAATTAAACAAGGGACGATACAAGGGATATAGCATCGTTCGAATTATTCTCCATAGTTATAGAAGACATATTCATTAAGCTGGATAGAATAGACAGTGATATTAATATTAATGGAGAATGCCTCAGTCATCAATTTAGTGCTATTCTATCAATCGGACTATACCATATGGAAAAGCCTTCACCGAATATTTTATTCAAGAATTTAAATTTCAGTCTTATGACTCAATAGACATTTTTAATTACCTCAGCAGAGCAATTTTATTTTTCTTAGCCTATATTGCCTGCTCTTGGCTTTTTCTTGGGGGAAGCAATGGGGGTGAAGCCCTTGCTTTTGTAAAAGTACCATGCTTAAAAAAGAATTATCTCCAATTAAGAAATACGAACGCAGTATCTTTGCACTTTCCATATTATTTTTATCTTATTATATTATTCATCATAAACTCATTGAAGAACAATCGAATTTAAATCCATAAAATATGTCATCATTAGAGATGGGTTCCATATATTTTATCATTTGGATTCTGTACGAATGATCAATGGTCTTTGGAATTCATATATTATTAGTAAATATAGAATACGCCACAATAAGTATTACAAGTCAAGTCAATGCGTTTATTCCACACGAGAGAGAGAGAAAGAGATCTGACCGCAGGAGGGACGACCTCCCGCCGCCAAGGCTAACCGACGACTCTTCTAGACTCCCGCCTCCTGCGCGTCACTTCCCAACCGGCAACGGTGCACACGCAAGAAGCGATCGGTGGGTATGCAGGTGCAATGTCACCACAGGGCCACAAGAGATGTCGCTGTTAATCTGGCGAATTAAATCTGATCAGATTAACAGCGCTACTACATGGGAATTGTAAATTGCCCACGCTATGCACAACTTTTTATAACTAAGTTTTTCCAACACAATATCACCAAAGAGACTTGAGAGAAATGTCAGGAAATTCTTCATGCAGGTCGTCAAGCGTCACATAGCGATCATTTCATGTTCCTCAGAAATCACTGATGTCTCCCACTTTTTGCCTCGTCGTGAGTATCAATATAGCCTTATCTAAACAATCTAACCCACTTAGTAACGTATTGTCGACTCGTTACATCACTACTAAAAATTTCCACGACCTTCCGATGGATATTCACGGCGGTATTGTTCTGCAAAATCAAAAAACGAAGACCGCACGGATCTCGCATAGATGGGAGGTGGTGCGAGTGCGCGACGAGCTCTCCATTGGAAGAATTTACTGTGACTGAGCATAATGTCCGACGGGATCCAAACATCGAAACTCCTGACCCCAAGAGCCTTTGTTAACCAACTTTCTAGATGATTCTCATATTTAACTTCTATTTTATTCCAGAATATTTTTCTATGTCCTCTAGGACATATATATGCATAGAAAAGTAAATTTATCATAGTTCAACTTAATTCAAATACCTCTTTCTGTCCTCGTATTCCATATTGTATCAAGATGCTTGTCCATATTTAAATGGATCTTCCAGAATATTTTATTCAGGATAAAAGTGACCACATGCAATATTTCCACGTCAATTGCTCTTTTTTAGTTTCCTACTGCATTAAAAGTGTCTGATGTTAAATTTCAGTTCGTGTGCCAATTGGCATTTTTTACGACCTTACAAAAGCGATTTTTTTTCAGCAAAAATACAATCCGAGCGTGAAAATTCCATACGCTTTTTATAAAGCAAACTTCTCCCGGATTTTTTGAAGCAGCTCCTGTTAACATTATTAATGTTACTCTTTCTCCGGCGATGCCCTCTCCGTTTCAACAAGTTGGACAACTTCGGTCCGCCGGAAAATTCGCTCGGAAAATTGAACTTTGATATTTTTAATTACCCTCGCTTCACCTCAACGATGAAAACCCGACGTGGAAATTCTCCCCCGTTTGAAACAATATTGTGTTGTAAAACTTTCCCGTCGGCTCTTTTTATCGTTTACTAAATCAAAAGTAATACTCATTTGCGCCGGTGTCTGCCTTGCGTCACTAGGTGTATCTAATTAAAGATTGTCATCCCGCGGGAACAATGGAGATGTTTCGCTCCGCAGCTTACGGACTTTATCCCCCAAAGCTACTTATATACGTCTCTTATAAATCTTCTTGTAATTTAATTTAAGACTTTTGCAGCGGATGAATAAAAAAGCGGCGGGCATAAGGAAAATAGTCCTGCTATGCAAGCAGCGTTCCCGAAAGACAAGTTCTGCTCTCCTATTGTCCGAAGATTACGTCTCATTTTTCAGCTACCTCTGAATAATGATGATGTGACTTGCGCTTAGTTTTCCTTCCCCCCTCTTGGGTTTTCTTTTGAACTCCTCAGCTTTTCGACAATGGTCTACTGATAAGAAGTTTTCCACTGCTCTTGCACAAATATGCCAGTAAATTGAGCTTGCTGAGTGGCGAACACATTTTCATTTTCTCCCTGCCATTCATTTTATTCCCATTCTTATGCAAATTGCTATAAAATAATATCAACTTACCGAGCATATTGAGTATCCATTAGATTGAGTACTAAAACCATTATTTATACACATTTTTTTCTTCTTCATTTATGTTTGTGATTTTGGTCGCTTTGGGTGGCCTTCGGCGGTTGCAGTCTCCTCAATTGACTATCAATTTAGCTCTAAAGTGTAGTGATGGATCTATTTTTCATCCATTGTCAGATACATTAACGGCGCTGAAACAACTCCAAACAGCGCTCTGAATTATGGACGCGTTGATGCTTTTGATCGACTGTGAACAACTTCGAACAGAGCTTTCTCATGAACAAATGTTGATACAAAACAGTGAATATACTGCCTTATTATACCTTTAACATATCAGTTATTTCACACAACTTCAATTTACAATAGGGTAAACCTATTTTGTGGACTGTTATGTCATCATATGTGATGGATACAGCCCTAGGAACCGTTAGCCAGCCACCGATGATGTATTCCACAATTTTCATCTATCCTGAGCCTACTGTCTACTGAGTTCCTGAACTCTACGTGTTCGCATGAAAGCAGACAATGCTGATAGTTGACACTTTGCCGTACATTAATGGCGTTGGGTCCATGGATGCTGTGGATTCGCATCAAGAATACTTTCATACCATATTATTTTTAAATTTTGTATAGCTTTATCTCGCGTTATTTAATACAGAATTAAACAATATTTGGCATGCTCTAAAAAAATTGCATTAATTACAACTGTATATAGATATAGCTGTTTATTACTGTAATAGATCTTGAATATTTATACATTTTTAATTAATTAGTGTAAGCTAAAATCGGATCAGTTTTAACATCATGGTTTTTAATATTAAAAAAATAGCAAGGATGTGGCGATCTACTTTTTCCCTGCCATTTCTTACATTTTCTCCTCTTTGACATTATATATTTTTGCAGAGCCCATTGTTGATGCAAATTTAATTTAATTTCCGCGCCCACGTTTTTAAAGGAAGTCCCGACGAGTCCTGGAAAGACTCAACAACCGGGCAATTACATTTCATTCGTAATTTTTACTACAAAACACGCCCTTAAAGCGGCTCGAAAATATCATCTCGCGAAATCATCGCTCATATCGAAATTCGCCTGCGAAAATCGCTCGCGCGAATTGTTGCCAAATTTCTCATCCAGCTGTATGGAATATTTCAGGTCGGGATTCGAACAATGCGAATATATTAAAACGGCATTAATTATATTTATCTGCCTGAAAAGTTTTCAACTCGTGTACCTCCCGGCTTCCGTCCACATATTCAAGCTACTCTAATTACGGTGTAATATTTAGGGGGTGGCATTTTCCTCGTCTTTATCAGCACGTACGTACAATTGTAGCTGGGCAGAGTGTACTTTATCATGTATCCACCACTTCAATGTCCTTTCTGCCCTCCCCATACACTGCCCAAGCATCCTTTTGAATTACGCCAGAGCCCTTTTATGTAAATTAATGTACTTTGTAAAAATGAAAATAAATTCGCCACTACAAAAAGACACCCCTTGTTAAAGAAATACTTGTTAATTTAATGGCACAACTTAAAAAATCGAAAGATTTATGTCATTGAATAAGATATGCAAGATGCGGCAGGGAAACTTCCTTATTTGAAACGCGCACTCTAAAATGTCAATTATTCCAAGAACAATAAGTTAGCACTTATTTGAAAAGAAAATGAATTAACGTTTTTTTATTATGTAAGTTTAGTAATGATCATTCTATGGACTGTCTTAAAATGTCTCTCTATAACATAGAAAAAATAATTGAATTAATATCTCATATAGTGTTCGAGTTATTCATTGTTTAAACAAGGTATTTTACCTACCACACCCTATATTTGAATTACGCCATGTTTTTTTTTCATTTTTTTTCCTTTTATTTGTCTTATGAAGATTTGTTGAAACTTTTTAAAAAAAAATTGAGCACATCCCCATTATACAGAATCCCCATTTTAAAAACTATGGGCAATCTTAATGAATTAACTCAGAAGATCGTTCTTCCAACAAACAAAAAAAATCTGTGATTATAAACCGAGCTTTGAACTGTTTTTATAATGAAGGAACATATGTGGAAAAATAAGATATTCCATTTGTATTTTTATACATTTTCTTATATATAAAAAATAATCTCTTAAGTTTGTTCGTATGTAATGCGCTGCAATACCGTTCATCAGATTGCGATAAAACTTCGTCAATTTATTACTAAAGATTGCGCTACTAACATAAGCATAGTCTAATATATAAAAATTAATGTTTGTTTGTCCGTATTTAATGCGCTTTCATACCGTTCATCCGATTGCGATAAAATTTTGTCAATTTACTGTTTAAACTTGCGGGAATAATATAAATATAGTAAAAATATTGCATGGATGCACCATGTAGAAACCTTGTAGAAATGGGAGTTCCTAGTCTATACAGACGGATCGTCACAAATAAAAATGAGCGCCCAAGTGAAGAAGGCAACCGACTCAACCCTCACTATAGCCATGTGGGCGGCGGAAGACAGATTTGGCTGGAAGGATGTGGTTCGGAAACAAACAAAATCTGTATGGTCATAGACACGATCTTCAATCATGATGAAACGTAAAGAAATAAAGAGCACCATGTTGGCGCATATTGATCTGGTGAAATGAAGTTTGGGCTGCGGGGTCGGGGGGAGTGGTTAAGTCGGTCTTCGATACGAGAGCGAGTGTGTATATGCTATTTGGCTCGCGCTACACGTGACCTAAAGCGATAAACCACGTACTGCATTACTTTTCACATAATTCTACCAAATTCTGACATTTGCTGAATCGAATTAAACATCGATCACAATTCGAAGCCAAGAAATTTTGTCAAATGGCGCACTAAATTTACTACCAAAAGATAATTTCTATATGCAGATTTTGTAAAAAAGAAATGGCTACATTTCGTCGAGGATTTATTTTTCTTTTTAGATCCAACGAAGGTAGATTTTGTCTGGTATTTTTATGAATATTTATAAATAAATATTATCATTATTATATGAATTACTTACATTATGCGCGTTTGATATTCTTTGGTTTCGTCTCTATCGCTTTGAATGTTTCGTCATGAATCATTTATCGTGCAACACGTTGTATAATATACAGGACAGAGCGGGGCTTCGACGAACTTCCACTTCCTGGCTTCCGGTTTCCTCACGGATTTAGGCCGAAATAATACATCTGCTTGCGGAGAGGATTCGCTAAAATTTCGCTATGGAACCAAACCGGAGAAAGTTTCTCCGGCTAACTTTTGCAACTTCAGAATGCTTTATTTTTTATAATATTTTGTCTCTTTTTCCTTATCTTGGAATTATTATATATCATATTATTATTGTATATTATATATCATATAATAATTCCAACATATATTATATACACTAGACGTCATTATTTGTGCTAAATGTCACATAACTCAAGAAAACGTCACATTTGGATGACCCTATCTATATCTATTGACATTGTTCAAAATGAAAACATTTATGACAAAGCTTCAAAGCGGAATAGTTTGCTTGTATCACTGCTGAAATAATTCGGGGGGCTTAAAGCGACCCCCCTTCGCTTGGCGATAGTTAAAGCGCGCCTGCCACTGCCAAGTCTATCCCCGTCAAGCAACAAACTAGGGCTGTGCAAAGTTATCGGACACATGTGGGTAGTAAAAATGAAACGAGGGTATCCCAGTTAAATTGGCATTTGGGCATCGCCTGCGACTGCGGTGTGCATATTATCGGCACGTGCAGATCCACGTGAGCATTCCACAGAGCTGGTATTTTTCATTTACGGTGCCATCGGCGCACAAAGGGATAATTAAACCGGAAATGGCGGTCGGCGGAAGAGTGGCACACAAAGAGCGGATCTACAACCACCCCATCCCTTAAAATAACATCGCTCGAAAAGCTCGCGAATGACTGTAGTGCCTCTTCAACGACTATCCGAAGCATCATCCCTGAACATATTTGTCGAGGGCCGTGAACCTATGCACAGCTACGCCTCACTTGACTCCCATAAATACAGCATGAACGACGTCTGTTTTGATCTGCTGAAAAAACGGATTTCAGATTAAATTCATTTGTCGCCGTCGACATTTTAACAACTTCGCATTAATCGCATAAAAGCGCCAATCAAACAACGGGTATAATAGATATGCAACATGATCTGCACAATAACATTTCAATACACTATTTTAACAGTGTTTTTCATCAACCCGATGTTTGATTTTAGATGGACATCATCATCGGTGTGCTAATCATACAATATGCAACAAAAAACGATTTATTACCACGTATTTTGGAGTAAATCCAATATACAATGCAATAAGAGCTCCCACTTCTGCTCACCCAAATAACGCTGACGCCCACGTGCGCGATATAAACACATAATTTATTTGCTCATAACTTATAATGCCGAGTATATTCCAAATTTTGCATTAAAAAGATCGATGATTACTAAAAACTATGAAATAAATTCTATAATATTGTAACGTGGACGAATTAACATCCCCATGTTATAGCGCCGTTAATCTGAGCAGATTCTCCAGATCAACAGCGACATCTTCCGTCTCTCTTTAGATGCAATGTGCTATTTTAACAGCGCCATATTCTGTTGTGCTGCGGGAACATTGCACCTGCAATTATCGACTATCGCTTCTTGCGCGTGCTTGCCGGTTGGATGATGACGCGACGCGCGGGAGGCGCGAGTCGAGAAAAATCAGCGGTTGGCCTTGGCAGTGGGAGAACGTCCTTCCCGCAGCCATGAGAGTCTTTTCGTTCGACGCCCGTCCACCTTCATCCATACGTCCGGCTACACATGATCCGATAGAAGAACGGACCCATGCGTTAGCGTGGCCATCCAGATGAGCGCGTGGAAGCGGGGATTCGCCCAGAGACTCTGCCCCTGAAAGCGCTCTCGCTTCTACATATCAATATATTTGTTTTTATAGCTATTTGCGAAAGACTACTACTTTCACTATATATTACCCAATAGTGTATAACATATAGGACCTAGCTGATTCAGCCTGGAAAACTTAAGGCGTCTTCTCACTTTAGGCGCCTCAAAAATAGGCTATTTTCGCGATTTTTTTTCGAGGATTTTCGCTAAAAATTATGAGATAAAATGGATCTTATGTAATAAACACATCTTTCAAGTACATGAAAAAAAAACATTTTTATTTTTTTGAACAATTATTATAATAAAACAGTAGCATCGAAAAACCCGTGTAGAAATGTTATGTTCGTGGCTTGTTGATGGTATCTCCGAGATGGGTCATTTGAAACAAAAAAATAAAACAGTTTTAGATTCAGTATATTAGTGGCTATAGCGCATATCATCAGATTTTTGATATTCGCGAAAATAACAAAATGGCGCACGTTTTTCGAAAAAGTAAAAAAAAACGCGTTTTTTTTGCAGTTTTTTGTAAAAGAAATTACTTAAAATCAAAATTTCAAAAATCTGATGATATGCGCTATAGCCATAACTATGAAGAATATGTCATTCAAATTTCACGACAATCGGCCGGATAGTTTCCGAAATTTCATCAACAAGCCGCCGAAAAACCTTGTTTTGAGATAAACGCGTTTAAAGTTTTGGTTGCAGGAAAATTGCCCAGACACCGCTGTTGAAACACTCGTTGTTATTTTGGGTATTTCTTTCGAAGATCTTCATAAATCGGTTTCAAAAGTGAGTCTGAACAATACGATATTTATACTTGAGTCATTTAGGACTCATGTATAAATCAAATCCTGAATCATGAGACTTACTACAGATACCATTTCATGTGAAAATGTGTTGATGTTTGGATTAAGTCTCTGCTTTTACAGGTGCTAAATACAAGAGCAAAAATGAAGGAAAAAAATTAAGAATGCTTCGATGCGCTACGTTCGTTTTCATATCCCCAACTCGCGAAAAAGAACCATTTTCAACATAATTTCAAACAAAACATTGATTCCGAATGGGTCTTCCGTGAATTCATTTCGAATTTAATTACGATAGCGTTGTTTGAAATCCTCTCACGTTATAATATTTTAATTCTGCTTCTCTTATTTTGCGTCACAAATTTTAATGTCTTAGCTTACAGTGTTCGTTAAGCATTACCTTTGTGCTACTTAAATTAATCCTTAAACTTTAGCCTTAAAATTTGAGACAGCAACGGGCTTGTTTTTACTGTCGCAAGACGTCCTAAATATTGTTGTTAATTAAGGATAATAAGCAGGCAAAATTATTTCACATCAAAGAGTGAAAATGAAAGATTAAAGAGCGGCACAGTACGAAACGAAATCAATTCTTTTATGCGACAACGTCGTCCTGGACTTCCGCGCAAATCGAATTTGCCATAGCGAAGTGCACAAGTAAGTCTTTTTTTCCATCAATCATTACGTTCAGGTTTTGGTCCAAACAAGGATGGGTATGCAATTCCATCCATCCATGATGCACCCCTGTGAGAGCTGTTCATCAATCAGCGTTGTCGCGCACCATTGCTCTTCGCAACGCATTGCGAAATGCGCTTCACCTCACCTTGAAATATGAGACCCGTTTCCGGTGCATCCGGATACAGGACTCGTGCTGCAATTTTAAAACCTCCGATTGGCACGCAAGCTTTGCTAATTTTCAAATTGCCGCGATCCTCAAACGCCATCGCCCGGATCGCTCAATCAGGCCGATAAATTCCGGCACTCAATTATCGCATCCACTTGCGTATTTATTCGCGTTATTTACGCCTCTTTTTCTTTGAAACAACGACAACAGATGCCAAGAATAGCCGCCGGCTTCAATTTAGAACTCTGCGCCCGGTGTGGATAATTGTGCCCCAGTGCCCAGTCCGACCCTGGCCGGGCGAAATATAAATGTGTAGCATTAAGTGAAACGTAACAATTTTACGACGCCCAAAAGTAGCACTTATAACGACGTTGAATTGTGTTCCGTGACGGACGACCTTATGTTTACATTGCCTGTTCTTTGCTTTTTTTCTGGGGGGGTGGAGAAATGGGGTTGAAGTTCCTGCTTCAAGAATCTCCCATTAAGAAATGCAAACTAAATATTTTTGCACTTTGCTTGATATTTTTATCTTAATCCATATAATAATTTATATCCATACAAATAGGGAATCTAATCCCGAGCCAAAATTTCGATCCCGGAATTATTTATTCCCGCCGCTGCAGATGAATACTTATATACTATAATACTTTGATGTGATTCGTAATTATGTTACGGAGGAATACAAAAATTCTGAGCCCCGTATCTATTATATTTCATATCGATATTCCCATTATTAGAGTCGAGGTGTAGTAAATACATCACCGGTAGAGAAAGATTAATATAAAAAATTGAAAAACATACATGTACGCTATATATGTATACATAGATTAGACAGTCACTGCCCCTAGGCGTCGCCTAAGTTCGCCAATTTCGTCGGGAATGTCTCGATTTAGTAGCCTTCATCGCGTTGGCGAGGTGTACGATTTCTGTTAGATAAAAATTTCAATCCCGAATTTTTCGGGATTGCGTTTAATCTCGGGATTCTTAAGCACATAAAACTGTCCGAGATCTGGGATCCCGGAATTGGATTCCCTACATACAAACGAATCGAAGAGACCACCAAAATTATAAAATCCACCAAATCAAGTGATACTTAACCAAAAATAAATGCATTTTAAATGTAAATATATATTGGTATTTATTTGACTCTATGAACTCTGTATGGTCGAGCAACAGGTTTTCAAATCTACACATTATAAAATATCTATAATGTCGCCAGATCAAGTGTTACTATTTAAAATACCGTCCCTTTGAATCAATCTCCATTAAAAATTTAATAAACTGTCGTTTGGTTAGAAATCTGCTTTTATGAAATATCACATCACTCAATAAGTTCGTAGGTTTTTTTTTCGTTTTAAACATTTTTTTTCTTAATTTGAGGTAGTTTTTTCGCAATTTCTTTAATGTGCGTTCCGCCGAAAATCGCACAAAAAAGCTGTGACCTACATAGAAAAAGTGAAGATGCGTTCCATGGATTTTAAAAACCGCATAACTTCGAAACAGCTGTATAAAATATATCCAAAATCGCATAAAAAAAGTTAATAATATAACAGGAAAACAATAAGGCAATTAAAAAATAACATTTTTGGTAACATTTAAAGGACGTCTTGCATCATTGGTAAAATTTTAAGGATGTCTGACATCTGGCATCTCAAATGCTAGATGTTCAATGATGATTCATCACAAACTATCATCGCTGTAAAATAATATTCGTTGCGATTTCCTATTTTATCAAAATATATCGATACGTACTCTTTATGAAATAAAAAAACCGCATAACTTCGAAATCGCACAAAAAAAGTCGCACCAAAAGATGTTTGAGTGTATTACACATTTGGATATTCAAAATTGTCTCTAATTTAAACATCATTGATCAAAAGACTATCATATATCAAGCCTACAAGTAAAATACAATATATTAGGGGGACCCAAAAGTATTCGCGTATTTAGCAAAAAACATTCAAATTTACAGATTATTAAACAATATTATAAAATATCATTCCCATTATTATTGAACGCATCTTCCCATCACTTTGGCAACTATTTGATCTTTTTTCTAAAAAAAAAATCCAGCTTAAAAGCATAAAAATATTCATCATCATTTTTAAGATGAGAAATGATTTTTAAGAGAATTTTAAATGAATTCTATTTATTATAAATCAAAATAGAGATTCCTTAAACAGTATTAAGGCCTCCCACGTAAATTCAAAATAGTGTAAATGTGCTTTTTTATACTAAAAAAGGGTAAGATTTATTCACATTTTTTAAGTGGTTCTAAAAGCTTAAATACTTACCCCTAATGCGAAATAGATTGTTTTGAAAAATCGTATTTTTTCGTGCAAAATGTCGTAATTTCCGGTGTTATATGAGTATACATCGCGTCCCATTGCTGTCTCTACTCCCAATGGGGTCGTAATTCCTCCACCCACTCGCGCAATCCCAATGTGGCAGTAAAAGATCCTTTTCTCCTCTACAAGGCACCTCAAAAATTACGATACATCCCGAGCTGCGAAATTATTTTAACTATGCGGATTTAACCACCACATGTTGTCAAGCTTGCTTGTATTTTTTCGATCGTACATAGCAATTAAAAGTTGAAGCATTTGCTTCGACGCTGGGATTTCATTGCTCAATTACATTTTATACAACAATGTCTTGCGGAATGCTTTTGTAAGCTGAACGGAGTTCGATTGCCGATGGATTTGGCGATTAATAAAAGTCGCTCCTGTGTGTCGCAGACATAGATCTGAATATCGATGATGAATAATAGTCGCGATTTCTGTGTAATAGTAAAGCATTTACATCCTGTCCAATTGGTTCGAATGACTTTGTTCGCAATAATTTGAGGGGCAAAACACGAGTATTCGAACGTAGCTGACTGGAAATTACAAATGAATGTTTGCAACCCTTTCAATGGCGCAAGGGTCAGATGGCTTAGCTTGAATGAATGGTCGTGATTTCCAGGTAAATAAACAGACCTGTTTCAAAATTCGATTCTATCATGCTAAGAACTTTCGAATGGGCGAACAAAAACCTATTTGATTTGACATTCATAGTTATGAGTTGGGCCTTACAAAACAACACGGCTGTATATGAATAATTTGACAGCATCCCTTATTGAATGTATCTGAATACAAATTTCAAGAGACAAATTTTTACAATTCGAACAATCATCATCCAACTAATTTACATTCTTAAACATCCCTCGAGCAAATAATTCTCATTTATGACACCAATCATATATTTTTTTTATTTGAAATCCTAAACCTTATCCATCCGAGCATTAATTCAACCCCCATATGTAAACAAAGGGGATTAATTGATTTTCCGACGCGATTGTTTAGGCACGTCGACGATAGGCACATAATGTAATGTTTCCTTTGTAAACCATTAACTATTTCATAAACTCTATTTTATGTTTGCCAGTATTTAATAACGCGATAACGTCGTATTAATATATGAGCAAACACAGTTATGTCGATTGTTAATTAAATAATATCACCCACAGAGTATCGTAAATTATTCTAATGGCGAGGATGTGAGCTATTTGTAATCATCGAATATTTGATATTGTACGTAAGTCAATTTGTTTCAATGCGTAAAGAGTATCCATTATTACAGGCTATAAACATTAATTTGGCTTATAAAAATAAGCCCATTTATGGTGATAAATTCCATACCCCAAAATCAACAAACATTACATGAACATCTTACAGAGGCTTTGAATATTCATCCTGAATAAAAATCTATATATTTCCCTCTTATATTCTACAAGATCGAATATATGCATTTAAAAAAATAGAAAGAAGAATATTACAGTGTTTTGGACGTGTAGAGCCGTCCATGTTCACGGATATATGAGAATCATCCAGAAAATCGAAAAATTCTTGTATTTAATTGAAATTCACATCAAGATCAGATCACCGTCGAGATTGAGATATTTCTGTAGTCAGGGCACCATCTTTTGTATGCCAACATCATGGACCTCCACCGCTTTTGGATTGTCTTTTGGATTCTGGGGTGTAGTGACACACCCACGACTCATCCTTCGTCACGATAGACTTCAGAAAAGATTTACAATCCCGTGCAAAAAGATTCTGGACACCCATCTTGCACACAACTTCTTATAACCAAGTTTTTCCGACACAATATCATCGAGGAGACTTCGAGAAATGTCAGTAAATTCTTCGTGAAGATCGTCGAGCGTCACATCACTACCATAAACCTCCACGAGCTTCTGATGGATATTCGCGGCGTTATGGTTCTGCTAGGTCGAAAAACGGATAACTGCGTGGATCCGCACGGATGAAAGTTGGTGGGAACGCGCGACGACCTCTCCATGGGAAGAGTTTACTGTGACTGAACAAAATGGCCGTTAAGATCTCCCCATACATGCCAGATGCGCCAACTTCGAAACAAAAAAGAATCCCCCGGCCTCAAGAGGCCTTGTAACCTTACTTTTTATATTAGAGCTTTTTTTTTTTTTTTTTTTTTTTCTTTGAAAACGTGCATGTACCCAGGTTGAGATTCAACCTATAACAGCACTCGCTAAATTACCAGACTCAACTTGTGAAATACGCAGGTGAAAAGTAAGTTAAAAAAAAAAATAATAATAATAAAAATAATCATAAATAGAACATAGAACAACATAGAATAAAAATAATAAATAATAATAATAATACTAAAAAAAATAATAATAATATATAAACAAATAAATAAATAAATAAAAAATAAAATAATAATAATAAATAAAATTAATAATAAATAATAATAATAGAATTAAAATAAAGTAAAATATATATAAATAATAAAATAAATAGATAAATTTCAAACAAAAACAATAATAAATAAATAAATAAAGTAAATAAATAAAAACCCAAAAAGGCAATAATAATAAATAAATAAAGTAAATAAATAATACAAATAAATAATAGTAAGATTTAAAATTAATAATAGTAAAATAAACATCAATATATAAATAGATAGACTAATTAATTAAATAAGTAAATGACTGACAAACAAATGAGCAAATAAATTAAATAAGTAAATAAATTGAATACATAAAATAGGTAAATAAATAAATAAATAAGATAACTCAATAATTGATAATAGATAAATAAAATAATTCAATAATTGATGATAGATAAATAAAATAGTTCAATAACTTAAATAGATAAATAACAAAAATAAAATAAATAAATCAATTTAATCAATTCAAAGAGGGAAATGGAGGCAAACGCACGGCCACTGTGTGGGTTACGAGAGTGAAAGAACGAGAAAGTTGGGGGCGGAGGCCTAGAATGTTAAGTTACAGCGTCAGCCACGAGGGTTCTTGGATCGATCCAATGCGCCTCGTAGTACTCACCTGGAGCGCCTTTAGCGCCGAAACTTGTGCAAAATGCATTGAAGGCGCTGAAGGCACCAGGACGGGCTACCAGATCCTTGTGTCCCACAGGCCCCTCACGTGACGCGCGCACTCGGCGTAGGAGCTCCTCTCTTTCAGATGCCATCCCAGGACATGACCACAGAATGTGATCTGCGTCCATGCACCGATCACCGCATGGACACTCCGAGGTGTTCGCGAGGCCAAGCCCCATTAAGTGAGCGCTAAAACGGCCATGTCCCGTGAGGAACTGTGATGTCCAGTGATTAGGACATATCCAAGGAAATTTATTCCTCCGTTGAACGGAGTCGAAGAACAAATAAAGATGGCGCCCAGTGGTCGAAGATGACCACCTACACTCCCATTCCTCCAACGCAGCCCTCCGTGCCCACTCTCTCAGATCTCTCGAACCCACAATCGTCACGTCCTCGGGATTGAGGACTTGTTTGCCGACTTTAACTACTTGTCCGTTTTCCCGTCGAAATTTGCAGGCGCTGACCTGCATTTTTAGATCGAGGGGTAATATTCCAGCTAGTACCGGGAGGCTGTCTGTTGAGACTGTCCGGTAGGCCCCGGTGATGCGGAGTAGCGGCAGTCTTTGTGCACTGTTAAGGCGTCTATGGCTGGTTTTGCACATGCCGTATCTTCCTAGTCTTTCGGACCATGCCCCGGCTCCGTATAGCGCAATGCTGACATATATGGCATCATAGGCGATGCGCATGTTATCCCTGCTAAGAGCTGTCAAACTCGCGGCCCACAACGAATATTTTATTTTTTGCAATCCAACCAACAAAATGTTGTTGATTTTCTCGAAAAAGTTTAAGTATTGAGAAAGTTATCTCTTTGCATAAGTTTGCTAGATAATTTTAGAAAGATTTTTTAAGAAAAATATTTTTTTTCAATATTCAGAAGGCGAAGTAAAGAGTAAGATAACTTACGCCAAGGACCTCTCATGTGCCAAATCCGTAAACAAACTGTTCTGTACGTTTTTATGAAAAATGATTTTTTTTGCGGCCCACCTGAGCTTTTTTATTTTGGTCCATGTTAACACTTTGACGTACACAGCCGTCAAATTCCGTCATGCGTCAGATAATACTTGTTTTTTAGGCCAGATAAGTCTATGCATACCGTCTTCGTGGACACTTAGTATCCTTAAAAATTGTATTTTTGCAATAAAGACTCCCGCTTCGGCTGACCCAGATGATCTGGAAATGTCACCCATATGCTCGAATTCCGAAAGCTATAATATTTCCAAATGTGGAAGAATAACTGCAACATGGACTCATTTGTGATTCCACAACGAACAACAGGATATCATCCATCGCTGATGATGACCAGATGACTCTTCGATAGCTCTGAGCTCATTTCACAAAGTCAAATATGGTAATAAAGTACATGTGATAAATAATAAGCGTCAAATCTTGATGTTGGCCGTTAATTTATTCGTATTGGATGAACATATATACAATTCCATTTTACAACCATGAGAAAACATGAGTACTATTCCATATGGTGCTATATATTCCATAAGAAACCCACATTAACATGTCCTTCACTATGATGTATTTATTACAACTCGACTATAATCATGTGAATATCGATATGTAATATAATAGATGCGAGATTCAGATTTATTCAAAATTCCATATGGTGTACCAAATACATATCATAGTGCGCGCAGGCGTTTTTTAGCAAGTCGTAAGCATATAAATTATTATTTAGGGATCGTTTTGCACAATATTTTCAATTGACGCATAAATATATTTATATACATGTTGTTTTACTTTTATATTGAATAATTTATATAAGCATAATATTTTCTGCGAATCTTTCGTTTTTTGTCTTTGTCTTAAGAAGTAGTGTTCAACACCTAACGCGGTTGAATGGTCTTTGAATCAAACTAAGATTTCTTAATTAAATTAGTTTCTTTTCAAATTTCAAATAAAAATTCGTCTATAAAATCAATCTTTTGTGATTTTTCGGTAAAAAAATCGAATCAAAGGAGTTTGAATGCCTTGGGGTTTTTCGCCTCCACGAGCACCCGAATAAGATTAATTGGTTATGGATTTTTTTTTTGTACTGAAGCATTAATTATTCATAAACATAGCCAAAATGATCCTGAAATATTATTATCCCGGCGTAGTCCTGGACGTAGGCAAACCCATGCTTTGTCCGTAGCTCAGTAGACGTGCTTGCTTGACAATCTCATAAAGCACACGGTAATTATACGACCGTAATGACCACATCAAACATTCTGTTGCAACCGGGAAAGCCGGGAAATATAGCATTGGGCCGAGTTGAAATAGGGTTTATTTGTTTTCTGGAAAGTGTTCTAACAGAATCTCCTGCTGCAACCGCCCCCCGACAACCCCATTCCTGTTTATTGTCCGCCGCAAACTGTTGCACTTGTTAGCCCACCTTCTACAAAACTCGTTACAGCGTGTCGTCGGCATTGCTTACTGGGCTTAAGTAATTAATGCTGACATTACTTTGTTAAAATATCCGCCAGTAGTGCCGACGATGAGAGGAAGAGCCCGCCTGAAACGTAATTTACTTACTTGAAAAGATGCTGCCCCTCACTTCTGACACAACAAAGAAAGTGAACTTGCATCCTACCCACTCCTAAACTTTCTATATTTGCATCTCAAAGTTTTGCCTTCGGAACTCTTATTTTTGTAATTAACTTACTTCCGTCGAATGCATAGAAAAAACTTTCCTCTTAAACCTTTTTAAAATAACAACCCGGTGAAAAATTGCGCGCTTTTCGCATACAACCTGAATGCTAAGTTAAGTTTCTTCCATTAAAAGCGATTACATCGTGCATGAACATATTTCCATAAAATTACAAGATGTATACAGGTAACCCTCGTATAATACAGTAATTAGGTTTCTATGAAATACTATAGTGCCAAACTGTACTGTGCGAAACTAAGAGCAAAATTTAAATTTCATACGAAAATAGCATCGAAAAATATTTCTCTTCTGGATTAACTTCGATGTAAATTCTATTAAAACAATTTTTTTAATATTTTCTGAACGATTGGATGTATCAAGAAAAATGTAGTAGGAAAAATACTCTAACTTTTTTCTTCTTAATGTGTCATATTCATTATCAGACAAAAGCAATATTCTTAAGAGATTTTTCCTATGATAAAGTGCTTCCTAATAAGTTCCCACACACAGCTAAACTGAGATAAAATGTTTGAATTTCAATAAACATTCAATGTCACTCATACATACCGACTTTATTAACACATTTCCGTCGGGTTTTGATAAATAATCGCGCATATG
Source organism: Stenopsyche tienmushanensis (assembly GCA_008973525.1). Lineage (NCBI taxonomy): Eukaryota > Metazoa > Arthropoda > Insecta > Trichoptera > Stenopsychidae > Stenopsyche > Stenopsyche tienmushanensis. The sequence goes on from WACJ01000538.1 coordinate 2,123,785, forward strand.
TGCGTTTTGATTCGAGCGATACAGATAGATCATTCTCGCTCATTGAGTGCGGAGATTAGTGAATCGGAGACAGAGACGGACAGAATGTCTTGCGTCTCATACACTCGTATATCGATGACAAGATCGTGCTGTAAAGGTACCCCTACACGTCCAAATATTCTCAAAAATTGCGATCCATAGCGCTTCATTTTCAATTCCGTGCTTCTATTTCAAACATTACATTTACAAACTCACAAGACCAAAGACAAAGAAAACCACATAAATCTATACACTTGGGTCTGTTTTTATGCGGATCTTTTTATGCGAATTTGAAGTTATGCGTTTTTCAAAAATAATGTAACCTTTCCCTCATTTTTCTAAAGAAGACAATTTTTTTTTAATGCGAATGCGCATTAAAAAAATCTAAACTTAACACTAGTGCAAGTAACAACCATTAAAGTGTTTATAGGGCGATGGGCGAATGGAGTGGTTTTTAAATGTGTATTATATTAACCCTTTGGGTAGTGAGCTAATTTTATATAATCTTAAACTTATTGTATATCCGCCACTTATTATCCGTACAAATCCAATTATCTGTCAGGACCGTCGCAGCGTGTATAAAGCTTGTACACATTTGTATACATTTGAAATCGATTCATCATGTCATTCACATATCATTATTAGACGATAAATTTGGGTTAACGATCTATCCAATCGTATGATGTATTCAAAATGCTCTCTCCGTTTGTCTCCCATTCACAATCTCCAAACAGTATGATAATCTCTCCGTCTCTGTTTCTCTCCAAACTCAACGTGAAAGATAATCCGTATCTGTCCGTTTCCGAACTCAACGTCACTGGAATTCGCTCGCAAATAGGCGACCGTACTACCATACAGGTTAAAAAAAGACAATTTCAACACAAAAGGATGACAATTTGTAATTTGTACAATAATCGTGTAAAATAGACTTTAATTAAGCAATTCTAAGATAAATATGTATAGTGTTTTTATTTATATGAATTTTAATGCGATTTTTGGTACATTATATCACATTGATTTGACGTTATGCGGTTTTTAAAAATAATGAAACCTATCCCACAGCTTTCTATGTAGTTCGAGTCTTTTTTATGCGACTCCCCGTGGACGTATCTATCGCATAAAAAGAGACCCAAATGTACTTAAAACGTGGCAACAAAAGTGATTATATTTGAAACGCGCGAAATTAACGAATATTGTGTGCTATCGACAGTGTTAAGGTTCGTTTATTGATATACAAGCTTCGCTCACGCTGCGCGGTTCTGAGAGAAAAATGGATTTGTATGAAGATAAAAATACGTTAATTTATTGCATGCCCTGATCATTGGAATGTGGGTTTTTAGAGTTGTTTTTCGTAATTTTTATCTTATTTGTATAGTTTTTAGTTTATCAAGAGAGTGAGGCTGTCGTATAAAATTGTTGCGTGAGCATTCAATGCATGGCGAGCCAAACCAATCCCACAAACAAAGTGTTAATATTTCAATGTTAAAAGCAAGAAATCTGTATCGAGATACTTTCAACCCTTAAATTTCATCAATATCGCAAATATGTCCTGTAAAATATTTTTTTCATAAACACAAATCTATGCAATATTTCACTCATAGCAGACAAATTTAATATATTTTTGAGTTCTATTGAGTATGAATACAAAGAAAATTGATCATTGATAAACCCGGTTAAACCACAAATATCATCGATGCCTTTATAAATATAACATTTTAACCAAATCATTGATACACGAGACACATGTTGTTAATGCTTTACCAGAGATGAATTCTTAACAACATAAGATGGCTTAAAATCAAAATATCGCATAAAGAAGCTGTTTTCATGTGATGTTCCATAATTTACAACCTCCCGCCGTGATTAATTAAGTTCCTGATGTTATTGATTGCGTCAATTTGTAGGGGGTGTCATCGTCGATTTTTTTTCTGGCAGACTTCATAACCAGGGCGCTAAAAGCAGACTATTAAAAGCTGTCAGCCGGTTAATATCATGTCGGTTTAACGGCGTCATATTCGTTCTGCGCTCCCTGCAGACCATTGATATTGTCCGGTTGGATGAAACGTGACCGCTTATTGGGAGGGCGTAATTGAATGGCAAAGGGGTGTATGTGTGGTGCTTAATGAGTGTAAAACTAGCCGGTCGTGCGATGCAGCCCTGGTGCCACTCATGTCCGAGGTGGCAGGGTTGCATCTACCGTTAGAGGGAGGCAGACCACCCCCAGGCGTCTCGGTCTGGGCTCCGACGTACGACACAAAGCTCCTCTTGCACCTGACAGAGCAGGTTATGCGCAGATATTAATGCTCTACAACGACATTTCAAATTATTCCTCTTTTATGCGCAAAGTTAATATCCATCTCCCTGATTGTCAGCCAAGGTGTTATAAATGGATACGCGACCGGGAAAAACGTCATGTGCGAAAAGCGGGAGACGCTTTTTTGTCGCGTTAATACAACTCCATTGTACCCGTTGCACGATGCATCATATCAAATATTTATATTAATAAAATTCGCCTGTATGTAATTCATTTATTATTGTTATATCCTATATGTTTCTATAAGAACGCTTTGAATATATAAATTATCCATTTTTTGGTGCTATATGGGGGATGGTAACTTCATGACTAATTTATCAAGCTCAAGTTTATCTCATGACTCTTTAAATCCTCCCTTCAAACAATTATTTGTGTGTAGTGGGGCCTTGATTCTGTTTGTAGAAATCACCCTGCTAAAAAATGGGGGATCGGTTTATTAATATTTCTGAAGGGCAGTCTCGAATCTGAATAAATATATATTCAGACGATGAATAATGATATAAAAATCTCTATCCTTTCTTGCATTCCAACGAAATTTATTATGCACAGCTGCGCGCGCAGCCAAATTTGAAAGCAAACGCAACACGCTTCCGATCGACCGCACACGTTCGATAATACCAATTCTAATCGAGCATCCATAATAAAATGGTTCATGTCACTGCATATCAACGGGTCAAGACACCCGTCGTATTATATTTATGACGGTTTATTCGAATTCCTCAAGCGATCGTCTAATCTTAGTATTTTATGCAGGTGTTTCAGACGCAAGTAGTATCTTCGACGGTCATGTTTAATTAATATTCAGAATGGCACGCTTTGGAGTATAGTTTCGTGTTATATCACACCGAGGTATGCCAAGATGAAGGATCAAACAGCACAAACATTCACGGCACAAAGGGTCGTCCACTTGAGGTCTGTGGATGTTTGTGAGCTCGAGTGACTATAAAGCGACACCGGGACCCTTCAACCCTTCAATGCCCGATCGTTGGCGGTGGGCACTTGAGCGAATGATTCATCGGACTGATGAGACTGTGGGTATCAATCATAGAGTCGGGAAAAAACGACACCGTCGAAGATACGCTGCTGAGGAAAAATCTTAGATTGAAATCATTTTGATGATGTATCTTCAAATATGAATTAATTATTGTGAAATATGCTTTAGTTAAATATTTTACATTGCATGCCTCATATGTATATATTAACCTTTTCGTTAGTACTTACGGAAATATCCGTTTTGACCTTCACTATTCAGAAAGAGCACTCTTGTGCATTGAAGCTCCGAGACAGACAGAGAAAGAGAGAACTTAGCGCAGTTCGGGAGACTGAGACGGATAGCTTCTTCATATGCATCGCAGGATTGTATAGATCGTTAAGCCCAAATTTATCCACTTATAATGATTTCGATTTCAAGTGTGTTATTTGTTTACGCAAAGAAACGACCGAATATTGTGTGTTATCGAGAGTGTTTGTTTATTTAACTGATTGCTGTTCTTCGCTGCGTTTTGAATGAGTCTTTGTCCAATTATCATTTCCTTCTAAAGGAGGAGCACTTGAATCGATTTTTTGTGCATTGTTTATGTAAAGAAATGACGAGTGTTCATGACAAGTGGCTCTGCCTCGAATTGAAGATTGTCTTACGCTGATTAGGAGCTGACATAAAGTAATCGGTGTAAAGCGATTATGACATCAACGACTTCATCGATTTTAAATTTGCTCACTAACGATAAGGTTAAATGTATCATATTTACGTCTGTATGTTTGTTTGTTTGTATGTTCTACATACAATCTTACATCCTTTGGGTGTTATAATTGTACGATTGTAATTGTGTTTAATACTGATTAAGTAATGTCATGAAGTACTGATACCGAATAATTAGTTATAAAAATTCTAAGTTAATCCTCAAATATTTTTTATTAAAGCCGTTGATCATCCCATCCTTGGTTCGTTATATGATAATGACGAAGCAAACTTTTAATGGAATCATTAGCAACTGAGAGCTTATTTTATAACTGTGTGAACTATTGGATTTGGCTCTGATTTTTGCAGACATGTTAACCTACGAGGAATCTCATCCATTTTGCACTATATTGGTTCCGTATATATATTTTTACGACGATACGTCTATAAAGACATTATCATAAAACGTCTCCAACGTTCACACGATCATTAACATAAAAGCAATCCGATCAATACCCTTAAGATCTTTCATGAATATGTATACAGAAAATCGGCGGTTGTTTCTAAGCCGAATAATCACGCCGATTCGTCCTCGAAGGCGTATTTTTAAGGCGCAATCTCGAAGCCAAAACGCGTACAATTAACGGATAAATACAATTGTGTCAGCCTTCAGGAATCGGTTTAGGGCATTATTCGCGATTACGTCGTTCGGTCCCCGTTGTTTAGTGTCAATCAAAGAGACAATGACTCTTTCGGGGCAGAGATCTCTTAATTGAATTCGCAAACAAACTCCTCTTATTTACAGGCTGGATTTCGCCCTCTTGTTTAGAACGATTAAATATATTAAGTGCGCCGGAAAACGGCAGATCTTGCTCGTTTCGCTCGCGAATGTGCCTCCGGATCAGGCTTTGTTCGGCCCCCCTCCATTTTCCGATTGGCCCCCCTTAAGAGACCTTTATGCCACTGTGAAATCCCTAATTAGGGCCGCATTAATGGTTGTAATTACATCGAGTTGTGCAGGTGTTTATAGTAAATTTTCGGCGCTTAATTTCATCGGCTGGTGGGCTAGGAACGCACGAGGAACTCCGATTTAGTTCATGTCCTGTTATCACAATTCCTGGAATAACATCCCCTCCTATGTACTTTGAAATGAATTTTAAATTGATAAATTCTATAAAAAATCACCAACATAAATCTCCCAAAAAATAGTGACGTTTATGTGTTCTAAAAATCATCACAGGCTTGATCTTTTTCGTGTAATAAATCTTTTTTGTCTTCGTTCTCAAATTAAATTATTCGACAGATTCGCTTTATTTCTTCGGACAATTTTACGACCACTCATCAAATCATGGCGATGTTTATTGGCCAATAACATTTCGAAATCCATAATTGAGTCACTTTTTTGTGGTGTTGTTTATTTGATATAAGACGCAATAAAATTTGCATTTTATTAGCCCTTTCATTGCGCAACGCATCTATTGATGCGCGTCCACTGTAACACCGAACATATAAATGCACTCAAATACAATTCTCATTTGTAACTTATATGACTATAGTTCGTCCTTTAAAATCAACATTGATCGTAAATTCTGAAAAAATTGATATTTTGATGATTGAAACATCTCTAAAACAAAGAGTTGTTGGTCAAATTATTAATAGGGAAATAGATAGTAATCCAAAGGATCCAGATCAGTTAAATATGCAGGATGCAATAAAGTGTCCCAGGTTCTCAATTATTTTGCGTCAAATCATCCACAAGCGGTCGGTCGTTGTCAAGTTGCATAATTTTGTTATTCACCAAATCTGGCCTTTTTTGACATAATGTCTCTATTCAAACGATTAAATTGTTTAGAATACAAATATGTGCCTTGTTTCAATTTTTTGAGCATATTTGAGTGCTGTACCAGGATACAATGATCTTCTTTGGTGGCCGATAGTCATTGTTGGTTTTACAGTCAACTCTCCTATAGCGTCAATAACATTAACTCAAAACAATCAACATTGTAGCGTAGGCGATTTATCATCTCCGTGCAATAACGCTGTTAATCTGAGCAGTTTTAATTCCCCAGATTAACAGCGACATCTTCCATCTCTCTTTAGGTGGAATGTGCTATTTTAACAGCGTCATCTTGTGGCGCTGCAGGAACATTGCACTTACAATTGTCGACCGATCGCTTCTTGCGCGTGCATCGTTGCCAGTTGGGTGGTGACGCGCGGGAGGTGGAAGTCGAGAAGAGTCGTCGGTTGGCCTTGGCTGTGGGAAGACGTCCTTCTCGCAGCCAGATCTCTCTCTCGTGCTGAATAAAAAAAATACCTAGAAAAGAGAGTCTTTTTGTCTAGAGCCTGAATATGACTGTTTAAAAATTGCATTTGTGAAAATGCGACATTAATATTGGGTTCACCTAATAGTAGCTGAATTTTGCATTGTTAACGATGTTGATTAGAATAAAAAGTCAATTTAGTATCAGAGAGCATAATCGGTAGCCCTGCCCTCGAGCAGATAATAACGTATGTATAAAATGCAACCTATTTATTATTCGTCCACTTAAAAATAATGCGAAATTAAAATGTACACAATCGAAAATTATTTACATGTCAGAATTAAAGGAGGCTTTAAGAATCCGGCTGATTATAAATTTGATTATCCGACTTAATGAATTTTCACGGTGCGCAGATAATAAATGAGCCTTATCTTCCGCCCAGCAGTTCTTCTTCTAGTTTTCCCGCCGCCTGTGGGTGGCAAATGGGGGAGGCGATTTCTATTTGTTGTTTCTTTGTGAATCGGGAGGTGCCTTTAATTTATTTTCATTATAAAGTTTTAGAATTCTTCAATTAGTGATGATAAAGCGATTTATGAATCCGCCCTCATTTTCTTTCATGCCGAGCGGAACTGAAAGGGAAAAAATAAATTACTTGTATCCATTTTGTTTCGCTGGTGGAAAAAAAACTACAGCTCCTTGTCTCTCGTCAAGGGTTAATTTTCTGCCGGAATTATTTGAATAAACGAGGGGGATTTTAAAAATTTGTAACTTAAATTTCAAAGCCTCTTTAATTAATATGGCTGAACGGCGAATAAGCTCCCCATTGTATTCGGGACGATGTCTCAGACATCCCAGATCATTAGATATCATTTATTAATGCACTGAATGTAATGAAATACGATATTTATATAGCGATTGTTTGAGTTTTCATCTCGTCCGTGCATTTTTTTGAGCTCGTACACAAAATATTTGATAGTTCCAAACTTTTCAGACTGCTCCCGTTGCAAATAGTTACGCTGAGGGTATAAAAGACTATCATTTTACAAACATTGCAACCCTCGCTATTTGTTTACCTGTCTGGAAAGCCATCGTAACTTCCGAGCCCAAGAAAAAACAGAGTTTGAAACGCTCTCGAAGTCGAGGGATGCCGATGATCTATCGCAACTCTGAGTGGACCTCATATATATTTTATAATTTTTATTTCAGATTTGTTAAATATAATATAATATTCACAAAATGAGCGTATATTTATATCATGATCTGAGTAGATCCTTGTATTTTCAGCCTCACTCGCTGTCTCAAATTATTGATTGACTTCCTTCTGTATAGCGTGAAGCGAAATCTCGGTATATTCTAGAGTATATGCGTTGAGCCCACATTTTGCTGCTCCTTCATTTAATCTTTGTTGAGCTCTTATTCGGATTTGTCATCAATATTAATAATCATCCTGATGACCATCATTTACCGGTGCCGATTCAATCGATCTTGGGACTACACTGCGATCCCGCGACCGAATTCCGTTTAGTCAGCGCTGGATCTACGCTACATTGGTGTCAGAAACTACCTCCAACTGAAGCTTTAATCGATCAATTCAGTTCAAATTTTTTTCAGAGTCATTATTTTTTCTTCGTGTCTGTATTTGTTCATGAAATTTGGCACCCACCGGTGATGACCATCAATTATTACCAATACGCCATGGCATTTTATAAATATACTAGTGTGTGGAGTGTGGTCGATTTATAATCCCCATGCAATAGCGCTGTTTATCTGAGCGTCATCTTCCGTCTCTCTTTAGGTGCAATGTACTATTTTAACAGAGCCATCTTCTGTGGCGCTGGGGGGACATTGTCCCTGCAATTACCGATCGATCGCTTCTTGCACGTTCACCGTTGCCGGTTGAGTGGGGACGCGCAAGAGGTGGGAGTCGAGAAGAGTCGGCGATTGGCCTTGGCTGCGGGAAGACGTCCTTTCCGCAGCCAAATCCCTCTCTCTCGTACTGATTAAAAGGTTACCTAGAGAAAAGAGTATTTTCGTTCGACGCCCACCCATCATCATCCCGGTGTGTCCACCATCAACGAATATATAAAAATACAAATGGAGTATCTTATTTTTCTACATAGTCCTCTTCATTAAAAATGCATTTATTTCACCGGATAGGAAGCTTCGGAATTCCGTCACTTGTCACACATACAAAAATTCCGGATTATATTTGAATCTCCCCCGTACAACTCGATCATTGTTCCAAAATAATATTCTTAGTCCCTAAAATTATTTTAACCTCTTCTTCCATTCTACGAAAATATAAGTCAAAATATATGGCTATTGTTTGTAATCTGTACGCTAAGTATTAACACACGCAATGTCGGCCACCGGTGTCTGCCAACCTAAATAAGATCGTATATAAGCCCTAATAAAAAATTAGCATAATTTATCATCCCTATATACAAATACATAATATACAACAAAATGTGCATGATTGCACAATATTAATATTTCCAAAATTTGTTAATGGCTGATTTTTTTCCCCATAATCTTGATTTAAGTCCAAATCTTCATAACAATAGTCCAAAATTGAAACGAATATACCAACTCTTGGTTACTATGATACCAATATCATTGAAACGCGTTAAAAGTGACGCGATCTTTTCGCCTTTTCGATATTTTCGCGTCATATCCAGTATACGAAAATAGTATATTATCAAGTTCGAACAAGTCAGTTCCCGAGATGATTCATTCTTACATTTAACCTACACAACACTGCAATTGGACATATCCGTCATTTTCTATTGAGGTTTGCTTAACTTTCACAATGCGGATATATCCGTCATACCCACTGCATGGATTTTGATCTTGACGGATATATACGTCATATTCACTTATGGGTTAAGATCGCCAATTATATTGTACATCGTCTTTCAACGTTTCAACAAAGGCGTCTTTTGTTTCGGACGTGTTTTATTCCATCGCAACATTGTGCAATCGCTTAATTGTATTTGGAGTTATCATTTGGAGGAAGAGGGCGTACAATGGACGCTAAGGGAATCCAAGAGTGGCTGCAGTTTTTTTATTTCGCCCGCGACAGGACATTTCAATTTACCCTAACGGCGGATCGTAAAAGCACAAAGGATCTGCAGTCCCAGGATGTCTAAGTCGGGCCCCGCTGAAGATGAAAGGAATTCGCCGTCGGATTTTCATTTATTTCACCGAGAAAAATAATTTCGACATACTATCCAAGGCCGGGAACGGGGGGTGAAAAGAGCAATCTACAATTACAAAGTGATGAATACCTCATTATTCTTCATAATCTTTGATACGCAACTGCCAGGATTTCAAATATTTATTTGCGTTTCGGGTTTGCTCCTCGATGTTTTCGTTTCGCGGAATTGGCCGAGGGAAACGTCAGAGTAATTAGACCGGCAAAGAACAGCACGTTCCTCGAGGAGTCGTTCTAATTGAAAATTACGAACGGGATGTATTGTCCTGACGTAATTAAATTAAGTCGCAATGTTTTTGCTCAATTCTTAGACTCCTTGTAAGTAATCATCAGCGATTTCAATTAATATTTGCCTTAGACTTGCATACATTAGTATGACAACATCGACAACTACCGATTTATTTTCAATAGTCAAGCAATATATGTTTTTTCTTCTTATAATTTAATATTCATTGCATCGGATCATACATTAAAGCCAACTTCAAAATTTGATAGAATTTCTCTGATACTTCCCTTGCAGATATTTTTTTAAGTTGAACCTTTTTTTATTGTTCTAATTTCCTTTCTGGTCAATACATCAAAATAGTCGAAATTTATAGAATAGATGAAGCTGTGTTTGTGTAATATATAATAAAATAGGTAAACTACTGGTGTAGTGGTTTCTTTATTTCTCTACATAGTATACTTTCAAAGTGATACACTTTTCTCAGCGATGTTCAATAGACCATTATTTTGAATATTCCTATGTGTCAAGTGTGAAGTTATGGACCCATGTCTCATCCATGTTTATAAATTCAACGCAAAAACTCAGCTTTGTCACTGTGAATCATCGCCAAACTCTCGATTGAACATTCTCATGGCGCTGTTTTTATTCCATTGTGAGCAAACGCGGCACTCATCTTGTGCACAGCTTTCTCATGTCCAAATTTTCAGTCAATATGCTATGTACGGCACATTTTAAAATGTCTATTATGTCAACAATCATCCAATACCATTTTGTGGATTTTCTTGAGCATTTCAGGCGTGATCGCCTTTATTTGATCGACTAATGCGATGTTCGTCTTGGCAGTTCGTACGGCCTCATTTAAACTCTGCCCCCAAATATTTTACCATTGTAAACAAAGAAGCAGACTCCCCAAAACTAGAATAGAAGCTCGACTTTGATATTGGTTGGACTGAAACCTTCAAATCAAATAAAACGTATTGTTTCCCATAACGATGACCAATTTATTCCAAAAAAAAATACTAAACAACGTTAACGTATTCAAACTTAAAACTTCAGCATCTTATACATCAGGTCGGATATTTCTGGGACTACTCTTGAATATTTTCCATCATATGAAATAAAATTTGTATGATTATTTTTTATATATATCTGAAATTTCTGCCAAAATGCCTTATGTTAAAAAGTTTTTTATTAGGATTCTAAATATGCCAATTTTTATATTCACTGATTTATTTATTTCGAACTCGTCTTATCTTTGTTTGACCCTTTCAAACCGGAGAACATACACGCTACGCTCTAATGTAAATCCACTTTTCTGTCAGTTCCGCTGCAGCGTGTAACAAGCTTAATAAAGAACCAGCCTCAACAAATGAACCTTAACACTATTGATAGCACACATTTCAGCTATTTGTATCTATGAATGTGTTGCGAAAATAAAAAGACTGGGTTACCGTGCAAGCCTGCCAGTTTACTTCTGAAGGAGTAGATTTTGCAAAAGATTGGTGGTACTCGACTAATGACGCCACTCCAGAAAAGTCAAGGGGGAATAACAAAATTGTTCAACGATAAGAATGATGCGAGTATCTTAATTATCAAAACGAACGCCTGCTCTCAAGACAACACGAACGAAATTCATCTTTGTTGAAAGAGCTTATCCGATGATAGCGACTTCAGTTTATCATACCTACATTTAACCTTTATGGCACGACATTGCCATCGATGAACGAGTGTGTGATGAGACGCAAGACATCCGTCTCTGTCTCACGATTTCCGGCCCGATAGGGTTATAAAACCAAAGATGCATCTTGAACTTTTTCATTCCGCCATAAAAATATCCATGCTTTCTCAGAAAGTCGAATGCCGATAACCGATAAAACGGCTATTTTTCTCGGGTCGAAAACCGTAACCAAACCGATATAAATATTAGGAACGTAACCGAAACCGAAATGAAAAACAAAACGGTTTGAAGTCCTGGTATTTTAAATGTTTATTATAAATCTTTATGAAGTAATGTAATTAAATTTTAAATGTTAATCTTATTTCTTTTTATAAGAAATTTGAGAAATGAAACCGAGAATTCTCATTCCTCGAGAAATAAAAATCATCAAAAAATCAGAATCCCTATTACCCGCTATAGTTATTTGAAGATGATTCTTGGATAATGTTTCTTCTGAAATATAACATCAAATCCAATTTTAAGAGCAAATTCGTATTATCTGGATAGCTGCAGAGTTGTTCAAAATGAAAATTGGAATCCAGTCGTTGCCGCATCATCAAGGTCCCCCGGGGTGCACCAGTTTGCAAATATTCTTACCCTTATTATGCAAATACTTTCATTTTAGTTCTCTTCATATTGCCTAGTAACCCCTAGACTTTATACAACACAAATTGAAGATCGACTTCTCTCTCATCCGCGTCCCTCCCTTCGAGCGTTCATCACGCGGGGGAGCAGAATTTAATTCAACCCTTTTACTGCAATTTTTATGCCGTATTTACTTAGAATTTGGCTCCGTATTTGGCTTCGTAAATTGTCCACGTATTCGCGCGTACGTAGCGAAATTGAAGCCCTTGAGGAGCTGCATCATTTGTTAAAACGTCAGAATCTTCTGAGATATATGACGTATACATAATTCAATTTCATTCTTGAAGCGTTTCGCAAGTAAAAAATTCATATTAAAAATATTGCCCCTTACCTTCTTTGAATCCTGAGACTCTGACGTAATGGGATGATTTAAATTTGTATCCCCGGGGATAAAAAAATATTCAATTTACATCACAATATTTGCTAAGCGGGTTTTAAGCCCACTTTTGAATTCAAATTTTGGACAAATTTGATTTTTTTTATTTTTGTAATATTGCTCCAGCGCAAGAATACGTCCCTAAATCTACTCACGTGTGCTCGTGTCTTGGAAAATATTTAGCTTTTATTCTCTGATGGTATGAGATTATTCAAAGTTCTGAATACATTTCAGCTGTAACGGCACTTGTAGACCAATTGCGCAAACTTTCGCCAAGTGCAGCGTTCGTGAGATTTGTATTGCTTTAAGAAAATTCACGTTTATAAAGAGTATTCCATTTATTTGCTACCCAAAACATTTTAGTGCCCAGGGCACGCGCCAAGTGCGCTTTTAAATAAATCCACCGCTGACAGGATGAAGCCATGAGGAACAGTTTTAGATACTTCATCTGGTTTCCTCTATATACTACGCGATCGCGGCTTGAAATTCGCCATAAATATCCAGTAACGACGTGAGACAAAACGACGAATTCCGATTTGAGTTAATTTTGCGCTTTAAAATACACGAAAAATTATGCAGCACCATTTCGCCATGAAATAAAATGCTGCTGGACGCGTTGTCTGCTCGATTACTATGCGCATAGTTAACTGCACCTCATGCAGTGCATCAGATTTCGTTCTTAACCTCTTGTGCAGTGAGCCAATTTTAAATCATCATAATCTTAGATGCAATATTTGTATGTCCGCCACTTATCATCCGTACAAATCCATTTATCTCTCAGGGCCGTCGCAGCGTGTAAGAAGTTTGTATATAAATAAATAAACACTGTCGATAGCAAACAATACTCGGTTATTTCTTCAAGTAAATATAAACAATACGCTTGAAATCGATTCATTATATCATTCACATATCATTATTATTAGTAGTATTAGTACTAGGGCGTATTAACCAGAACGATACGAAAAGTGAAACTCCAAGCGATAGTTGGCCGAAAAGAGAGGGAATAGACACCTTACGCGCATGCGCCGCCGGACGGATAAATGGAGGTGGATAGGCGTCAAGTCTTAGATAACCTCTTTATTAACGAAAGAGAGAGATCTGGTCGTGGGAAGTACGCCTTCCCGCAACCAAGGCTATCCGACGACTCCTCATGACTCCCCCCTCCTGCGCGTCATCGCCGAAGAGACAACATGCAATTTGACCGCAGAGCCACAAAAGATGTCCCTGTTAAGTTGTAACATTGCGTCGAAAAACATAAGATGTCGATGTTAATCTGGCGAATTAAATTGGTACACATTAACAGCGCCATCGCATGGGAACCACTACAGTAGGGGCAAGCCTATTTTATTATATATTACACAACACATAGCGTAATCTTTTGGTCCTAAATTTTCGTTAACAAATGGAAAAAAAAAACAATTAATAAAAACAACTTTTATTAAAAGCTAATAAGTTTCACTTCTAATACTCAAAACTCTCGCAAATTTTCACAATTTGATGTTGAACCTGGACCTCTATAAAAAGTGATTTTATCTTTCATAGATACTTAAAATTAAATAATGCGTATGTGCAACCGACTGATTAGATTAAAAATATTTTGGTAATATCGCATATATCATTAAAAGTATTGTCATCCCATAACAACGACATCTTCCGTCTCTCTTTAGTTGCAATGTGCTATTTTAACAGCGCCATCTTCTGTGGCGCTGTTAAAATACAGTGCACTTGTAATTACCGACCGATAACTTCTTGCGCGTGGAGATTTGCCGATTGGATGGTGTCGCTTGCGCGGGTCGTCGGTTGGCCTTGGCTGCGGAAAGACGTCCTTTCCGCAGCCAAATCTCTTTCTATCGTACTGATTAAAAGGTTACATAGAGAAGAGAGCCTTTTTATCCGACGCTCATCCACCCCCATCTATCTGTCCGGCTAGGACACAAAATGACAACTTATTCATAGCGTGACATTTTTAATTTCTTCACAATTTTAATTGCAAAAATAAATTTAAAAAATAACTAATTTAAATATTACTATCGTTTAAATTTGAAGCACAAATTCTTCAAAAATTAATTATGATTGCTTTTGTATGAAAAAAAAGCATAATTGACATGAAATTCAACAGAAATGTATTATTTTCTTTGATCTTAAACGACCCTTAACTCCGGCAAACATCGCGTATAAGAATGGCCATGCGACCGTGTTGTTTTAGTTTTCGTTGTTTTTTGAGCATTAAGGGCAACATATTTTAGATTAATTTATACGCTCCCCTCGTTCGCCCCCCAGGCGGTATGACTTTGCGCCATGCAAATTTTTCCTGCGTGTTTTTCATCCGCGTCCGTCCCCACATTCGGTTTATAAATATTTAATAATGTTTATTGTGTATTTACATGGTCCATTTTTGTCAAAGAGCAGCGTTTCCTTTAAATGTATGCATTAAATTTATTCCACACATAAAATATGCAAACGATGCTTTGACGCAGGAAAATAACCCACGAAAAATACGTAATGTTCCTGTTTTTCGTTATTGAATAATAAACACATTACCGTCCGTTATTATTAAACATTGTGCGGCTATGCTGAAAACTGAATTTTTCATGTCCATTTTTGAGTTCGCGAACAATTAATATGTCTCAATGCAACTTTAAAAGTGCCCCCGCTTTGCGTCACACTTCTGACACCAGTGTAATGTAGAGGATAGGCAAGCCGCGGTAAGAATACATCTTGAAAGATGTCGCTGATGATCTAGCGAATTAATTCCTTTATATTCTGTACTATTTATACAACTTTTTATTGCGTTTCATACAATACATAATCATTTTATTAATGTATTTGAGCTTATAAATAAAAACAGATAGGGAACTCTCAATCAAATTTAAATTTGAATTCCATTAAGAATATCATTGTTTATGAATGAATGAAAATGGTGTGTTTCTTATGTTGAGTCATTATCGGCGGTTTGACAGCTGCAATGGACGAAAATTACATTTGACCTAGCAGATTGAACATAATTTAAAGTTACTTACAAATTCCATGTCGAAGAATTTGAAGATTAACGATGGCTTTTGAGATGAAAGCCGATTTGATTAAGACGATTGAAACGAGTGCAAAAAACAGGATCAAAATCAATTTCTTCCCTTTTTGTCGGCATATTTCATTTTCATTTTGCTCGACGCTAATAGCGTTTATTAAAATGCCTGCAGTCGCGATGAATGTTTTAAAAAATAATAAAATACGTCTTATGAATAAGAGACGGGGTGGTGAGAAGACTTCCCACCCCTCGCCATGGCGAAACATCAAAGACAATCGCCTGCTGTAGCGCCAACGATTCCACCGCCCCCGACTTCAAATTACATGCAAATGTAAAGGGAATGCATTAAAAAGGGGAACCGATCGCTGTTTTAATTTGCGTTTGGATTTCATTTACACTATCTCAGAGCAAAAAAACGATATTTAAGATCCATCGGGATAATTTGATCTTACCTTCACAATATCTATCCAATTTTATGGATGAATTTGAATGTGCCTATATGTGGAATCAATACTTTCTTCTTCTCCGGATATGCGTCCTTGATTGCGAGTATGGAGGAAATATGTGCATTTGATAGTAAATTCACGATGGTCTTCGTGCAACGTCTCCCTGTTACATATCCCTGTAATTTCCTGTGGGAGGGAACCTCATCTTGGGCAAGCGAGAATCACTTCCGAGTCCCTGAACCTCCTCTTCCTGACCAAGCTAATCGCGCAACATTCACATCCAACTTGCCAATCGACGCCCGTATTATTTCCAACTATATTATCAATATATTTCAATTCCAAACTTTCCGGTTGTGTTCATAATCATTTCAACCGGAATAGAAAGCACAAAGACATCTTTAAAACACCCTGAAACACTATGAAAATCGATGACGATATTCTGAACACAATAAACGAAATCGGATTCATTCAAAACGGCATATGTATAGGTGTATCGATAAGTCCTTGCCGATTTTGATAGAAGTCTTTTTGATCTCAGTTTGTATCCAGACTACTAATTGGTGAGCTTAGGCGACGCCTAGGGGCATTAACTATCTAATCTATGTATACACATATACAGCACATATATATTTTTCAAATTGTTATATTAACTTTTCTCTACCGGTGATGTATTTACTACACCTCGACTCTAATAATGGAAATATCGATATGAAATATAATAGATATGGGGCTCAAAATTTTTGTATTCCTTCGTAATATAATTACAAATCACATGAAAGTATTATAGTATATAAGTATTCATCTGCAGCGACGGAAATAAATAATTTGTCGGGAAATCGGGAATTTTGCGAGTTTTAGTCCGTGTCTCAGCAGAAAGGAATTTTATCAGTCACATTGATAGTGTTATACGATGCATTTGGTGGGATATTCAAGGAATTATTCATTATGAATTTATGAAACCTGGCGAAACAATAACTGCTGATATGTATTGTCAGCAATTGGAAAAAGTGAACAAAAAATTGAGATTCAAACGTCGAGAATTAATCAGAAACAATTCAGTGATTCTGCAACACGACAATGCACGGCCCCATAAGGCGATATTTCAAAAGAGGAATTGAAAAACTTGTAGAAAATAATAGTAGATACTAACGAAAGTAATTATGTTATATTAGATTTTGTAAATAAAAATTAAGACTTTTCAATACACCTAATATATTCGCACGTTGATTTATTATTTCAATGGTCCCAAAATGATTTCAATATATCATTAATTATTATATACATCCTATTGAAATCAATTGCTATTAATTTTTCCGTTGAAATTCATTAGTTCAAGCTAAATTTTTGCAACATGCAAATTTTTGTCTTTTTATTTGGACGTGCAAAGTTGCTTAGCTTTTAAAATGTGCCATCAAATACTCGCCCAAGCTGTGATAATTCTATCTTCAGCTTTCTTAATGGAATATTCAGCTCTGGGGTGCTTCATCTGTTAAAGGTAGACGGCATTTCCAAGTAGCCCCCATTACCATGCGACACGTAATTACCTTCCACGACCCCGTCGACATGACACTTGCATTCCCTGACTAAACGCTTCCAGAATGCCTTCATTGAGATAAACTGTTTTCAAGTGTTAGTTCGTGGAAATTAATTGTGCCCAGCAGAAGAAGACGTTTTCATCTAAAAAAAAAAGTGTTAAAAAATATTTTGTTTGTGCATTTTTATCTGTTCGAGGGCAGGGCTGTCATTTATACTATGTGATCTCAATACACACATTTTTATGCGATTTTAAAGTTATGCGGTTTTGAAAAATAATGGAACCTATCCCTCATTTTTCTATAGAGGGCAAAGCTTTTTTTATGCGAATGCGCATAAAAAAATCTAAAATCAACACTAGTACAAGTTCAAATCATTTATATTTAGAATTATAAAATCTATTTATTATACATACGAACTGCGTTAAAAAAAACAATGGTTAAATCTTCGCAATTTTTTTAATGCGATTTTTGCTACATTCTATCACATTGATTTGAAGTTATGCGGTTTTAAAAAATAATCGAACCCATCCCTCAATTTTCTATGTGGTTAAATTCTTTTTTTATGCGATTTTTTTTGTGCGACTCTCCGTGGAACGTATCTATCGCATAAAAACAGACCCAAGTGTATTTATTTGAATGTTAATTTTTTATTCTCATCTGTGGGTCGCATTATATTCGAGCCGATGCCAAAATAAATCATGAATTACTTTTGTCAAATACGCTAAAGGGGCTGTCAATCTTTCTTTATGTCAGACGGTTCAACTTTTCTCCCCCGTTGCCGGTATCTACGAATAGGAAGAACGTCTTCCAAGATAAGCAAAGCATTTGTTCATAGAATGAAGAACAAAGGGCATAATTTCATGGAAGTTGAATTTGAACCCCTTCAAAGTGGGACGCTACTTGTCTACGGACATCCCGACAATAGTTGCATCCCCCTCGTCACCCGAACAGGTGTTTTGGACGCTTTTCTTAATCGAGGGGATAAGAATCCGCCCTTGGCTAAATTCCAGAATTAAACGACAAACGAGCTTTTGGCGAAAATCGCCAAATTCTAGCCCCCAAAGCTGCATAAATTAATTGAATTATTTTAATTTTTATCATTCGGAGGCATCCGGTCGCCAAAGTGTATTCATCTCATGCATGCATCCCCCGTGTCCTCTGTCTTTTGCCCCAAAGGATAATATTGTAAGACGGAAGAATGTTTACCTAGACTGAGAGCATAATTAAATGCGCAAGCTTTATCCACTGATGAAAGAGAGTGCCGTTTGAAAGGGCCTCGGAAAACTTTGTTGAATTTCAGCGAAGGTTTTTCACGGATTTCCATCCCTGCGACACCTAGTCTCGCCTTTCAGCATATTTGGGTAACATTCTCCGCGTTCGAAGAATCTTAAAATCTCACAAAGCATCGCTGAAGTTTTCTTAGGCGTCTTAAAGCGCTTAAGAAACATAAAGCCCCCGTGTGTTAATATGAATCGCGTAACATATTAAACATTTCAAAAATTCCCATGAAAGTCCTTGTTGTAGGGGCGGATAGTGAAACATTCGCTGCGTCACATTATGGAGTTTTATTTTCTTTGTGCGTCCCTAAAATCCCCGACGAATTTCTGAGGATCTGTGATATGGGACATATTCGTTTTGGAGGAAGGCTCTATATTGGCCTCAATTAATTGTTGCTGCTTTACTGTATATTTAGTCGCAAATTTGGGATGCCTTATATGGTACATGTGTCAGGCGATAGGCGGGAACATTTAATCACAGTCAATCTCCGCCCAAACAATTCGCCCTAGTATCGGGTTCCAAGCAAATATTATTTGTAAACACGTATCGCCTATACGCCTGAGACTCTCAACGTTCTAATATTTCAAAAAAGTTAAAGTTTGAAGTTTAACATATGCTTAAACCTATTTGAATGGCGTTATTGTAATATATGTCTATCCATGGTTAAAATTGTACTACCTTCTACTAAAATAAAATGGTTCATGTCATTTGAAAAGATGTCACTTATAAACATTATACAGTATTGACATCTAAGCGTTTCATTTGGTTGACCCTTTAGTAGCGAATTTTTTTATTATTTTAAAAATATATTTTAATGATTGTCACAAAGCACCAGTGGGTGATTAGCTTTACCCAACATTTTTAGTTGTGTCAGTATTTAATTTTTCAAAATTGGCATCAATAATGAATATCATAAACTGCATAAACAAGCATTCATATGAATCTGAACCTTTATAAACGAAATTTATTTGCTAAACTATGAAGCTGTGTATTGTGTAATATATAATAAAATAGCCTTGCTAATGGTGTAGTCGCTGCTTTATGCTACATATAAACACACACGCAGAGTAAAGGTTGCGCATGCGCGTAGCGTCTCTATGATGTACGCGACGAAGACGGACACACTACAAACGATTCTCCCTCTCTTTCCGAGCAATTGCCGCTTGGGGTTTCATTTTCCGTGACGTTCGAGCCAATTTACCCTATCGCGCCTATACAAATTTCACTCCTAAAAAATATGTTGCACATTTTAGAAGCACTGCTTTGAACAGTATAGTATCATTAATAGGTAAACAAGCACCTAACCTGTTAGTAAAGCCTCTTAAATATCAAAGCCGTTCAAATATTATTGTATGCGATAACTTTATCGATCAATAACATTCATAAACATTAGAAAAATCTAGATGAAAAATCATAATTATATCCATTAGTTTGTATATTATATATATATACCTTATGAATTAATTCGTAGACGATCTGTGGGCTCTAAAGTCGTTTCTTTAGCTTTAAAAAATCGTTATTTCCATTTTTTGCTTTTACCACCTGTCTTTAATATTATTAATGCAAATCGAATCCTAAATACGTTTAATTTTTATCCCGGAATGATGTTAATTTATTCCGCCGACGATGTTTGCCATTTGACTCGTCGACTTTCCGATTAATTTTCCGGCTGTTCTTTATATTTTCCGAATGTAATTTTCTCGTCGAACCCCCTTTGAACGGACACAATTATTTTTTCTCTTAATTATACATTCATTTCGATCCGTTTCGCCCCGTCGCTCTTGATGTAACTTTTAAGCTCTCTAGAATAAATAAATATATTTTTCCAAAAGGGGAAATCCTTAAATTGCATTTCCCAATACCCGACGATATTCGCGATTATATTTACCTCCGAATATATTGCTTATGCCGCCGAATTAATATATTATTTCAATCTAATGATTAAAATAATATTTTAAAATACAATATGTAGCGTGCGAAATACATGTGAATATGTAAGTCAATATGATTGAGTAACTGGAGATGCGCTCTTTAGTGAAGAGATGTTGAAAAGCATTTCCCTTTGTGACTTATTACACTTCATTCCCCCCGTGTGGAGGATACCTTTTATATACCGAAAGTAACAAAAGTTTTCATATGTAAAATAAGACGATTTCGCCCTTTATTACTTGCATATATTGAAGTAAGTCTCGGTATTCTTCCAATAGAAATTTTACGATAGGGAGGAGATGGGGAAATGCCGCCCCCGACAAATATATCGTTTAGTATTTACTTGTGCGCTAAAATGAATGCACTGTCACTCCAAAATTTTATTATTTTCATAATAAATCATTTTTATATTTTTCACCGTCGCAATACTGCCGCCGTGTAATATTTGTAATTCAAATTACGCTGAATGTATAATATATTGTCTATGGCCGTCACGATTGTTGTTATGTTTATATTTGTATTAATGCATGTTTATATTGTTACGGCCAACTATCTGTCATCGGACTATCGAGGGAGAAACGGCGAACTGTCAAAATAACCGCTTTTAAAAACAACGGCATCGACGATCATAGATCGTTAATGATCAATGCAAACAACGTTTTAAATCATATTACGGCCTTTTATTATGAACATCCAAAATAAAAACCGACATGTAATAAATTATTTAGGTTGTGTAAATTTGACGTTTATGACATTCGTCAATTTTTGGCATCAAATGACACTTAAAAACTTTTACGACGACCATAGTCGTTTATACTTTTTAGCGAGAAATTTAATTAAATCTTGAAATATAAATTAAAATATAAATAGTACTTAATTTATCTCATTTTTATTTTGTATTATATAATATTATAATAAGTAATTAATTTTAATTGTTTTTTTATGATGATATAATGTATATTTTTTAATAAGCTTATAGACATTGCATGCATTTTGAAGGCTGCACGCTTCAGAAATAGAATGTATGCATACTTTAGCATTCTGAATGTCACTTAACAAATTTTATTTATCTTTACAGCTGAACTTGGTGACTACGACCCTCGCCGACATCCCCCGGGATACGTCTCAGAATTCAGACTCCAACCGGGACAGACGCCGGCCCTCGAAGCCCGGGCCGCAGAACTGCATCGCTCTCTGGCGTAAGCTAAAATCTATCGGCAAACTTTTCATAAATGTCCAATCCATTTGGCGCTTATCAAAAAGCGCACCAAAGTCAACATATTCAAATTCATCACTATCACTGTTCAGCAGCTAACCGCAGATCTGTAGACCAAACGCCCGGTTCATTGCATTCGAATCCCGAGCATTGAGAACGGTTCCGATGATGTTTTTCATTGAGAGTTAATCATCGAGTGCCAATGGCGAATGGTCAAACAAACCACTCGTCATGCGCAAAATCCGTGTTCGGTGAACGAATGAAATCGGCTTTCAATGGACGATATCTGAATTGGACAGTCACGATCCGGATGTTCAATAGCTTTTAGTTTTACCCTGCACTCGATATATGTTTTTCATGTAAAGCTAAAATTAAATAACGGATACTTCCTTTCACAGTAATGAAACTGCGTCCAAATACACACACACCCTGTTAACAACATGCGAGAAAATCTAGGAAAATACGAGGAAATTAAACACTAAGACTACGTTTTTCTCGACTATCCTAATTAGATTGACTTTAAACTCTGGCATTGGGGATACAATCCCGAGCTTCAATGTCTCGGAATTAATTAAATGAATAATGAGTTTCTTCGTAGACTGCCATGGTCTGGTGTTTATCTGCATTGATTAGTCTTACTACATTAGAATAGTACTCTCTTATACAGACAATATCTAAAACTTTATTTTAAAACATTTATATAGCAATAATAATAAATAAAGTAAGAAGGTAATCCAGAAAGTAAGGTTACGACATTTATGTAGGATCGAAATCGAGACATTTCTGTATTTGGAGCAGCAACTTTTGTATGCCAGTATCATAGAACTTTATAGTTTTTCCGATACAATATCACCAATGAGACTATATTCGAGAAATATCAGAAAATTCTTCTTGAAGGTCGTCAAGCGTCACACGGTATTCATTTCACACTTCTTCTTCAATTTTTTGCACAAATTCGTCAGAAGTGACTGATGGTCTCCCACTCCTTGCTTAGTCGTAAATATCACTACAGCCTTCTCTGATGTTGCTGGACGAATGGATGGAAATAGATAGGCGTCGAATAGAAAGACTCTCTTCTTTAAATAACTATTTATTCCACACGAGAGAGAGATCTGGCTGCAGGAGGGACGACCTCCCGTAGCCAAGGCTAACCGACGACTCTCCCGCCTACCGCATCCTGCGCGTCACTACCCAACCGGCAACGGTGCACGCGAAAGAAGAGATCCGTCGATGTGCAGGCGCAAAGTCTCCGTAGGGCCACAAGAGATGGCGCTGTTAAAATAACACATTGCAACTGAAAAGAGACGGAAGATGTCTCTTTTAATCTGTCGAATTAAATCTGCTCAGATTAACAGCGCTACTGCGTGGAGATGGTAAATCGCCCACGCTACACTGCCATTATTTATTCAATTATCTCTTTTGGCTTCTTTTTTTCTTTGGTATATAAGACATTTAATAACTAATCCTTGCTCCAAATCAAAAAGATTTTTACAATGTGATAATTAGAGGCACTCTTAAATCAGATTATAAATGTGACATATCAATCTTCAAGTTGTATGATTCTTTCTGTGTCGATATACTCGTTGCTTGATGTTCGCATTTTTATAAGCATGATTGGGGAGGGCTTATTGTATTATATGGTAGTAATTAATATGCTGACTTATCGACGCTAAATCGAAGCTGAAATTAATTCAATACAACGCTACACAGACGAATCATTATGTAGAGCCGTGCGTCGCTCTCGGGTTTCAGCTGAAAATTATCGGTTAATTGTCCCCGCGATAAGCAAATCGGATTACGGCTCGGATTCGGGTGAAATTTGCCCGCTAAATCCAATTTTTATTCAATGTCGCAGTGAAATTTCGCAATGCAGAAGACTTATTCCCGGATTTCTTCATTTCGCATTTGGTCGTGATTAATCTAGACGCAATGAAGATTGATGCTTCATTTCGGGCTGCTGTCTCTGTGTCGTGGGAGCGAAACACCGCGTTGTGGTAATGTATTTTTAATTCCACTTGATGCTTGCATTGTTTGCTAAAATATCGCCATTAAATTAATGCAAATTTTCTTTTTCTTTCGCCCGCGGGATGCGATAATGGCTCAGACCCTCGCTTATTGTTTCAGAGACGGAATCATTTTTCAGGGCATAGACGAATCAATCATATTTGCGTCTATTTATAACTGATCTCGTTGTACTAGATTCATATTTTGACGGAGCATTGCTGCTTTCATTGGCTTCTGAAAGCCTATAAATATACAAAATTGAGCTATGAATATTGGCCACCCCTATACAAAAATATTAATATCTCCTCCCCACATATTCCTGGAAGTAATTCTGCCTGAAAATACACAGTAAACATTTTGAATGTTATCTATTCATGATGAAGCATTATATTCATTTTTAATACAATTCCTTCTATTCCATATATTGGTTTTAGACAATAGCAAATAAACAGCAAATAAAGATGGTAATATAGACTGATATGAATATGAATCTATCCAAGCTATTGATCTAATTATTGGTCCATGGAGTCTTCAGTACAAGACTAAAAATATGTTGTAGCTGCTTAAAATAAATATTATATGTACTTAATGCTTTGAAAGTTGCAATGCTTCAAATTCTCGCGCTATAACTTTAGCCACGTTCACCGAAGCCCTAGCCACTTTAAATCAAAAGAAGACTACCTTTATTTAATAATAACTAAATTAAACTACTTGTAGACATAAAAGCAGCTTTGTATATTTCAATTTAATGGTATTAACGTCCGCAGAAAGCTTGAAACACTGTAACTTTCCTATGTTTGTATAAACACTGACTGAAACAAAAATTAGCTTTATATAAATGGATGCGAAATTTGGGTCGCTGTCCGCAATAAAATAAAAACAACAATATTTTCATTGGTCATATCAGCGATCCGAAAAGCGGACCGGTTGGACACACTTATCTTGTGGCCACTCCGTCCACTTTCAGTACTTTTTAAGGTATTTTTGAGGATAAGTGCGTGCTCGAGGACTTCTACTATATGTACGATCGTGACGTAGTCCCGAATGACCGGATCAATAAACACCTCGGGTTAGTGGAAGGTCTCCATGTTTCTTTGCCTCGGATGTGAAGTAATAGAACCATATTTCATCCTGAATTGACGCAAAACTCGGCCTTGTTACTGTGGAACATCGCCAAACACTCGATTGAAACGTTACCACTATTTTTGTTCCACTGTGAGCAAACGCGGCATCCATTTCGCGCAAAACTTTCTCATGTTCAAATGTTCAGTCAATATGCGATGTACCCTTCGCCATGATGTATTCACTACGACTCGATTCTAATAATGGGAATATCGATATGAAATATAATAGATACGGAATGCTGAATTTTATATGGTGTATCAAATACATATCATAGTAATGTGCGGGCGTTTTTTTAAAATAACAACCGCCATCTATACATTAGGTCGGGTACTTTTCGTATATTATTTCGATATATTGCATTTATAATAGTATTATTTAACTAAAAAGAAAAAAAAAGGATTTCAAAGATTTTGAAATTTGATTGGGTCTCGCGCTTTTCAAATCAATTAACGCTTTGGCGGACGCGTCTGCATTATGTGTCATTTTTTGTATGAAAATATGAACGTCATTTAAATACCTTGAAACTTGAATTATAAGACAATTTTGTATCGATTACAAATGGTCTTTGCTCATCGTCAGCAATAGGCGTAATCAAACTTTATTTTTTAAGCGCTCCTTTTTTATCCCGAGTGAGCTCATTGGGCTTGAGATTTGTTCTTGTGTCCACTTTTTTTGCATTTCCTCCCCATTTCAGAAGAAGTGCCCGCTTGACGTAGGCTGGACTCGTTTTGTGGAAATGAAAAAAATCGGCCCTGGGTAATCGTTAACGGCAATTTGTCTGTTTTGGGAAACCTGTCCGTTTTCTTATCTAATCCTCTCCCCGGACTCTCTCACACGCCCTTTACAATAAAAAAAAGCACGAAGACAATGATTTATTACGGCCACGTTTCCCCAGCCGTATTCCCCGTACAACAGGTATCTGAGAAAATGTAAATACTCGTCTTAAATGAATGAAACAGTGTCGAATTCGGGAACGAAGGGAAGCAACCCCTCCTGTTTCCATTTTGTATTCGTTAAATAGCGTCCATGAAATCGTTAAAACAACATTAGTCTTAAAATATTAACCGACGCACTAATCTAATTATCCCCCAAGTCTGTATTTTTTTTTAAATGAAACTTGTATTGGCTTGAACGTCACGAAAAGTGTAACTACAAGCCGCAATTGGTCGAAAAGAGAGGAAATATCGGAAAATGAGAGAGATAGGCTCATCCAATTAGTACAATTACTATTTTTATTTAATATATCAATAATAAATAAGACTTTTTTATAGTGGTCAAACTCCGGCTGCTGCAGAACTCGGATATTTAGAGCGAGCCAAATGGTTGGAATTATACGGAGCAGATCTTCATCCAGTACTAGTTAGTATTTAATTCTAATATATTAATCATAATTCAATCAGATGATAATTAACATATCGACATTAACGATG
Organism: Stenopsyche tienmushanensis; assembly: GCA_008973525.1. Taxonomy (NCBI): domain Eukaryota; kingdom Metazoa; phylum Arthropoda; class Insecta; order Trichoptera; family Stenopsychidae; genus Stenopsyche; species Stenopsyche tienmushanensis. The sequence goes on from WACJ01000538.1 coordinate 2,150,222, forward strand.
CATAAATAGAATTTAATGGTTTCTAAAAAAATCTGGAAAACCGATCCTTTGCACACTCATGTACGATATACGTTCACAATTAATTTTCTTTTTTGCAGGGGGAGGATAGTGTAGAATACTTTTTGGGATTGGCACCGAGTGGAGTCCTCGTCCTTAGGAATAAAAGAGCAGTAGCCAGCTATTATTGGCCGAGGATAACGAAGCTCTATTCAAAGGGAAAATATTTCATGCTTCGAGTGTGCGATAAAAATGTAAGTATTAATACATTAGGTCATCCCGAAAGAAATCAATTATTATTTTTTCCATTTAAAACTGTTATATTTTTACACAAGCCAATGTAAAATATAATCGCCGTCATTATTAACAACTAACTCCTACCTCGGTTCGGGAATCCAAACCCGAACCAAAATTTCGATCCCGGGACTTTGGGATTGCATTAGACCATCCCGGGATCAGTCCCGGGACCGGGATTTTCAATAGTTTAAGAAATTACATTGATAAATTTGAAGCATGCTCAAAGTAACACGAGTAGACGATTAGTGTCGAGGTGTAGTAAATACATCACCGGTAGGGAAAGGTTAATATAACAATTTGATATGTCCTGTATATATATATGGCTTCGTCTAAGGTCGCCAATTAGTAGTTACGCCACTGTTTCCAAGCGTCCAGATTTCGGCGGGAATATCTCAATTTAGTAGCCTTCAACGTGCTGATGAGGTGTACGATTTCTGTTAGATAAAAATTTCAATTCCGAATTTTTCGGAATTACGTTTATTAATCCCGGGTTTCATGAGCACCTGATACTGTCCGGGATCCCGGGATTGGATTCCTTAGTTACAAGGATAGTTCCAGAAGTACCCGACCTAACAAAGAAACTCCAAAAAATAACTTTATTTCTCAACATAGTCTCCTTTAAACTAGATACAATTTTCCAAGCGGTATTCAATAGCTTAAATACCCTGTTGCTCCTCAAAATAACCATGGAACTATTTCGCCTTCTTTGGATTTTACTGATTGTTCTTTTGTCTCAGGTGATGAACGCATGCTTCATCCATGGCTATGAATCCGACGCAAAAACTCAGCTTCATTGCTGTAAAATATCGCCAAACAATTCGATTGAAACATCCTCACGGCGCCGTTTATGTTCCGTTGTGAGCAAACGCGGCACCCATCTTGCGCACAGCTTTCTCATGTGCAAATTTTCAATCAATATGCGATTTACAGCACTTTTTGAAATGTCTGCTAGCTCGCGCACTTTCAATCGACGGTCATCCAATACCATTTTGTGGATTTTCTTCACGATTTCAAAAGTTAATTCACTTCAACGTTCCGGGTACTTCTGAGACTACCCTTGTATCATGCTGTAAAATAGATCTTTTTCGATTGAAAAATGCGGTCGTTTTTCTTGCAGTTTTTGTTTGAGCTTCCTTTGAGTTTCAGAAGTTCATGATTAATAACTTATTAATAAAATAAGATTTATGATACTAAAAATAAATCTAACGAATCATCAACAATTTTGCTTTACATACATCAACACTGATTGACGTCCGTTTTTATAATATATACTATGTTGTCTAATCCCTCTTTTCTTCGTTGTCGTTATGTTCAGGTATGGCATCCGATCATTCGGCGGTCCGAAAATCGGACCGATTGAGCATACAAACCTTATGGTCACTACGTCCTCTTTCTGGGCTTTTTGCGGCAGTTTCTATAATCCGTACGATCATAGAAGCAACGTAGCGTTTAAAAACTTTCTATTGGATTTCCCGGGGGGGGGGGGGCGTTCCTAATGCTTGATTCGTTTGGTATTTTTTTTTGTAAACGTCTCAATAATCTGAAGGATTGAGGTCCATATAGGCTTCGAAGTATAAAGCTTCAGCCAAAAAGGTTCATCCATTGTTGAAGATTCAATCAAATTTGAAGCTATGAGACTTATATTATATCAAACAACTTTATTAATTTTATATTCATAATTACATTAATAAATCAGATTTATATTTATAATGCTCTACTGTATTTCTAATTTAGTATTCGCGACGTTTTTGTTTCGTCGCCCCGTTTCATACGTAGCTATCTTCCAGACTGTCTCCTTTTTCCATTCCATATTCTTTATTCGTTGCCCTTCTTGAGTTGTAGAAAGACAACAAAGGAAGCGTGCCACGATCTCAAGTCACGACGATTGTAAATATTCGTGCAATCAATATTGCAAACATGCAAACACATTGTTACAATGTGGACTGCTTCCAATTTCTCAGTTTGTATCACAATTCTGATGCCATTTCGAAAATGGATAGTTTAAGTTTTTGTAAAAGACTTAACACCTTCTTTGATAAACATTATTCTTTGATTAAACCACCCTCGATAAAATTTCAGGCATCAAATCATCAACGAGCAGAGATAAAACAACGTTATTTACCAAGCTAATTAATATATACAACATGAATCATAAGAATTATAAATATAATAACTTATATCTAATTTATTTGAAACAGAAATAAATCTAAGAATAAACTTATATGTTGGATGCATTTAAAAAAAATGCAAATACAACGTTAAAGCAAACCATAACAATTTATTACACGATAATTTTAGCAAAATATTCGCTTAACATATCACATTAATAATGATATTTTGGAGTGTATACTTGTTAATTTATATAAAATAGATTCAACATATTATTAACATGATGCATATTTATATGTACAATTCACATTATATTGAATCAGTAGCGGATTAAAAAAAATGGCAAATTTACCTATCCAATGCATTTATTCATATTCATAGAACGAAGTCAGCACATATGGATTTGAAACTCCAAGCCGAGGTGCTTGCCGTCATTTATGGCGTTGCTGCAGTGAACAGCATGCTTTCTTCAGACTTCAACCGACACCGTCGCATACAACTGCTAGAAAGTAAGTATATATTTTTTTTTTAAATGATCAATGAACCGATAATGCTGTGTATTTTTATGATTCAACGAATGTATTTAAATTTTATAGCGGAAGACAAGTCGGTAGATCTCCACCTACGTTTACAAGGGTGCCTTCTAGAAGACTGCAACGAAGACCGATGGAATCTGTCCTTCAAGGTTGTACATTTAGTGAATTTAAGGGCTTTTATATATTTGTGTTTATGTCTAAAATTAACATTAAAAAATTATATTTATCAATTTCAGTTTCAACGATTGAAGTACGAGACGCACCAGAAATTAAACCTATTTCAATACCACAACCGGCACTTTCGTACGTCATTTATTCATGAATATTGAATCCTTATTTTAAACATTATTCTAGTAATTGACTAGTTATTAATTAAAAATGACAATATCTTAGGTTGGAGTCCCCTTATCGTTCAACTTGTAGTATTCCTGCTGCATTAGGCTCAATTAAGCGTGCTGATTCTCCTCGGTCAACGCGTTCTGCTCCTTTCCCTCGTCAAGGCATGTATTCAGGACCGCCATCACCTCATGCTGCTAATTCTACTCGACTACGATCTAGTTCCTTAGATAGCCATAGTTCCAATGATTCAAGATCATGCCGTAGGCCAGTGTTCACATATTTATTTTTTCAGTTTTGATGAAATTATACCTAAAAACAATATGCATAACAAAACGTTGTATTAATAAATGATATTTTTATTTAAACAGGCATCGACATCGCAGCCGACGAACCTCAGATGCAGAAAGCGAGGCTTCACGAGGATCTGGTCGATCCCGGAGAAGGCGTCGTCACCGTTCTCGTCATAAGGGTCGTGATTCGGCTGATGAAACAGATTCAAGGCACAGGTCGTCCACTAAAAGGAAGTACGTTAAATCATTTTAAATTCAGTCATTCTTTTCAATACAAATGTAAATAATAAAAAAAGCTTTACTCATTCTTATTAATAATTCAGAGAATATGAACTGGTGGAATCTGGTGGTCAGTGGCAAGAAGCTCAACGCAAGCAAGCTGTTGGAGGTACCGGAGCTATACAACAAGCTAGCGTTAGGCGAGCTGTGCCTTCTGAAATTTCTGATCCATCACAATCCCAGCACCGATCTTCACATCGTCACCGAAGACATCGTAAACATAGGTATCAATACGTTACATATGGATATCAATACGATTTGTCATTAATGTAATATGAATACATCCACACTTTCATATTTTAGATCGAGATCTCGTTCGCCATCCGAAACGAAATCCTGGTTACCATCAGAACTTAAACAACATTTAGAATGGGATCTAGTTGAAACTGATGGAATGAGTGCTGCACAATTGAGAGAGATTCCTTATACAGTCGTCCAAACGAGCCGAGCTAGACAATTGCGTCTTAAACAAAGCAATAAACACAGGTCTGCATTTTAATTTGCATTATTACAAGTCAATTATTCAAATCAAATGTCCTTCAAATAATATCAATTTATATATTTGCAGAGATAATGGAAATGATAATGAAGTTGCAAGTAACACATACTCTGGTAAAACAAATAATATGGATTATTTAAATAGCAACGGAGGGTCGATTCGTTCTATATCTAGCACTATCAGCTCTGGAAGAAATGGCAATAGCAAACTGTCTGAAAGGTTTTTTTTATATTATTTATTTATGCTTGAATTACAAAATTTCCATATTGCAAGAATATATATAATATCCATCCAATGAACATATGTTTTCATATATCTTTCAGAAGGAATAAAGAATCAAACAACAAGGATACAGCATCATCGGGACCCGTCGTTGGAGAATTACGCTCCGGACGTAATGTCGATGTAGAAGGAGCAACAGGAAATCCCACACGGCAAGTCACCGCCAGCGCTAGCAATAGTTCTAGCGGAGAACTTATATCAAGTGCACGTGTTTCACACGAACATACAGATTCAGGTTTGGGGGCCGATCAAGATTATGCATACTCGTCTGAACGGTATAATAATTTTATGTAAGTCTTTTTGAATTATTTGTTTAAAACTTCCCGTATTTAATGCGCGTGTTTAAATTTACAGGTCGAGTGACAGTGCAAAATGTCCTGCATCTGGCGGGACGAGACAACATCAAATCAACACACCCTCCGTGAGTAGCCTCCGTCCCTTGATTCCCTATTCCTTAGCTCCTCATTGCCTTACACCTCATTCCCTATCTGCTGATTTGGCATCGTTAAGTCTTACCCGCCAAAAGCCTCCTATTAACCCAGCTGTAAATAAACACTATGTACAGCCTTCTAACACATCGGGATTAGCTTACAAATATGGTTCACCGGGCGACTGGGTAATGGGTGCCGAGTCCCGTGGAAACTCTCGATTAGGACGCGGTCGTGCTGGTGGAAGCTTGCGTTCTCTAGCAAGTGTGCAGTCTGAAGGGCGGGCCACCCTCAACAAACACAGAGGGCCTCTCTACTATGTACGTAGTGATGCCACATATGCTTTCAATGTGAGTGGGCTTCTTCAAGCTTTTAATGCACATTTTAATTATTTTCTCAGAATTGAACAATTTTTGAATTACATTACAAGTAGAATTCTAATATTAAATCGAAATAATAAAATTAATTGCTTCTAATAAGTAGTGCTTTATGGCTTATAGAATTTTTGGTAATGGGTTTAAATGAGTGGATATTTTCAGCTTTTCAAATGCATAATATAAAATGGACATAGAAAACAAACCTGTATATTTATCGAGGTTGAGGAGTAGATCATTTTGTTGAAAGATTTGATGGTGTAATATTTTATTTAGAATTTCAAAATCTGCTTTGAGAAATCATTTTCTGTATATATATATTTTTGAAAGAAAGTTCGAACAATACTTAAACTCATTTTTTCCATGATCAGGGTTTATACTTGTTTTTTAAATTTGATTTTTTACTATTTTATAAATATAATGTGAACAGAGGCACGCATCCAACAACAACTTTATAGACTCTGGAATATTTGTTACGGGTCATCATCGACAAAACGGCGGGAGTCTACGAAATAATAGCACACATCACGGTGATTATTATAAAAATTCAAATAGAAGCAACGCAACTGTTCACTCTACTTTCTCAAGACAAACCGATAACAATGCTAATGTGAAAAGACATGGTGGCCATACGACAGATAATAGCCTTCATATCATCCTTAAACCACTAATTGAAAGTACTCAGTAAGTATAATAATGGTCATTTAATAATATTTTAGATTAACTTTTAAAGCTTCATATTAAAATCGAGCTTTTTTTAAAACAGTAGTTTAATTCTTTTATAGTATTTTAAAATTATTTTTAATCCATATTTTGACTATGGTATTAAAATAACAAATTGATATTAAAAATACTAAACTTCGGTTAACAATTTTACATTAGATTTTCACCAAAATGGTTTGAAATACATCTTTAAACATGAATCTATGTTTTTACCATGGATAAGATTTTCAAGCGAAGATTAACAAATATTTATTTATAAATAGATTTCAATCACAAAACTGCTCTTAATAGATTTATATAATTTTCATAAACACATGTTCATATGCACTTATCCTGGGTGATTGGTTGAATTAGATTAGTATTATTTTTTCATTTTACACTTTCAAAGCACCCTCCATATATTATTATTTCCATTTTGTTCACATATAATTTATTAGTAGTAAAAATCACACAAGCTTCTGCTTATTATTTGCTTTCATTCACCACGTTTAATCCGTTTCCCGACTCCTCTCAAATGCCAAAAATCCTTCCAATTTAAATCAATATCGTGTAACTTTGTTAGACGGATCCTGTTTAATAAGTTTTCAATTACATTTGTAATAAGCTATATTATTTAAATTTAAATTCGACCATAGGATAATAAGTTTGGTAAGCTTGAATTTAAAATAATCCTTATTGTAAAATAGTATTTTAAACACTCTTTTAGCATAAATATGAATTTAAACAGATCTAAAATGAAAAGAACGATTCTAAGAATAGATTTTCTCTGTTCAGAACCTCGAAAAATATTAACGCTATGCACTCGAGAGACTTCGCTACGACACCCTGCCATTATTACAATGTATTTCTTACATTAAATTAATTATATTTTGGCTACAAGAATTAGCCAAATTCAAATATCATTTCACCGGGACGATCCTAACAAACAAAAAGACCCAACGAAATTATTAAAAGCATTGCAGAATCTCAATAAAATCATGTCTACTCACAGTGCTGAAGAAAAATGACGGTTCCTACTTGTTCCACAAATATTAACGCTGTCAAAATGACTGGTCTGGTTAATTTAGCGTTAAAGGCCAAGGGTGTTGAGAAGAGAACGAGGGGTTGTTTGTCTCAGTTGGCTGTAAACCGTTGTTGTATTGCCGTTTTGAAATTAGCGTCTCTATTCCGAGTCCCGCCAGTTAAAGAGCGTAATCTGGTTTAAGAGAAAGGCGCAGATTTTCAGACAGACTATTGCGACGGGCAATGAAATATGGGTATCCCACATACACGTCTGAAACGAAGATAATCGATACAGTGGTGACAATTCAAAACCGTTGTTTCGGCCCGAAATATCTTGACTTTGGGAATCGTAAAGGGATTTTCCAAATTGAATTTTTATTATAGGGAGTAACAATAAATACTGACACACGCTAAAAACATTCCTGAGGGCGATACAGAGCCAAAGAAGGGGAGTATTAACGAATGGAGTTTGCTTGTTGTATGACAATGCTCTTCCCCATACAAACAACGCCACAAAACAACTCTTGGAATTATTTGTTAGGGCAAATCCGCTCACCGCCCTGATCTGGCACCTACAGATTTTCATCTTTACATCTCGCTTAATTTGTTTATGGATTAAAGAAGATTTTTAACTGACAATAAGGTCCAAAATGCCAATGTCAAACAATGAGCTAAAAAATCGGCGGGATACTTTTTTGATGAAGGTATTAGAAAGCTTATCCCTCGGCTCACAAAGTGCATTGATTACGTCGAAAAATTATATTTCATGTACATTTTTGAATTTATAAATTTGTCATAAACATATTGCCTTTTCCTTTTAAAAAATCCTCGAGTACAAAGTGTTAATAATTTTCCGCCAATATTGCAATCCTTAAAAATAGGTTTTTAACGTATACAAACCGAATTACAATACATAACATGAATTCTATTTACAGTTAACGACAACACAGAAAACAATTGTTTATACACATTTTTAATTATATTCGCATCGCAATGTCTTTCATATTCAATTTAAGAACCGTTAATCGATATAAAAGCTAAAAAATTATGTCATTTCAAACGTAGATATTTAAATACAGGTCGTCGAGAAAAAGAAAAATAAGTAAGAAAAATACTTTAGAATTATTATCATAAGAAGTTGAAATATATTTTTTCAGAAATCTCCTTCAAATGTATTTTTTTAATATGTTAACTCTCTATGTGTACAGGCTTCAGGGAAATTAAATGAGAAAGGGAAGGCTTCCGATGCGCATTACAACGGTTTTCGTCACGCCGGCAAGATACCGACGTTCATTAGACCGTCGGAACAAGGAGAGATGAGCACCGAACTTTAATTATCATTTTTGTATATTGGCTCAACCATACCTATATATAATAATATGAAACTATTCTCGATCATTCTAAAATAATTATCACGATATAAAATTAATATACATTTAATGTTTAAAGTGTGCATATATTAGATGATAAATCTTTCGCTTTATATTTTTTTATAAATTGGATCCTATTTTCTTCGATATAAATCATTTGTAACGTTAAATAGCAAATAGTGTATAGGAAAATTGATCGATATATTTTTGAACGTCTTCAATATGTTGTGGTTTTAAATAGTTGGTATTTGTTCAATCGTCGTTCGATTAGTTTCGCTATTTTTTTCCCCCCATTGAGCCAATGTATTTTATAAATGTATTATATATCGCATACTATTTGTATCTTAATGGGATATGTGCAAATTATTCTTAAATGTAATTTTTATTACTATTAATTAAGATTAATTATGTGCGGACACTACCATCACCTTGTATTAATTAATGTTATTTAATGGTGATATCAATTTTTTAATTTCTATACGTAGAAGAACAAATAACGATTTCATTTATTAAACAATCGACCTTTACAGAATTAATATTTTTTCGCAACGTCACTTATAAATATCATCAAATTATTTCAAATAGAACAAGAGCATTTAAAGAATGAATCTGTGGTTAATGTGCCTAAAATATGTTTCGGATGTCACCTATTTAAATATATAAATAGATTTTGGTATCGATAATAAAATATCTTTTCAGTAGCCATTTTTTACTGCATTTTATTGAAAAACAATTAGATATAAGTTTAAACCAAAATTTAATATAATACGGAGGATATATATTAATATAAATTTTCCTTGTAATCCCTAAGCGTAGTTCTTAAGTAGCATTCATGTTTCTAAATTCTATTTAGCCTTAATAAATGTGAAAAATATAACAATTCCAAGCTTTTGCTCATTGTGTATTTAAAAATGCTTGATATTTTAATATCCTTCTTAATATTGGCGAGGAATTAATATATCATATAAAAAGAAAATGTAACTATTTTTCAATACTCAATTCATCCTTGTGTATCACCCTATCTGCAAATATATCTAATTTATTATAAAGAACTGTATAAAGAGTTAACGTTAAAGGCTTGACTTCAATTTTAAATGTGAATTAAACTTAAAACACCAAACGTGACAATTTGTCGACAGTTTGTTCGTCTAGAAGAGAAACATAAACATAAAAACATTTTCATTATTTGCGTGTAACTAAAATCATATTACTGTTTGGTCGCCCAAGCGTATGGACTGTTTATTAAAAACTATATAATTTGTATAAATTATTACATTAACTACACATATTATTATCATGTATTTTATTATATATTTGCAACTTAAGTCAATTTGATAGGTTGTCAATTTTTATACTCATAATTACAAATATAGATGTTTAGAATTTTTACTTCTTATTTAATTCTCGTAATATTATAAAAACCATAATAAAATATCTTAATATAATATTGCTTTTATTCCTTATATAATTTTGTCCCATGTTTTTATATAAGAGTATTTATAAGCAACAGGATTATAAACGCTGTAAGTATTAACGAACACTGGGCACACGGTATGAATATATTTATACTATTAAGTACGGAAGACAGCGACGATATTTATGTAATTTTTAAAAGTACTTCAATCAAGTTGCCGCGCTACAAATTTAGCCACGTCTATCGAAGCCCTAGCCGCCTTGTATCGAATGTAAACGACGTTTATTTAACAATAATCGGCGTTAACTACTTGTATACAAAAAAACAGCTTTGTAGATTTAAATTTAACGCCGATAGATACAATTATTAAATTATTACAATTAAATATATTTTTAGAAGAGGAATTTTTAACAATCAAACAATAGTTAAAATGATTTCATTTATTATAAAAGTAGAAAATATTTGGTACATTTCTGAAAAAATATGGCACAGATTATCACCTCAAATGTTCAAATCACTTTATAAATTACAATTTCTTAATTCTACGATTCCAATTTTTTTTGAATAAATTTGTTCAATAAAAATGTTCAGATCTGCAGATTTATAAACATAATATATCCTTATTGCGGAATATATAATAAGTATTCTACGTATGTCTGTCTTTTGAGTATTCAAGATCTTTTTCTGATTTAAATAAAAATATATCTAATTACAAACAAATGTTTATTCTTAAAATTATGACTCAACTTTAAAATATAGGCAAACACACAAGCAAGTTACGCGAATTAATATTAATAACAAAAAGAAAAGGTTGAATGAATGAATATTGCGATAATAATAAAATTAATATCGATAATAAAATGAAAGTTACGGAATGCAGCTATTTATCCAAAACAATTTGGCAATAAGTCGGTAAAATGCGAAGGGAATGTTTAAAATATCGACGAAGATCGTCGTGGAATTCCTAACAAATAGATGATATTATAAACAATTTTAGAGTTATATGAATGAGTATAAACTGAAGACAAACGTAAGTTTGAGTTAGTTGACGAGTATTTATATATAAGATAATTTTTAGTCCACGTGCAATGACGATAGAGGTTTTGTCATGTTGTTACATCCAGAAGATATTAAAAGATTCAAGAAACTGACACAAATTTCCAAGAAGAACTGTTTTCCCAAAGAGAAGCCCTTAGTTTGTTCTTTACGAAAATTGGATCAGATATCAAATATTCATAAATATAAATAGTTCAAATTAAACGGAAAATTCGACTTCATATTTTTACTAAGCCTCCGCACAAAAATTACGAATACTTTGCAGCTGCGTCAAATTATGTTACTGTAGAACCGGTGGGGCGATTATAAAATTTTACTACTTACAAAGATACTAATTAAAGTGGACAGTAGGAATAAAAAGGTTCTAAAGTAATAAGTAGATGTGAAATAAAATATTATGCCTCTATCATAATCACCAACACATTAATTGAGTATTACTTCTAGGTCAAACTCACGGAAATGGCAGTTCCATCCCATCTGATTAAACTGATTCATGGACTTTATACTCCTAGTAAGGCAATCATAAGAAACAATGGCGTAAACACTAAACATTTCCCCACTGAAAAAGGTATAAGACAGGGCTGCATACTCTTTGCCTTTGCCTTTATCATCTGTCCTGTCCCTCGAATTGCCCAGGTCCAGATATACGGCATCTCTTTTGATCTGATCAGCCCAGCGTAGCTTGAAGTCTTTCAACGGGTCTACTGCCATTCGGCCCCGAATCGAAAATGATTCGAGGGACTCTATTAGTCGGCATCCGTGCCAAATGAGACGGCATGTACAGACGAAGCTTGTTACTCCCTTCCTTGGCTGTCTCCCATCGTGGAGGAACTTCTCGGGGAGTACCAAAACAGTTTCAGATAGGGCAGGTCCACTGTGGACCAATTATTTAATGTGAGAATATTCTCACAAAAAATGTGGGAATACAGTGTTTATTTCAACCACAAATTCATAGATTTTTGCAAGGCATATGACAGCATCAACTAGAAAAAGCTTTCCGACAAGGCACCGTTGGCCTTTCGAGTTGACTACGGGAGTCAGACAGGGGGATGACCTCTCCCTATTACTTTTTAACGCTGGAGGCAATTATGAGGCAAACTATGCATACTCTCCCTTGATTTATTTAATATTTATGGGGAATATTTAATGCATACAGCTCTTTATTAATGGAACACTTTTGGACAAAAATCCCAAATAAATGATAGAACTCCTGAAACAAGTCGAGTATAAGAGCAAGGCACTAGAACTGGAGATCACTGGGAATGAGGATAGCCTGGAAAGATCCTCTATATGATGCAGTGATCGCGTTAAGACAGCAACGGGCACCTCTGGAGACCTAACCTACCTGGGAAGAATTTTTGGAGCCTTCACAAGGATCATAACACATCAGCAATGAAGACCACGACTGAGACGACGCCTCCATATCAAATTATCACCGAGGATAAAACAAATAGATACAATACATAAATAAAACAAGCAATAACGCGCCATTTAAAATCCCTATTCTCCAATATTAGCTTGGAGCTATGGAACTTTGCTATCTATGAATTATTTTAAAATAAATACAAAGCCTCCATTCGCAAAAATCAATAAAATACACATTTCACTTTTAAACGCATCTATCATACTTTTTATATCAATCGTAAACCACGGAACTAACTACAAGCACAAATATGCTTTCGGATTATCACTCAATTAAAGATATAATTATGAACACGCAGCAAAGCAATAAACATCTAAAGTGATCTGAAATGGAACAAAATACCTAATAATAAAACGTCCGTATGAAGCTATATAAAATTAAAAAATCTACTTATTTTAAATGTCGTTATCCTCAATTGAGTTTTCAAAATCAATCTTATCTTCAATGTCGCTTTTCAAAATTTTATTTTTGATAATACTTTCGGTTTGGTTTTTGTCTGATTCAACGTCGGAAGATTCATCGACATATTCAATTACTTCCACGTTAGTAATTTCATCAACAATCTCTTTGATATGAACGTCTCTAACATCGGTATTATCATCAGGTTTCGGTATATCATCGGTTATAATTTTAACGTCATCATTTTGTATCAATTTTTTATCGTCTGCAGCATTATTCTTGCTATCGGCTTCCTTGGTTTGATTCCTCTTCAATTTCTGCAGCCTTATTTCATTATTAAACGAATCGTCAATGTATTTCAAAAGCTTTCTTTCGTACTTTGATCTGGTCAAATAGCGTACAACCTCCGGATGAGGCGTAAACATCAAATCGTCGCATCGATCGCTGTATAATTTTTTATTATGCAACATGTCTTCGTCCGTGGGGAGTATTAGAAGATAGCTCGCGACAAATTGGCAAGCCTCCGTCGTCCGCCTCAATTGATAATAAGAAAATTGCAAATAATTCAAAATGTCTGCTAAAAGCGTCTCGCTGTTGCCGACGAGTCTGACGTCCTTCCCACAATTTTGCTTGCATCGTAGACAGAACGTGAAATGATTGGCTACAGACGCGGTAAAATCCGGTAACCATCCTTGATCGAATGAGCCTTCGCATAGTACACGGCAACGTTCTTCGGCTAAAAAGTATGCATTCATCGCTTCCTCCATGTATGCGATCGTGTTCGCCCAATCGTTATACTTGTAAGTGTTTATACCGTTCATGTATAACGATACAAATTCTTCATTTTCAAAATTTATTATTTCATCTAGTTTAATCTCGGGCAATCCTGTATAAAATTCTACATTCATTTTTGCCACTTTATCGTGGGGATGTACCACTAAATATGTAAACGCTGCGGATGCTGCTTCCTGCAGCATTTTCTCTTGATAATAACAGGTCTGTAAGTAATCATACATTTTAAGGTCTTCCATGCTTTTCAAAATTTTGAGATCGGGCGTATATTCAAAATTCACATCCGGATAATACAACCTCTTGCATTCCATGAAGCAGAGTGTTTTTCTTATCATTTTTTCATAGAAATGAAGATCTTCTATATCTCTGCTGTCGAGAAAATCATATTGTTTCCTGTCACAGCGAATCCTACAGTCGGTGATGGCAGTGTTGATGCGGTTGTGAAGCTTTATCGCTTTATTAAAATCTTTTATGCAATCATCCCAACGTTCATCCAAATATGCTTCCACGCCTTTTTGGTAATATAGAGATCCATATTCATCCTCGCCTTTAATATATGCGAGATAAAACACAAGAAATAACAAGCACTTGTACATTTTTAACTGTATGAGATTCAACTGTTGCAAAACTAACTTAAATAATTAGAGCGATAACCTTTCGATTATGAGTTCAGCAGAACATTCTAGATGATAATTTAAAATGAGCTCTGTTGCTATCAAGGAACATCACCAATGACGTTCCCTAACCAGATGACGTCAAGCTCCAGAAAAAATGATATTTATGTTATAAGCATCCGTTTCTAAAAATCTTACCATAAATATAAATATTTTAACTATATAACATTAAACACAATTTTTAAACGCAATATTTTATTTTATTTAACCATCGAAATCAATATATTTATTTAACATTATTCCAAAATAAATACTTAAACATTCAATTAATAAAGAAACAATATTTTTTGACGTTTAAAAATGTTTTTTCAAATTTTTTGCACATCTGGCAATAATTTAAGCGCTATTCAAATTTTTGAATAAAATTTCGTTGAATTACCATATTATTTTTGTTTATTAAATATTATCCACAACAAATTAAATATTATAATCATGCTTATATGTATCTATTACGCACAGAAAACGTGTTATTTTTTTAAATATGTAAAATTTAAAATTAATAAATTTCAACGTATAATTATTACCGCACACTAAATCATTTTATTCAAAATTAATAATCGCATTTATTATAGCTATTTAATTTATGAATCAAATTTATTTATTAGATTACGTTAAAAAATATGAATTTACAATATTAAATCATCACATTAAAAAATTATCCATGCACTTCATATTAAATGAAAACAGCTACAATATCAAAAATTTAAGATTAAAAAATCAATTATATTATTTGATATAAAATTATTTTATATTTTTTAAATTTTCACCATTCCGTTTTTGGCATTCCGTCGATCAACCTGATTGAGCTTAATTTTTTAAACTGGCAGCACTAAAGAGTTATGCGAGTGACAGTTCATCTGATGGGTTGGGTTGTTCTGCCAAATAATTGTCAAAATTCAGGAAGCTGGTATTGAAATACTTTTCAACATTATCAAAATAATACATATAAAACCGTATATATAATAATTAAAACATTATTTTAACGCCAGAAGCTCTATATTAAAATACAACTTCATTTTAAAAGTGCAAATCCGATAATAATGAATATACAAATATATGTTTATAAAACGTATTTATATGTTTTTTATCAACATATCAAATGTTCTTTGTGTATGCGTTCATTGGTTTTACGAAACCATGCAAGTGTAGCTAATATGTTCGTACGCTAATTGAATAAATCTTCATTTATATATTTCCGTTAAAATAAATTTAAAAAATGTTTTCCAACAGAAATTCTTGATTTTCATATATTTGAATTTATATAAATTTGAAATAAAATCATTTTTATATTTATGTTTTTTTCAGATATAGATTTCTAAAATGCATTTAAATGCCGATATATCCAGTGCTCTTCAGCAATTAGAAAGCATTAAAACTGCTATTGATCAAAGTGATGATTTAAAATTGCAGGTAAGTCTTTTGTGTATATTTTGTCATTATAATTATTAAAATTCAAATATTTTAATCTCTTTCCGTTGTAATATTTATAGAATGCAACTGCTGAAGATTTTGCACTTATATTGGGACTTTTGGAAAATCCAGTATTTAGAAGTATAGTTACGTTACAAGATTCAATGGTATTACTAGCCACACAAATAGCCCATCATCCCTCTATTTTGCCTGGCGATTTTGATATAACTCCCGCAGGTGAGTTAGTTTATGTGTTTAAATATCTATTTATGGCGGCAAAAATTCAAAATAACTATGTACTATATTTTAAAATAGGTGAATTAGCACTTCAAACTCGAGGATTATATTCTGGGTTAGACGGCGAAGAAGAACAAAGAGTACCTCAATTATCTCCGCCCCATAGTTTAAGTTATTCAGTATTGAGTACACCTCAGGATTCAGATATAATTCTTGGCATTGACGGACAGCCTATTGATAATAGTATATCACACCAACAGGTAAAAAATAGATAAGAATTAAATATGATGCTTATTGTTAATCATTTTAATTTCAAGTCAATTTTATATTATAGGCGATTAGTATTCTACAGAAAGCAAGAGGCTTAGTTGAGTTAGTTGTGGCTCGTGGCGGAGGAGCTGATGAAGTAATTCCTCCTCCTTTGCCATCATCGGCACCGCCATTGCTACCCTCAGATTGGGCACAAGTGGAAGCAATTCATTTAGTTAACGATGGCACTGGACTAGGATTTGGTATTTTATCTTATGTATATTATTATATTGGGTGTGTGAATAAGTTCCTGCCGTTTCACCATCAGATGATGTTATAACAATTATGTGTACTCAAACCTCTTTTTGTGCGATTTTTTCTTGTGTGAATTCGAAATTATGCGGTTATTGTGGCTGCTTTTCAAAACAAAACAAATAATCGCCGGAAGATTCAGATAGTAATATAAGCAACGTCCAAATCTCAATTATTTTAATTCGCATAACAGCTGAACAAAGGAAATTCCAAAAAGATTCTATTGAAAGGGAGCGTTAAGCCAAATATTAACCTTTTAAGTGCCAGAGAGTAACGAGCGCGTACAAATGCGACGCGCCGGTGCGTCGTTGGCACTTAACAGGTTAAAAAGATGCAGGTCGCCATAGAAATCAGTCTTCTTTGAGTCTACTCTGTGTTTATTTTGAAACGCCGTCTCCTTGAAAGCTCAGTTCGAGTCTTCTAAACCTCGTAGCCGCAATGTAGAGAATAAATCGTCTTTGAAATATGTCACCATCCCCTCGTAGAGTCCTCACCGACGTTACGAGTGATGCGACAGCCATGGATCTTCTTCTTGTGGTGGCACCTTTAGCCCTATGAGAGAGCCCCGGCCACAGACAACGCTTGTCGCCGTTTTTGTCTGTTCTGGGCCTCTTTCCTCCAATTGCCCAGGCCCAGACGTGTGGCATTTTTTTCTATTTGACTAGCCCAGCGTAGCCGAGGTCTTCCGACAGGTCTATTGCCACTCAGTTGGAAGTCCAGTGATTTGTTTCCCAATATATTCTTCGGGCCATGGTAGCAATGATTGCCGTATTGAATCCTGGAGGTAATTTCATTGCACGTCAAGTTCTTCTCTGCGAGGATAGATCCTAGATATTCAAAATCCTGGACCCTTTCAATATTTTTGTTATTAACACTCACAAAGGTACAACCAGTATTCACTCCTGAAACCGTCATTAATTTATAATACATACCGAAGGTAGCAGCAGCCCCATCGATAGACGTAAACGCTACCAAAGCAAAGGGAGAGGGCGTCCCCCCGTCTAACTCCCATCGTCACCTCAAAAGGCTCCGATAGGGCGCTGTTGGAATGTACAACGCTAACCGATCCGGTCATGCACATCCTCGAGACTAGCTTGTCCAGAATTCCCATCTCCAACATGGCTCCCCAAAATTTTTCCGATTGATGCTGTCGTATGCCTTGCAAAGGTCTACAAATACGTGGTGGAGATTGAGTGTACTATAATTTTGTGGCAAGTAAACTGTATTTGCAAGGAATTATACTGCACTACTTTATTCAAACAAAATCTAAGACCTATAGTGATCATGTTCTGGTGGAACGAACATGCGGATATTTATTTAATCATTAGGAATTGATCGAACAGCGTTCAAATATCTGACACCATTGGGAATGATACAAAAAGGAAGAATCTGGGGCGCATTATGACTTGAATCTGAGAGATGTAGAAAAGCGTATTTTTACGTGTGAACAGCTACTCCGACGGCGAAAAAGAAAAGGTTTTTTACGTTGTATCGTCACTGGCGATGAAAAATCGATTTGTTACGATAATCCCAAGCGTTAGGCTAAGCCCGGCCAAGCAATAGCATAGACGTCAAAGTGGAATATCCATGGTTCCAAGGTCATGCTCAGTATTTGGTGGGATCAGCTGGACGTAGTGTATTATGAGCCGCTCCAGCCCAACCAAACCATCACAGGAGATCTCTACTGAAAGCAATAGATGTAATTGAATTGAGCATTGAAGGAAAAGCGGCCACAATATACTCAAAGACAGGACTAGGCAATTTTGCAGCAGACCTCATGTGGCATCAGCAATCAAAACCTACTTGGAAATGATGAAATGGAAAATTTTATCCCACCCGCTATACTCATCCAACATTGCTCCTTCTGATTACCACTTATTCCAATCGATGGCTCGTGGCCTGGCTCGCAGCACGTCACTTCTTATGATACCAAAAATGGGGTCAATTCATGGATAGCCCCAAAAGACGTAGCATTTTTTCGACGTGCAATTCAAAAGCTGTTTAATATTATCGGTGTTTTGTTTAATATTATTATGCTTATTTTCATGGAAAATGGCAGGGAACTTATTCACACACGCAATACTTGATTATAAAAATGTACATTGAATTAATATCGTCGTTCATTTCAGGCATAATTGGAGCACGAACTAGCGGTGTTATTGTGAAAACTATTTTACCTGGTGGTGTAGCAGATCGCGATGGCCGTCTTAAGTCAGGAGATCATATTCTTCAAATAGGAGATGTATTAACACATGATTTATTTGCGTTTGAAATGTAATTAATTATAAATGAAATTCATTCAACCAACTGAATACATTCATAGGTTGTTCTTATTGAAATGGTATCGGAACAAGTTGCGGGAGTGTTACGCCGAAGTGGCACGCATGTCCGGTTAGTTTGTAGCTCGTCCAGCTGATCCGACCGGTCAAGCAGCGGCTACTCTATCGGACGCGCCTGTTGTTCCGACGAGGTATTTTAAAATATGGCATTTTCATTGTATATAAATGATTTTTGAAAATAATAATAATGTTGTTCTATTTAAGATTACTCTCAGATTTAGAAGCTTTGGACCGTTATTTGACTGACGCTGGATTTCCGGAAATATTCAATTCGCAAGCTACACCTTCACCGACACCCCCACCTATTCTGGATAAAGCATTTTTGTATGATGCTGATCCTGCTGAGGATTCAGATAATGTTGGAACACTAATGGTAGTAGGCAAGTATTTTTAATATTATAAAATAGTGAATTAAATCGATACACAAGTATTTTTAACTAAATTAGTATTGTTTGTTTTATTTTTTGTTAGATCACTTAGATATAGAATTGCCCGAAACGGAAAAATTTACAGTGCAACTAAAAAAGATGAAAATGGCTTAGGGATTACAATAGCAGGTATTTAAATAAATTAATTGATTAAAATATGAATGGACTTAAATTAACAGCAATAATGTGAGTTTCATATGCAATTTATTACAAAAAATATAGGCTATGTCTGCGAAAAAGAAGAACTATCTGGGATATTTGTAAAATCCGTTACTGCCGGAAGTGCAGCAGCACGAAGTGGTCGGATCCGAGTAAATGATCGAATTGTCGCAGTCGATGTGTAAGTTTTGCATGGACGATCAAACCACTGCGCAGTTGATGCATTGCGAAGCAGCGGCAATACAGTTTCTCTAAGTCTTGAAAGGTTTGTTGTTTTTTAACATACCGATATTTGCTTTCTATCAGTTTCTAATCGTTTATGTAAAATATTCTAGATATCTACGCGGTCCCAAATATGAACAGCTGCAACAAGCGATAGCCGCTAATGAATTGCGACCATCGCCATCCTCAGCGCCAACTGTAAATCCATTCCTAGATCTACATAGACCGGATAACGATACAGATTCCCATACGCATATACCAATGACTCAGCTCAATAAATTAGGGTGAATAAATTGAATAAAAAATTGAAATACATCCCGTAACGTATATCTATTTCAACTCTCGATTATTCTCGATTTCAGCTCATTCGGAATAGGTCAATCCAATACGTCCAATTCGTTGCGCTTCCCAGTGAATGAAATGAACGATGATTTACCGCCAGATTCACTGGACGATCCTGAAATGCTCATAGAAACGACAAATCGAACGCTCAGTATAACAAGAGGAATAAATTTACCTCAATCGAGTGGACAAAAATGCGCCCTGGTTTTGAAATACCGGTTACAGAAGAAATGGAACAAGCTATTGTAATAAATGGAAATTGATCCTCGGTTAGTGTTCATTAAAATTTGTGTTGGAAAAGCTCTAATAATCAAATGGAATAATCATCGATAATATTTTAGGGAGCGCAATTGAGATTGTCGTTGGCGTAGTTGTAAAAGGAAGCGGCGGTCTAGGCATTTCATTAGAGGGGACTGTCGACGTTGAAGAAGGCGGGAGAGAAGTCCGCCCTCATCATTATATACGCAGTGTGCTTCCAGAAGGGCCCGTGGGTCGTTCTACAAAGCTTAGATCTGGAGATGAATTGCTTGGTTGGTTTTACTTTTTATCCGTATATTTCCGATCCTCGACCCATATCTGCTGGTGTCCTCTAACTTTTCCAATTCCTTTTCATTAGTTCAAAATCCAATCATCAAATCCCTCTCCTCATACTCAAGCAGATGGATAATGAAGTCTTCCACGAAGTTATGGGTTAAGATCTTGAGAGTCTTTATTGAAAAGCCTAACAATGGAACGCCTTGCCTGACACAACCTTTTCTGGGAACCTCTGCGATCTAATATAGAATGCAATCCCTAACACGTCCATCCTATAGCATTAGCGGGATCAGAGTTACAGCCTCAAGAGCCCTGCTCCTATTGTGTAATAATCATTTATATATATTTATTTTTTATCTTTGCAGAAGTTAATGGGTATCGTTTGCTCGGAATGAATCATTTAGAAGTGGTTTCTATATTAAAAGAATTGCCAGCACAAGTTTGTCTAGTTTGTGCCCGTACAGCAGTGAACGGTGGCGAAGCGGCTGCAGGCGTAGTTTCAGGAGCAGTAGTTGCCGGCGGCGCACTCGTTAAAGCTAAGTCCGACGGAAGCTTAGCAGGCGCGGGAGCCGGCGGAGGCAATAACGAAAATGGCAATGTTCCATCCGGTGGAAGCGGTGGCTCTGGAAGCACTCTAATCGGTGCACGCTTACGTTCGCGCTCATTAGAACCACTGACCGGTTTAGCAATGTGGTCATCAGAGCCGCAGATAATAGGTATTAATTATTCCCCGTCTGAAAAAAATTGATGTATTTTCTCACACTCTCACTTGAATGTTTGTATTGTAAATCTTTTAGAGCTTGTTAAAGGTGAACGTGGCCTTGGATTCTCCATTCTTGACTATCAAGATCCTTTACGACCAGCGCACGCTGTGATCGTCATACGATCACTTGTGCCTGGAGGCGTAGCTCAACAAGACGGACGTCTTATTCCAGGCGATAGATTACTTACTGTAAACGATCAGGTAAATTATGAACCGGAAAATAACGTAAATATAAATCCTACGCAGAAAACTAACCGATTCATATTTTTA